>LNAC01000026.1:7157643-7188468 GCA_002007465.1 Ailurus styani | reverse complement strand
ACACACACACACACACACACACACCCCACCAACCCCTCTCCCACAACCACCACCACCAAGACAGAACATAATCAAATCACTAAAAATCTAAAAGCATTCAGAGGGGAGGGGAGAAAAAAAACCCACAGGCACAGGAACAAAGGCACAGAAACAAAGATAAAAAGTTCGACAGGCTTCTTGCCATAAATCACATAAACCATAAGACAATGAAACAAATATCTTTAAAGTTCTAAATAAATAAAACTGTAAATTTAGGTGTTATATCCAATAAGTATACCCTTCAAAAATAAAAGTGAAATAAATTTTTTTTAGACAAACAAAATCTGAGATAATTCATTTCCAGCAGACTACACTGTTAGAAATGTTAAGGATTTTTCCTTCTGTTAGAAATAAAATGATACCAGAGATAATCAAATCTACACAAAACAATAGAAAGTTTTGGAAATAGTAAACATATGGGTAAATATACATTTTTTTCTCATTTTAAAAATTTAGAAAAGAGATACTTGACTGTTTATTTTATTTATTTATTTATTTGACACAGAGAGAGAGATTACAAGTAGGCAGAGAGGCAGGCAGAGAGACAGGGAGAGGAGGAAGCAGGCTCCCTGCTGAGCAGAGAGCCCGATGCGGGCCTCGATCCCAGGACCCTGAGATCATGACCTGAGCCGAAGGCAGCGGCTTTAACCCACTGAGCCACCCAGGCGCCCGATACTTGACTGTTTAAAGCAAAAATAATAACAATGTTTCATGAGGTTTAACAGACATAGAAGTAAAATATATGATGAAAATAGCATGAAGGATGGGGGAATGGAATTATAACTATTGTAGAGATCATGTTGTACTTTAAGTGGTACACTATTTGAAGATAGACTGTAATAAGCTAAAAACTCATATTGTCAATCTCACCACAATAACTAAAAATAAATAAACCAAAGTGGTTTAGTTAATAAGTCAGTAGCAGAGATAAAATGGAATAGTAGAACAATCACTCCATTAATCCACCATAAGGCAGAAACTGAGGGGAAAAGAACAAGAATAGGTAGAATAAATAGAAAACAAATAGCAAGATAATAGATTTAAATTCAACTCTATCAATAACTACATTAAATGTAAATTAGAAGGCAAAGACTAGATTAAAACATTTTTAAAAAACAAGACCCAACTGTGTGCTGTCTATGAAAAAAAACCTAAATATAAAGACAGAGATAGAACAAAACAAATTGGACGATACTTTTACTTATATGAAAATTTAAGATCTTTATAGATTTCTCTCCCACATATCATAATGTATCATAATATGATAAGCTCATCAATGATAAAATCTTAAATATTGTTGAATCTGTATCTATCATCACTCACCAGGTTCTTTCTTAAGCTACCAATAATGCCTTTTACTATATGCACATGAAGTTTAAACTGTTATTTCTGATCATTGTATTTTAGAGTGACATAAAACATTTTATTCCACTGACCTAGGATATCCATCAAGAACAGTATGTTACTTTCCTCAAAGCATAAGAGATTTTTATTCTTCTATGACAACCATTTTTTTGTTATCAAATATGACTATCCCAGCCTATTTTTTATTTGATTTCTAAATGTGAAATCAGATTGGTGATCACATTTCAGAGTTTCCATTATAATATGTGGCATTTAAACACACTGAAAGTGAAGCTTGCATTTTCATGTTATACATGAATGGATAAATGCCTTCAGTTTTTTACAACTAAATTTAAACTTTCTGGAATCTTTGCCTTTAGAATGTGCTAATCATATACCACAAAATGGCTCTAACTTCTACAGAAAATAACTCAGCTAAAATGCTGTGTTCCATCTTTGCACTGAAATGCAATTTTCTTAAAAGATTGAATAGTATTTTCTTAATAAAATATTTTTAAATATTACATTTAGAGCACAGAAAGCATACTAAAAATATTTTCTGAGCTGCGGGAATTTTCAAGTATTAGAACTGATCATTTTTAATCACCTTAAATCTTTGCCTCTCAGAATTTTATTATAAAACAGTGAATACATTCTATGAATACCCAACGATATTCTTTTCCTTACATTATTATTTTCATTGTATTATCTCCAGCTAAAGATGCTCATAAATGTTGACACGTTTTCATTGATTGCTTGTTTGAGAAATGTTGATATTTTCCTTTAACTTCCTTTGTTCACTTCCTTTCCTTCCAACCTTGTCTTGACTGAAGCCATCGTATACCTGACATGAAAAGAAAATACCTTAGCAGGTCTAATAGCTAATTATTTCAAAGCAAAACCATAAATAAATAAATAGCCTTTAAATCCCAGGCTACAAATGAACAATTTTTCCAACTGAGAACCTTTATCAATTCAGACTCTGGTATTGTTCATCAAAATGAATATAATTTCATATGTGCCTTTATGTATTTCATTTTGATAATAAGTGTTTTCCTAAGCTGGGTACATTTTTTAAAGTTTTATTTAAGTTCAATCCAGTTAGTTAAAATACGGTGCAATATTAGTTTCAGGTGTACAACATAGTGATTCAACATTTCCATACATCAGTTGGTGCTCATCACAACAAATCCACTCCTTAATCCCCATCACCTATTCAACCCATCCCCCAACCCACCTTCCTTCTTGTAACCATCAGTTGGTTCTCTGTAGTTAAAAGTCTGTTTCTTGGTTTGCCTCTCTCTTTTTTTGTTCCTTTGCTTGTTTGTTTTGTTTCTTAAATTCCACAAATGAATGGAATCATGGCATTTCTTTCTCTGGCTGGCTTATTTAAATTAGCATTATACTCTTGAGCTCCATCCATGTCATTGCAAATGTCAAGATTTCATTCTTTTAATGGCTGAATAATATCCCATTATATATACATACACACACCACATCTTCTTTATGCATTCATCAGCCAGTGACACTTGGGCTGTTTCCATAATTTGGTTATTGTCTATAATGCTGCTATAAATACTGGGGTACATGTGTTCCTTTGAATTAGTAATTTTGTATTCTTTGGTAAATTCCTAGTAGTTCAATTGCTGGATTATAGGGTAGTTCTATTTTTAACTTTTTGAGGAAACTCCATACTGTTTTCCACAGTGCCTGCACTAGTTTGCATTCCCACCAACAGTGCAAGAAGGTTCCCCTTTCTCCACATCATTGCCAACATCTATTGTTTCCTGTGTGAATGATTTTAGCCATTCTGACAGTTGTGAAGTGATAACCCATTGTAGTTTCCATTTGCATTTCCCTGATGATAAGTGATATTGAGCAACTTTTCATGTGTCTGTTGGCCATCTGGATGTCTTCTCTGGAAAAATTCTTGTCTTCTTCCCATTTTTTAGTTGGATTATTCTTTTTGGGGGTGTTGAGTTTTATAAGTTCTTTATATATTTTGGATACTAACCCTTTATCAGATATGTCATTTGCAAATATCTTCTCCCATTCTTCAGGTTGCCTTTTAGTTTTGTCGATTGTTTCCTTAGCTGCGCAAATGAGTAGATGTAGTCCCAATAGCTTATTTTTGCTTGTTTCTCTTGCCTCAGGAGATATATCTAGAAAGAAGTTGCTACTTTATATATTTTGGATACTAACCCTTTATCAGATATGTCATTTGCAAATATCTTCTCCCATTCTTCAGGTTGCCTTTTAGTTTTGTCGATTGTTTCCTTAGCTGCGCAAATGAGTAGATGTAGTCCCAATAGCTTATTTTTGCTTGTTTCTCTTGCCTCAGGAGATATATCTAGAAAGAAGTTGCTACTTTATATATTTTGGATACTAACCCTTTATCAGATATGTCATTTGCAAATATCTTCTCCCATTCTTCAGGTTGCCTTTTAGTTTTGTCGATTGTTTCCTTAGCTGCGCAAATGAGTAGATGTAGTCCCAATAGCTTATTTTTGCTTGTTTCTCTTGCCTCAGGAGATATATCTAGAAAGAAGTTGCTACAGCTGATGTCAAAGAAGTTACTGCTTCTGTTCTGTTCTAGAACTTCTGTAGTTTCCGGTCTCACATTTAGGTCTTTGATCCATTTTGAATTTATTTTTGTGTCTGGTCTAAGAAGGTGGGCCAGTTTCATTCTTTTGCATGTTGCTGTCCAATTTTCCCAATACCACTTGTTGAAGAGACCGTCTTTTTCCCATTAGATGTTCTTTTCTGGTTTGTTGAAGATTAATTGACCATATAATTGCAGGTTCATTTCTAGGTTTTCTCTTTTGTTCTATTGATCTGTGAGTCTGTTTTTGTACTAGTACCATACTGTTTGATTACTACAGCTTTGTACTATAACTTGAAGTCTGAGATTGGGACACCTCTAAAAGTTGTGTACATTTTTTAACTAGTGAAATTTTATGGCGCTTATATAAAATATGTTCTCCAATCTTTACTTGATAGAAATGTGTCTTCTTGACTATGAGTTTCCTTTATATAAGACCTTGTCACTGTCTCTCCTAACATCTACAATTTGGTGGGTATACACAATCAGTATCTTTCTAATTGCAAAAGAAAAAGAACACCTAACCAAGCTCAATTTTAGTTTATTTCATACATGCTCTTCTTTGCCTAGACAAGACCATTAGGGTAATCTTTCACTAAATGGGTTAGCTTAGGCATCATTTCTTTGTTACATCTTCTGAAATAACGTGAAAAAAATCAAGGAGACTCAAGTAAGTCTTTTCCCAAGGACCTGCAGAAGTATCAACACTGGTCTTGGCATGCCCAGTCCAGTAACTATGCTTCTGGGAAGCACCTGTCTGAATGCATTCCTGCCCCGCCACAACCCTCACCGCCCCCTCACCCATATCCCACAGGCTGCTGCTTTAGGAATAAGTTCCTCAGCTTGAATTAAACAGCACCCATTAGTGTAATATATTTAACATGTTATTAACATGATATGAATGTCAGGTATGTGGAGCATGTCAACTCTACTTCCTTCTTTTTTCTTGTATAGCTTCAATTGTTTTTTCATTTTAGGCACATAGAAGCTGGCTAATCTATATTCTTTTTTAAAGTATCTATCCTTCATTTATTTCTACAAAGAAGCAATTGTCAGTGACATACTTTGGAAGTAGGGTAGACTACTCATATGACCCTGAGTACACACAGTTGGTGGACTTTCTTTGCTTTACTTTCATCTTAGTCTGGAATATTCTTTCTCTAGACAGTGATTGTTGATTCTTTCTCATCTTTCAGGTCTCTGCTCAAATGCCACTTCCTCAGAGAGGCACCCCTGATCACCCTACCTTAAAAAAATTAGCACCCCCTATGACTTTATACCACCCCTTCATAGCCCTTTTCACTATATTACATATGTGTGTCTTTGTCCATCATCCATATCCCCCACTAGAAAGTAAGTTCCAGGAGGGTAGAGACTTCATTTTGTGCACATTTCACCAGTGTCTGGAATACACTGGTCCCTCAGAAAACATTTGGTGAATGGAAGGCAGGAAAAAAAGCAAGCAGGAAGGCAAGGAGGGAGGGTGTAAGAGAAGGAGTGGGGAAGAAAATGTATTATCCTCGTTCAGGGTGGAATGTTCTCTTTAGTTCCTATTACAGTCTGCCAGGGTGGCTGCTGGTTGCATTCCATTGCTTCCTGAGCTACTCCATTTGGGATCAGCCAATAAGGCCTACCTAGACCTCCACCCTCATGAATTCCTAGGTGCTGAATCTCTATGGAATTTACTGTGTTGGCTGTGTGCCTTCCCTTACTATCTCTACAGAGGGCCACTTCATGATGCTCTTAAAGAAAAGTTTGTCTTCTTATACTATTTATATTACTTCTCCTTCAATTCAACCACTCCAGAAGCTTCTATAGTGGGCTTGAGCCTTGGGAGACAAGGTGAGAATAGTAACACTTAATACTTACTAAGTATTTATTATGGGGCAAGTACTGACTTAAGCACTTTGCAAGTATTAACTCATTGAGTTAATTCTATGAAGTACTGTTACTTATATTGCAGTTGAATAAACAGATTGAGAGAGGTTGGGTAACTTTCATCAAATCATCCAGAATTTGAACATGGGTAGTGTAGTTCTGAGGCCCATGTTCTTAACTAGTATCTATACTGATGTAACACAGACAACACTGAGCTGAGATTTAGAAGACATACATGCCTGCCCTTCCTCTGTGATCTTACACAATATTCTTAACTTTTTTGAGTTAAGGTACATTCTCCTCACCTATTAAATCAAAAATTTGGACTACATAATCTATAAATGCTTTCCATCTCCAACATTTCATAACTGGTTTACAGTGAGTCTAGAGAGTTATTTCAACTGAAGGGTAATTTTTGGGTACATGCTACACTACTCATATCATCTTCTGTGACTCTTATCATCTATGTGGCAACATCATAAAATGAAAAAAACATGATCTAGATTTAAATCTTAGCTTTCCCATGTCTCAGCTGTGGAGGCTTCAGTAACTTATTTCATCTTTCTGAATCTGGTTTTTTGTTTTTTTTTAATTTGTTTGCTTTTTGTTTTTTCCAAGATGAATCTACTATTACCCAACTTACAGGACTTTGTCATGGATTTAAAAAGATAAAGTACTGGGGCACCTGGGTAGCTCAGTGGGTTAAAGCCTCTGCCTTCGGCTCAGGTCATGATCTCAGGGTCCTGGGATTGAGGCCAGCATCAGGCTCCCTGCTCAGCGGAGAGCCTGCTTCCTCCTTTCTCTCTGCCTGCCTCTCTGCCTACTTGTGATCTCTCTCTCTCTCTCTCTCTCTCTCTCTCTCTGCCAAATAAATAAATAAAATCTTTAAAAAAAAAACTTAAAAAAATAAAAAGATAAAGTATGTCAATATGACTGGTAAAACTTAAGTACCCAGTAAAAGTTAATTGCTCCCTCACTTTTGCTCTGTACAAGTCTTGGGTGTTTTACACAGACGTCCATGTTATCAGACAGAAGAAATGAGTGCCAAGAAATTTTGAGATCTCTTTTAAACTTTTATTTGTGACCAGACATTTGCTTTGTAAAATAAAACAAGAAAACTGGGTTCCCCATAATTTTCAATTTTACTCTGTCTTCTGTAGATGCAGAAGATGACCTAAGCTTCCTTAGGTTCACCAGAGCAGGTTACAAGAAGCACCTGGGTGGCATTTTAGGAGCAGATGATACTAAGAGACACTTGTATCATGCTATATACCAGCCTTCCTATTACATAGAATTAAAGCTATTTCTTGGCAAGTCCAGACTTCCGTTTCTAATAATACTATCTTTAGTGTTTGTTTTGATCTTCTTCTGGCTACCAGAATGCCATTTTTAAAAATTTATTACATATAATATATTGTTTGCCCCAGGGGTACAGGTCTGTGAATCATCAGGCTTACACATTTCACAGCTGTCACCAAAGCACAAACCCTTCCCAATGTCCATAACCCAGCCACTCTATCCCCCACCCCCCAAGTAACCCTCAGTTTGTTTCATGAGATTGAGTCTCTTATGGTTTGTCTCCTTCCCGATCTCATCTTGTTTCATTTTTTTCTTTCCTACCCCCCACAATCCCCTGCCCTGCCCCTCAAATTCCTCACAGAATGCCATTTTTAAAACACCATCCTGTTACACTAATGCACAGCTTAGTAAAATATAACAGAAAGTGAACTCAGAAGCCCTGGGTTTGCTTCCGAGCTTCACAGTTTACTAACAATGTGCATTCAGGCAATATTCTCAACTTGGTAACTTCTCTGAGCCTCTGAGCTTTATTTGATAAATAAAAATCATGATCCAGTCAACCTTACCATGTTGTTATGAAGCTTAAATGAGATAATGTGTGGGCCCGACACAGAGTAGCCACTTGATGAAAACCACTCAAATCTGCTTGAGGAACACAAATAGGATCATTCATTCTGCACCCCAATTAAATAAACACATCTCAAAACCATGAGATATTTTGAGAAAAAAAAATCAAACGCAACGAGTAAGATTATTATTGCAACGTAAGCAAACCTAATTCCTATCACTCGTCACTTATCAGTGTAATGCAACGAAACAGCTAATACCTGAGCCATGTACCTGTTCCTAAGTACCATGAAATGACTCAGAAGAGCCAGGCAGTCCTTCTCTCTGTTGAGTCACTGACTCATTCCCCTTCTGGAAATGGACAGCAGCTAGATCTCCCATGTTTCATGATGGCTTGTTCTTCAGCTGTTGTTCACACAGAGGGACAACAACCATAACTAACAGAGAATGCTGTTTCCTGGTGGATCCTAGTGAAATGGGAGTCCCATATATCTAGGGGTAGATGATCCAGGAATAGATTCTGTCAATAAAGTCTAAAGGAGGGCGCCTGGGTGGCTCAGTGGGTTAAAGCCTCTGCCTTCGGCTCAGGTCATGATCTCAGGGTCCTGGGATCGAGGCCCGCATCGGGCTCCCTGCTCGGCGGGGAGCCTGCTTCCCCCTCTCTCTCTCTGCCTGCCTCTCTGCTTACTTGTGATCTGGTCTCTCTGTGTGTCAAATAAATAAATAAAATCTTAAAAAAATAAAAAAATAAAGTCTAAAGGACACACACAACCCTTCATTTGAATGTTAGGTGAGTCTATTTATCCATTCCCTATCAAAAGATTCGCTGGAATCTCCTTATTCCATACTTATCCAAACTTAAAACAGTCTATACCTTCCCTTTCTCCCTAATTTTGGAGTTGATTTTATAATAACAATAACAAACATATTTTTAATTTGAACATTCCTTAATCAGACAAAGAGGAATTTCTAGGATGGCTTCTTCTTCTTGGTTGTTTGTCTTTGTTTTTGCTTTAACAAATATTTACTGAGTGCTTACTCTACACCAGGTATTTTCACATGGATTATCTCCTTTAATGACAGCAGGACAATAGTTGTCAAAAACAAGGGCTTTAGAGACAGAAAGATTTGGATTCAAGTCCACATTCTACTGCTATAACTAGAGATTTGTCATTATCATCCCCACTTCATGATAAGGAAATTGAAACTAAGTCAGATTTCAGAACTTAATCAAGATCACCCAGCCAGTGAGGGGCAGAGTTGAAATTTCAACCCAAGTCTACCAGACCAAAGTTTCTGTTTGTCAGGATTTCCTAGTTGTTCTGTCAGTGTGGAGATACGTGTTACACACTGTGGTTCTGAAAATATTCGATCATACTCTCCTTTGAGAATATTAAAAAGTCTGTGGGCTTTCTCCCCAGAAACATAGAATATATGTTTATTATATGCACATATTGTATAACACTTATAATTTCAGGAGGTTAACAGACCTTTTGAAACCCAACCCCTACAGGTCTATGGAATTTAAATTCACCTTTACTGCTAAGCTGTGGCAGTTGTCATAGGGTCTGGAAGTGGTGTCTTGTCAGTAATGGGTAACCTTTCAGGAAATGGTGACAAATCATGAGTCGCACATGTGAGTAACCCATTCTTAGTCACTCCATATATATTTGTTGGGCACCCCCTGTGTGCCAGACACTGTTAGAGTCACTAAGCAAATAGCAGAGAATGAAACTGATGAAAACATCTGCTCCCCCGAGAGTTTACATCCTAACTGGTGATTTTTATGTGCTTATTCCCCACCCATAAATGGAGTCCCCAAGTTTCTTACCTCTCATGTTAAAATCTGGGCACACTTACTCCCTACTGCAGTATAGAGGCTCAATTTTGATCTACATGAACCAGATTTTTCAATCAATATATTTAAATTGAAGGAACTTACCTCAACACAGTAAAGGTCATAGATGAAAAGCACACAACTAGCATCTCTACTCAATGAAAAACAAAGGTTTTCCTCTAAGATCTGGAACAAGGCCAGAATGCCCATTCTTGCCACTTCTATTCAACGTAATACTGGAAGGTCTAGCCAGGACAACTAGGCGAGAAAAGGAAGCGAAAGGCATCCAAATCACAAAGGAATAAGTGAAATTGTCTGTGTTTGCACACGGCATGATTTTATATGCAGAAAACCCTAAAAACGTCACACACACAAAATTGTTAAATCAATAAATAAATATAGCAGGGTTGCAGGATACAAAAAAATCAAGATATGAAAATCAGTTGCATTTCTTTTTTTTTTAGATTTTATTTATTTATATATTCATTTCTTTATTTTAGAGAGAGAGCACAAGTGGGGGGATGAGCAGAGGGAGAGGGAGAGAGAGAACCTCAAGCAGACTCCATGCTGAGCGTGGAGCCCAACATGGGGCTCGATCCCAAAACCCTAGATCATGACCTGAGCTGAAATCAAGAGTCAGACACTTAACTGACTGAGCCACCCAAGCACCCTTAAAAAGGACATTTTTTTTAAATCCCATTTACGGTGACATCGAAAAGAATAAAATTTTTAAGATTAAACTTAACCAAAGAGGTGAAAGATTCGTAAACCGAAAACTATGAAACACTATGTTTCCTGCCAAGCTCAGCCTATTGACAGTAATGCCATTGGCTAGAAATGGCTGGGTTGCACTCACCTAAGCTCCAGTGAGCGTCCCACAGACATCTCCCCTTTCTAAACCAATGCTACAACTGGACCAACCCTTGTGGTCCTTTCTGTGATTACAAGATGCCCTGCAGCAATAACCATTAGGAAACTTTGAAGGAAAAAAAAAAAGAACTGATTATTTTCAAGCCCCGGAACATACAAGGCACGCAGGCGGCACAGAATGAGATCTCCAATAGAGAGAGACACAGAGACAGAGACAGAAAGCAGGGACTTGCGATTCTGCTATTATTGGGATGGAGGGAGACGGCCTACGATTTCTTGAGTTCCCTCTTTAATGGTCAATTCAAAATATAAAACAGGAACTTGAAGTTCAGGAAGAAAAGAAAAAAAAAAAAAACAAGTGGCCCCAAATGGTCAGTTATCAAAATCAACTAAGATCTCTAAATCAGGGACCTCAGGGTAGGGAAGCAGCTTAGATTTTATCTACAGTGTGCCTGGCATGTGTTTATTTGAGATAGCCTTTGTTGAAGGAGAGATCCCCATGAAGTGGATGCCTGGGCAATCAAGGCTTAAGTCAAGCACTTGAATTTCAAAAAGAAGAGCCAAACGTCAGGGCTTATCCTGCACATTGATGAAAGAAATTAAAGCAGATACAAACAAATGGAAAGACATCTGTGTTCATAGATTGGAAGAATTAATATTGTTAAAATGTTCATACTACCCAAAGCAATCTACAGAGTCAAGCCTTATCAAAATCCAAATGGCCTTTTTTTTTTTACAGAAATTAAAAAATAAATGCATTTCATATGGAACCACAGAAGGCACCAAATAGCCAAAGCAGTTTTGAGCAAGAATAAACAAGCTGGAGACCTCACACTTTCTGATTTCAAAATATAACACAAACCTATAGAAATCAAAACAGTGTTATATGGGCGTAAGAAGAGACATGGGAACAATGGAGCTGGATAGAGAGCTCAGAAATAAATCCATGCAAATATTGTCAACTGATCTTCAGCAAAGGTGCCAAGAATACACACTGGAGAAAAGATGGTCTCTTCAGTAACTGGTGTGGGGGACACTGGATAGTCCCCTGCAAAAGAATGAAATAGACTCTTACCTTATACCACACACAAAAATCAACTCTTGGATTAAAGACTTAAATATAAGACCTGAAGCCATAAAACTCCTAGATGAAAATACGAGGGAGAAGTTTCACAACCTTCACTTTGGCAATAATTTCTTAGATACAACATCAAAAGCACAGCCCCCAAAAAAGCCCATAAAAATAGACATCAAACTAAAAAGTTCCTGCACAGCAAAGGAAGCAATTAACAAAATGAAAAGAAAACTTACGGAACAGAAGAAAATATTTGCAAACCATATATCTGTTAAAGGGTTAATCTCCAAAATATACAAGGAACTCTTGCAACCTGATAGCAAAAAAACAACCCAATTTTTAAAATGAGCTAAGGACTTGAATAGACATCTCTCCAAAGAAGACATATAAATGGCCAGTAGGTATATGGAATAAAACTCGAAATCACTAATCATCAGGAAAATGAAAATCAAACCACAATGAGATATCACCTCACACCTGTCAGAATGGCTATTAGCAAGTTAAAAAAAAAAAAAAAGGACAAGCCTTGGCAAGAACGTGGAGAAGTTAGAACATCTTGTACATTATTGGTGGGAATGCAAATGGTACAGCTTCTACTGAAAACAGTATGGAGTTTCCTCAAAATATTAAAAATTAAGCCTCCATATGATCCAGGAATACCACTTCTGGATATTTAGCCAAAAGTAATAAAATCGGGATCTTGAGAGGTATTAGCACTCCCATGTCCATAGCACACTAAGCACAATAGCCAAAATGTAGAAACAACCTACCTTTCCACCAACAGATGAACTGATGAAGAAAATGTGGTATGTAAATACAGTGGAATATTATACAACCTCAAAAAGAAGGAAATCCTGCCATTTGTGACAACATAGATGGACCTGGAGAATAATTACGCCAAGGGAAATAAGCCAGACACAAAGAAAAAGTACTCCGTGATACCACTTACATGATGATTCTAAAGTAGTCAAACTCGTAGAAGCGGAGATTAGAGCAGTGGTTGTCTGGAGCTGCAGGGAGGGGAAATGGGGAGGTATTAATTAAAAAGATACAAAATTTAATTTTACAAGATGAATAAGCCCTATACTCTACCATACAGCACAGTGTCTCTAGTTAGTACTATGTTGTATACCTAAAAATTTGCTAAGAACCTGGATCTTTTGTTGTGTTTTTATCACAAAAAAATAATGATAAAGAAGGAAGGAGGAAAGTTTTGGAGGTGATGGATCCGTTATGGTGCAGATTGTGGTGATGGTTTCCCAGTATGTACTTAACTCCACACTTGCCATGTTGTAGACCTTAAATATATACAGTTTTGTGGATGTCAGTCACAACTCAGAAAAGAGGTTTAGCAAAAAAAAGTCAAGTTGACACACATTTTTTTTTTTTTTTAAAGATTTTATTTATTCATTTGACAGAGAGAGAGAGATTACAAGTAGGCAGAGAGGCAGGCAGAGAGAGAGGAGAGAGGAGGAAGCAGGCTCCCTGCTGAGCAGAGAGCCCGATGTGGGCCTCGATCCCAGGACCCTGGGATCATGACCTGAGCCGAAGGCAGCGGCTTTAACCCACTGAGCCACCCAGGCGCCCAACACACATTTGAAGGGATGGAATTACTAGTTTACGATTTTGCTTACACGTGTAGCCAAAAGGGGCCCCCTGGGTGGCACAGTCAATTAAACGACCTACTCTTGGTTTCAGCTCATTTCCTGATCTCAGTGTCCTGAGATGGAGTCTCGCCTCCAGCTCTGCGCTTAGCGTGGAGTCTGCTTGACAGTGTCTCTCCCTCTCCCTCAGCCCCTCCTGCTCATCTTCCATTCTCTCTCTCTCTCTCAAATAAATAAATAAATCTTAAAAAAAAAATAAAAGATTGTAGCAAAAAGAAGAAGAAGAAAGGAAAGGAAAGGGAAAGAAAAGTGTCATTTCTATTTTCATTTATCCAGGCAGTCACTGAACAGATAGAGATTGCGTGTCTCCCATGTGCCAAACCATCCTGACGTCGGCAACTTTCCATGGCCCTTTGTATGCCACAGTTGTTGGTATAAATACAAAAGAAAGATAGGAAATCTAAGAGCATTCTAGAGAATAACATTAAGGGTAGGAGAGGTGTCATGGAAAGAAACAAGAACCAGAATAAAAACATGAAAATAAAACCAACAAAGAAAGAAAGTGATTAAAAGAAAAATAGAGTGAAAAAGAAAATGATGGAACTCGTATGAGGAAATGAAAAAACTAAATATATATTGAAAAGAGTCGTCACTGGTCTTGAAAGCAAACCTCCATTAGAGAAACAGAGGGCAATAATTGAACATAGCAGCACTGGACTGAACAGAGCGATGAACAGAATAGTACCTATGAAGCATTCGGAGGCTGGAATAAGACTGAACAAAGGAAGAGAGGTAAAGATCAGATGGTCTGAATACCAATTTCAAATTGCTAGTTAGGTGCCTGTGTGAATGACTCATTGTTTCTCATTTTCGTTCCCAAAAATCTCATCTTTTGTAAATCCAGAAAAGCTAGCTATGTAGTTGGATAAAATGAGCCTGGGTCATTGAGAACCTTCAGTTTAATAACAAGTACAGGGAATAGGATTCCCTTTCTCTCTCCAGGCCCAATGAAGTCCACCTTATAAAGCATTAGAAGCATGTCTCTGCACAGTAATTCCCAGAAATGCATTTCACAGCCTTTAGTCGAATGAAATTAGTAGCTTATTTACATCCCCAGAAGGTTTACCAGGCACTTCCTCTTAAATGCAATTTGTGTTTAAAATAATGATCCCATGTGGTATTTTTTTCATCAAATGAACTTAAAAGTAAGCAAAAAAGATATTTCTGTTCCACAAAATCAATCATCTGGGATTTGGTGGAGGTTCTTTACTTATTTATATAATGTGATTCATCTGTAATGGTTCATTTGGTTTACTTTGATTATCGGTTGGCAAAGGCAGTATATTTGCAGAGAATATGAGGATGGGGAAGAAAAGACAATTAAAATAACCAAAACATGAGCACAAAGGGTTTAGCCCACATCTGGTAATTACACTTCTGTGTTTCAGCTTAAATTTCATTCTGCCCATTTACCAGGAGGTGACACTATGAGCCCGTGCAGTTTTCTTTTCCCTGAGAGGCTGTGGCACCTGGCCCCCTTCCCAGTCTTGTGCGGATCGCTTCAACATTTCACTTCATCTGCGTGGTTTCTGTCATTTTCTGCTTGAGAAAAGTGAAGGCCAGAGTAGCTAAGTGCTGTCCCAACACTCCCGGCAGAGTCAGTAACAGAGCCAGGCTACCAGTCACGGGCTGATCCTTCCCCATCCAGGTGGCAGCGGCTCAGATTCTCAGCTCTGTTCCAGGTTGATTCACTAGGACAGGAGAGTGTGGGTGCTGCTGGAGAATATTCTGGGGGTTGGATGTTACTGTGAGAAAGCCAACGCATCATTAGAACATGTTCTTATGCAGTTCTCATCTCGTACTGAAAACTTAGTACAAGGGACATTATTCAATTTTATTAACATATCAGTGCTGTGCCCCCAAAAACCACATTGCTTTCATGAAGTAAAAGGAAAAAGTAAAGCAAAGTTCAGTTTTTAATGATTTTCTTTTTATTTTTAGGTTATTTTTTCCTGGTCCAGAAAGCCCTTATCCTCCCTATTCACTTCCCCCTAGGTACAAGGGCCAGCTGTGCTTCCTGGTGGGCAGACAGCTTTCCATCATTAGTCTCTGCACTTTATTTAAAGTCATATGACCCAGCGGGAACCAGGAGGTCTATGATTCTTTCCTAGGAGGTTTGAGGGAGAGAAGGCTGCCAACGTTAGATCTCCTCCCTTCTCAGAGGCTCTATGGGAATGAGAAATATGTTTTTAATTCTTTTCTATGAGTACAAAAGGGAACCACAGTGGGCCTCCAACCTCAACCATTTCAGCCTAACTACCTTCCTGATTTTTTTTTTTTTGTCTGACATGACTTATCCAGAGCAGTGATTCTCAAACTTTAGTGAGCCTCAGAATCACCCTGGAGGGCTTATTAAAATACAGATTGCTGAGTTTCACCCGGAGAGTTTCTGTTGCAGCAGGTCAGGGGATGGGGCCTGATAATTTGCATTTCTACAAGTGCCCAGGTGATAATAGTCTGGGGACCTTGAGAAGTACTGGCCTTTAGGCAATGGTTTCCACCTCTGGCTATGTTAGAATGATCTAGAGGAGCTTTTGTTTTTTTAAAGATCAGTGCTAGATCCCAGCCCCAGAGATACTCATTAAGTTGGCTTTGGTTAGTTTTGACCGCTTTACTGGATGAGTCTGCCAACTGTGCTCTGAACCCTATGAGACATTGTTAAGTGTCAGGTTTCCTTTTATAATCAGCTTCTCTCCTTGAATGCCTTTGGAATGCAGCTTGAGCGGCACTTCCTGTGCTTTCCCCATTAGCTCTCTGGTGCCACCTCCTGCTTTCCCAAAAATGTCCTCTTAAATAGACTTCAGAGCTCACCCCACCCTTACTCGGCGGGGGGGAGGGGGTACAGAATGTGGTGACCCACCCCCCCAACCCTGACCCTGCTTTCTTTCAGATGAGTCCATCTACTAACACAGGAAAACAAATCAGTGCTCCCTGGGACAGCTTGGTGTAGGCCAGTAACCAATCTGCAGCCTGGATGGGTTTCCAGGTATTTTGATAAAAGAGTACGCAATTGAGATGATCGGTTTAGGGCCTTCATTTCAACATTTGAAAGTGCCTCATAGTTTTATGCAACTAACTCAATTATTAGGGAGCATCACACAGCTCAATAGTTAATTAGATTTTGATAACCAAACAGGTTGTCTTGCCCTTTCTCAGATTCTTTCAATGACAAATTGAAATGAAGCCTCTTCTAACATAAGGAAGACCCTACTCTTTAAAATTCCCTAGCCCAAGGCCTTTAATACTACTTGTTAACATTTAAACAAAATGTTGTCTTGAATTTTTTTCTTTCCTTTTTGTGCTTCATACAGTGTGCACATAGTTCTTAGAAAAATTGTCTTCTATTCCTACTCAGTGCCCTGAAGGAAAGGAGCTTGGATATTCATTTCACGTGTGTTTCCTGAAAGGCAAAACCTTATTAAGAAGACAATAACAATATTCCCTTTGTCACATGGCCTTTATTGAATTGTAAGTGAGGCTCAGACTAGACTAAAAAGCATAGAGTCGAAGTCATTTCAAATAATACGTCACATTCACAACCAATTAATATGTGGTAGGATTATGGGGAAAAGTCATTTGACTTTTTCAACAATAAAAATAACTGCTGCAAGTTGCCAAGCATCATGCTGGGTGCTTTATCTGAGTCTGGTACAAATTGGGAGACTGAAATTCAGAGAGTAAGACATTTGCCCAAGGTAAACAGGTAGAATCAGGATTTGAACCTAAGCAGTCATTACCATTGAAGTCCCCAAAGGCAGGATCACTATTGCATTCCTGGCACCTAGAACTATGCCAGGCATGCAGGCACTCAATAAATACCTTTTGAATGATGAAATGGATAAGCGAATCCGACTCCAGAGCCCATGTTATCATCCACTAGATATTACTGTTTGGATGACTGGCCTTGGAGCAGACATCTATATATTGGCTAAGGGGCTGTGGAAAAGAGACACATGCCACCCAGACTCTACCAGGGAGCAGGCGGGAGCCCCTCTTTAGCTTGGCACATGCCGGAAGCACTTAACACAAGTCTGTGGCTCAGCTTTCTGAACAGAGATAGGGCAAAGGCAGGGAAGAAATTTGCAATCTCAATAGTAAGTCCAAGTCCTCAGGGTTGAGCTCTTAGCATGCCTACCCTCCGGCATTTTACCTGTCTATTATACCCAGCCAGCAAAATCACTAACATGCAATAATAGAGACTGACAACCATGCAAACACAGCAAGGAACTTTCATCCATCAGATCAATAGGAATCTAATTTAAAGCTTCAGGACTGACACTTTTTTCTTGTCCATTTACTACATACCCTTCCTTCCCATACTATTAAAAGTGCAATTTTTGTTAAGAGAGTACAACCACAAGAGTCCTTAAGTCATTATAATTATTAAGCAAGGCACTCATAATCATCACCTAATCATAAACCTTCATAATCAGTATAGTCCCCTTACTTGACGTGATTTTAATTTATGAAGTGTCTCATTGATAAATTTAAATGTGACAAAATAATAAATAATCAGCTACATGCAGATGTAACTATATTTTAAGTAATAACAGAACAGGTTTCTCTCTAAATAAATTAAAAAATATTAACAGTGACTGTGCTGGCTCTTCTGCACAGCAAATTGGTGTCCTTCATAAATTATTTAAAGTGTAGCTTATAAATAGATTCATATGATTGCATAACCCTGATTGACAACCACTGACGAAATACTATCTTTAAATGTTCGGTACAATCCAGAAAGAAAAGATGAATCTGGTTACAATGTTTAGATGTGTGTATTTGTGTGTGGACAAATATGTGTAACCAAACATGGGCTAGCAGTCATCACGGAAGGCTCACCCTACTGTACCAATATAGGGGCTATGGTTTTTATCATAGACAGAGTAACATTGTACCATTCTTTAAAATGCTTCAACAGTGATAACTTGGTTGTGGGCTACCTAATCACACTAGAGATAAGGCAAGAAAGTATCAGATATTCATTTTTAAAACCCCATTGTAAGATATACTACCATGCACAACCTACAAGGAAGTCAAAAGGGAGAGAACCAAGAGCTTTTTAGGCTCTTTTACTGGAATACTTGGTTTTATTTTTTTTTTTAAAGATTTTATTTATTTATTTGACACAGAGAGAGAGAGATTACAAGTAGGCAGAGAGGCAGGCAGAGAGAGAGAGGAGGAAGCAGGCTCCCTGACGATCAGGGAGCCCGATGCGGGGCGGGCCTCGATCCCAGGACGCTGAGATCATGACCTGAGCCGAAGGCAGAGGCTTTAACCCACTGAGCCACCCAGGTGCCCTGGAATACTTGGTTTTAGTGCTGTTGCGTATTAATAAAATACAGTTATTCCCCAATGGAGCTTTCTAAAATCATCTAAAGGTATCTATGTGTACATTCAGAGAGAGGTAGGGAGATGGAGAAACAGGAGAGAAAGAAGAGAGAAGAGACATAGATAAAGGTTCGGGGCAGAGTTTCTAGGATTTCTTACCCTGAGCAGAATGCTCACTCCTATACTAAAGCACCTCTTCGGTGATGGGTACAGACAGATTAACTTTTCTTGGTACTCATCCTCATTATCTAACCCCCCCCCCATGTATTTATACATTTCTGAACCCCTATGTATTTTCATCCCCAAGCCATGTACCTTCTGTAGGAGCTACAAAGAATAGCAGATCAGGAAGTATGGGCAGCTATATATAAGGCAGTCATGCTGCCATGTTTCTGTAGAGTGGTAACACTGAGGAATGGCTTAAGAGAGCCTTTAACCCCCATCTGTATCAGTACCCCACCAAGCTACTATAAATATATGTGTTAATTTAAGTAAAAATTGTGAGCTTGCTATGCAAACACAGCTTTAAGACAAGGTTCCCAGCACCTTTACCAAGGAGATCACCTCTAAGGCTTTACTATACAAAAATTTTGGAGCAGCCACTGCATGTGTAATCCAGTGCTCTTGGATTCAGTCACTCTGCGGCAAGTTAACAATTTCTTATCCCATTTGTGGAGCCCAAGGACAGAGGGACAAATCCAGAAAAAGGAAGCTTTTCTGCCTCTTAGAATCAAGAAGAAAATCCTATTCCTTGAGCTGTAATCTCCTAGTATAACATACAATACTCTGAACTGAACCTGGGATGTGTTTAGAGATAGCCTCGCTTCCAGAGCTATTAAGTTATTCAATACCTTTTGAGGAAGGAAACATTTTTAGAAGAAAGAATGAGGTTAAGAAAAGTGCTAATACAAGGAAATGACGTGCGCAGAATCTTAAAAGATGAGTTGGTGTTCTCTGGGTGGCAGTCAGGTGCAGGGAGGGGAAGGTAGTGACAAACTCAAGGCAGAGGGGTCAAAGTGCACAGGCATGGGAATGGAGAAGGTATGGGTCCATGAAAGCAGGAACTAAGTCACCCACATCCAGCATTGTATCCCCAGAGCTTAGCATAGTTGCTTGTAACATAGGAAGCACTCTCCATATATTTGAACGTTGAATGAACAATCAGCTAACTACAGGTAGTGCAGTGTAGCTAATGGATAGGAGTGGTGTGTGTGTGAAACAATAAATCTGAGAGAGAAGCAGGCCCAGATTATAATGATTCCTATAGGCCAAACTCCGAATTTTCAGCTTTATAGACAGAAGGAGGCCTTTGAGAAATTTTTAAGTGGACAAGTGATATGAACACATTTGCATTTTAGAAAATCACTGTGAGGGACACCTGGGTGGCTCAGTCAGTTGGGTATATGCCTTTGGGTATATCCTTGGGTCATGGGATCAAGTCCTGCATTGGGCTCCCTGCTGGGCAGGGAGCCTGCCTCTCCCTCTCCCTCTGCCTGCTGCTCCCCCTGCTCGTGCTTGTGCTCTGTCTCATTCTGTCAAATAAATAAATAAAATATTTTTTTATTTTTAATTTTTTATTATGTTATGTTAGTCACCAAACAATACTTCATTAGTTTTTGGTGTAGTGTTCCATGATTCATTGTTTGCATATAACACCCAGTGTTCATTGCAGTACATGCCCTCCTTAATACCCATCACTGAGCTAACCCATCCCCCTCTCCCCCTCCCCTCTGAAACCCTCAGTTTGTTTCCTGGAGTCCATAGTCCCTCATGGTTCACCTCCCCCTCTGATTCCCCCCTTCATTTTTCCCTTCCTTCTCCTAATCTCCTCCATGCTATTCCTTATATTCCATGTATAAGTGAAACCATATGATAATTGTCTTTCTCTGCTTGACTTATTTCACTTAGCGTAATCCCCTCCAGTTCCATCCATGTTGATGCAAATGGTGGATATTCATCCTTTCTGATGGCTGAGTAATATTCCGTTGTGTATATGGACCACATCTTCTTTACCCATTCCTCTATTGAAGGACATCTCAGCTCCTTCCACACTTTGGTTATTGTGGACATTGCTGTTATGAACACTGGGGTGCATGTGTCACTTCTTTTCACTACATCTGTATCTTTGGGGTAAGTAGCCAGTAGTGCAATTGCTGGGTTATAGGGTAGCTCTATTTTTAACTTTTTGAGGAATCTTCATAGTGTTTTCCATAGTGGCTGTACCAATTCACTTTCCCACCAACAGTATAAGAGGGTTCCCCTTTCTCCATATCCTCTCCAGCATTTGTTGTTTCTTGCCTTGTTAACTTTTACCATTCTAACTGGTGTAAGGTGGTATCTCAATGTGGTTTTGATTTGAATTTCCCTGATGGCTAATGATGTTAAACATTTTTTCACAGTGTCTGTTAACCATTCATATGTCTTCTTTGGAAAAGTGTCTGTTCATGTCTTCTGCCCATTTTTTGATTGGGTTATTTGTTTTCTGGGTGTTGAGTTTCAGAAATTCTTTATAGATCTTGGATACCAGCCCTTTATCTGTAGTGCCATTTGTAAATATCTTCTCCCATTCCATGGGTTGTCTCTTTGTTTTGTTGACTGTTTCTTTTGCTGTGTAGAAGCTTTGGATCTTGGTGAAGTCCCGAAAGCTCATTTCGCTTTTGTTTCCCTTGCCTTTGGAGACGTGTCTTGAAAGAAGTTGCTGTGGCCAATGTCGAAGAAGTTACTACCTATGTTCTCCTCTAGGATTTTGATGGGTTCCTGTTTCACATTAAAGTCTTTCATCCATTTAGAGTTTATCGTTGTGTATGGTGTAAGAGAATGGTCGAGTTTCATTCTTCTGTATATGAAACTCAGAAGAAATAAAATCATTAAAAAAAAGAAGAAGAAGAAGAAGAAGAAGATCACTGTGAGAGCTATGTAAAGGATGAATTAGAGACTGGGAAACCAAGTAGGAAAAGACTGACATAATCCAGGTAGAGATGATGAAAACCTAATTTTAAAAAACAACAGTGGAGGTAGAAGGGAGAGATGGGTTCTAGAGTTGGCATGAAGGCAAGATCGATAAGGTTTCATGACCAGCAGACATGGGCACAAGGAAATGGAAGAGATGCTTGCATATTTGATGGTACCATTCACTACATTCACAAAGAGGGAGACCACATTTGGGAGAAAGAAAATGAATTTCATTTTAGACATGATGAGGGTCTAGGGAACTTCTAAGGGGAGATGGTCAGCTGGTGGTCAGGAATTCAGGCAGGTCTGATAGGAGAAAATGTTGATTTTTGTCTTAGAGTTAACCACTTGATTAAGATCCTGCTTATTCATTCACTCCACAAATATCCAACTGCCTCCTCAACATCTTCACTTGTCTAAAAGATATGTCAAACTCAACATGGCTCAAACTAAATTTCTAATACTCCCTGAAAAACTTCACTGGCAGCCATCTGCCTGTCTCATTTGATGGAAACTATATCTTCCTAGTTGCTCAGGCCAAAATTTGTGAATGCCTGGGTCCTGGATGCCTTTCTGCCTCTCATAACTCGAATTCCAATTACGAGCAAATCCTGTCGGATCTACCCTCAAAATACATTCACAATTGTGGCCACTCCTCACCTCTTCCACTGCTGCCTCTCTGACACAATCCACCATTATCTCTTGTCTGTATTGCTACAGGGGCCTCTTAATTACTCCCTTGCCTCCACCCTTATCCTCCTCAGGCTTTTCTCAGTAAAGCAGCCAGAGATCCTATTAAGATGTAAGATCTGACCTCATCTCTCCTGTTATGTTCCCCCAATCTTCTTGTATTCCAAACCCAAGAAAACTTTCCCGTTGTTCCCAGTCCATACCAGCACCCGCCTATCTCTTGCCCCTTGGACTTGCTATTCCATGCCCAAGAATGCTCCTTCTCAAGGTAGCTACATATTTCACCTTCTGCTCATCCTTCCATAAATCTCACTTTCTTACAGGGAGTCTTCTTTAACTCCTTATTTAAAAGTATACTTCCCCAACATCTTTCTCTAATTTTTTTTCCTACAGTACATATTGTGATTTAATTATATATTTCATTTATCATCGTTTTGCTCCACCAAAATACAAGTTCCATGAAGAGAAGGAGTTTTGTTTTGTTTTGTTTTTAAAGATTTTATTTATTTATTTCACAGAGGAAGAGAGATCACAAGGAGGCAGAGAGGCAGGCAGAGAGAGAGAGGGGGAAGCAGGCTCCCCGCTGAGCAGGGAGCCCGATGCGGGCCTCCATCCCAAGACCCTGAGATCATGACCTGAGCCGAAAGCAGAGGCTTTAACCCACTGAGCCACCCAGGCGCCCAGGAGTTTTGTTTTGATGAGTGATTTTTTTCCCCTAGAATATATGATAACCCTCAAATAGAATATTCTATTCTAGAATATCTAGAATATCTAGTAGAATATCTCAATATTCCATCTCAATCACTCAGTAAAATAATTGCTGGAAGAAAGGAAGGATAGACCAAAGCTGTATGTGCTGAGCATTATCAATTATTGACAGAATTATAAAATACATGTTCCTGCCCTCCTTGAAGTCTTTTGGCAGAAATAAGACACATTCCCATGCAAAAAGTTAAGGAACCGTACAAATGCATGCTGAAGTCATCTACAACACTGCTGTGTTCTTTGGGCTTTTGTGAACTTAGGCCTGTGGAAGACTATAGTGACACTCTCTGTTCTCAGATTTCTCTTTGCTTCACTGATGGACAACATTTGCCACAAAGCAAACATTTCTTTACTACGCTCAGCAAAACTCCATATGTTTTTCAGACATAAAACAAAATTGTGAAACAGCATGTACCATCAAGCTACATAAACACCACATCTTTGTACTATAGTCATTTACCTTATGACTCCTTTTTGTTTGACGAACTTGTTAGAGGAGAACACTTTCTCAGGTGAATATTGAGACATTTATAATTGAAACGTTCTTTTTATTTGGGTCTCCCTTTAAGTCATTGTCAGTTGAGTGCAATAGACTCTTCACGTAAGATTCTTGACTTTCTTTTCTGCTTCCAGTTTCAGCCTTCATGTTTCTCATCTTCAGTCCTCAAAAATTGAAATATGGTAGCAGTGGAGTGAAAACAAAGAAGCAGATCTCTGGTTTGGAGAGTCTGTCAGTTTATCTGTTGTATAAAGTATGGTGATAAATGTACATTGTTTATGTACACTATAGTAAGTAACTATATAGCAAATGTATTCTGTAGTAAGAAACACTCAGCAAAGGCCTAGATTTAATCTCTATAGTGTATTCATGAAACAAGTTATTCATTCATTTATTAATTCAAATCAGTAAACATTTATTGACTGTGTGCCACTGATGGACAAGGGTGCTATTGATGGATGAGCGACTAATACATAGCTACCTGTTTAGATGGCAAGAAAGACATTGCACAGCTATAAGGCAAAAAGAAAGGTGTTTTAATGGGGGTGGGGAATGACCAAGGTGCTACAGGGGTAAAAAGAGATCATCACATGAGAGACCTGTCACTGCTGTCTTTGCCAACTGTAGGTGGAATCAACTGACCTTCTCTTCTTGGAAACAACAGCCAAACCTTATATTCACTTTCTAGGAGTCTTGGGATTTTTTTTTCCCTCTTAATAGGACAATTAAGGAAAAGACATTGAAATTTATTTATTAAGCATCTGCTTTGCCATGAAATTGTATTTGAGAGAGATGCAAAATAAAAAAAAGTTTTCTGGACTTCAAGGGTCTTAAGGAGTACAGATAAATATATAAATCAATGTATAATTAAATATTACTTACATATCTAAGTGGAGTAGACCAGGGTTTCTCAACCCTCATGATTCCCTTTAGGCATCTTGCTAAAAATACAGATTCAAATTCAGTATGTCTGAGGTGCGGCCCTGAGGTTCTACAGTTCCAGCTCCCAGGTGGTGCCAATGTTGCTCATCTTTTGAAAACACATGAAGTGGCAAAGATATAAACAATAAGTCCCAACAACTTTGGAGATGTGGATTTCAATATTTAGGAAAAATCATGTCAAGAAGATGAGACAGGAGTTGGGCCTTAAATGAAGAAACATACTGGAGAAAAAAAAGAAGTAAACTGAGTACCAAAGTGATGTGGTGGAAGATACCTTCTGGGAGAGTGAACAGAAGACGTTTTCTGGGGTAAAGAATCCCTGTGGGTGAGTACTGGACAGTACAGATGGAATGATGGGTTGGGTCATACTGTGGGAGGCTTGGTATGCCAAGCTGAAAACTAAGGGTTTTATCCTATGATCAAATGGACACCAACAGAATGTGGAGATGGGGTGAAGTAACAATTCAATTTACATTTTAGGAACATTAATCAGGCAAATATTGTTACTCTAATTTAAGGATGAGGCAGCAGAGTCCTGGCTTAGAAATGCAGTGATGGAAATAGAAAGAAAAGAATGTGTGCAATGTGAGAGGCTCTGAAGACAGGTGCAATCTTTGCCAAAAAGCCTCTAGATCCTCAAATGAACAAGGTAAACATTTTAAAGGAAGAGTTGATAAGACTCAATGAATAAACTACGAAGAGTGAAGACGTTAAAGATAACAATGACTCAAACCTCAATAATTAGAATAGTCATTAAACAAAAGTAGATTGAGAAAAGAGTAAGTTTGGATTGATATATCAGGAGTTTAAAGGCATGGCAGAACTCCACATGGAAACTTCCAGCAAACTGTAATTGCCGTGAGGTGGAGATCAGGGGAGGAGTCATCACTCAGACAAAGACATTAGAAAAGTCAGAAGGTAGTGATCATTAAAATCTTGAGGCAGGTGTAGGTCCAGAGGAAGATACTGAAGAAGTTTGAAAGCAGAGGGCCAAGGACTAGACTCACAAGTATGTCTTTATTCAAGGAACAGAAAGACAAATGAGCCAGCAATGTCAAAATAGACTGGTAAAAAAATTTTTTTTTCAATAATCCATTATCTACAGTGTCTACACTGAACCAAACTTTTTGACCCATAGGACTGTAGACTTTGGCAATGTGTGAACACATTTATATTCCGTTCTTTGCACAATCAATACTAAGATTTTCATTGTGTGTCTTCAGAAGGCCTGGGTTCCAGACCATTTTGTCTTCCTTCTTGCTCTGTGGCTTCAGTCATCAGTCACAAGTGAGAAAAAATACTACATTACTGCAAGCCTCACAGGTGTTATGAAAAATGACATTAAAATTTTTTTTAATCATAAATTTCAATGAAGGCTTTTCTAACTCATCAAGAATAAATGTAATCTATATGCCATACTCAAGCTATTGCTCAACTTAGATTACCAGGAGAAAAGATAAACAGACTTATTTTCCTAAATTAAAATCTCCAGATCGAGGTTTTTGAATGTATTCACCAGATTTTATTGAGGGCTTATGGTATGCTCAGTACTGTACGGCAGCACACCAGATACAGAGTTAAAATCAGCATGGGGCCCATTTTGGCAGGACTTAGAAACTGGTAAGGAAGAAGAGAACAGGAGTCGTGAATGATAAAACGTGAATCAATACGGTGCAAATGCCATAAGACCCCTATGAATGGAGGCCAGCTGATGTTCAAAGAGGAAATTTCTGGCTAAGGGAGAGAGGAAGAAGGCCTCGAATAAGGGTAAAACTGTGACAGATGGAGAGGAAAGGGAGGGCCTCCCATGTAGGCCCAGAGGGAAGAGGGCACAGACGGGCTTGGGCAACGGCAAGGAGCACAGTTAGCTGAGAACATGGAACAATTAGGGGAGCAGCAGGAGAGAGTCAGGTTGTAAAGGGCACAGATGCCAGGCCAGCGAGTCAGGACCTTGTTCCGTGGACAGTGGAGCATGATGAGGGCAGCAAAGGACCTAGAGAAGCAAATTAACACAATTATATCCATACTTTAGGTGGTTCAGCAAAAAAACATGGGCTTTAGGGGGAAAAATGGATACAGTAGGATTACCAAAATGGATGAATGTTTTTAAGTTGCTCATTAAAGTAGGGGACAGCAGTATTCTATGAAAACTGCTACAAGCATATCCTTCCCCCAAAATTAATTTCAATAGGAACATGGACTTCGCCTCCCTCTTTTCCTAATAATCTGTGTTTTATAGTTGAATATGAAGTTTGAAATAGATACACTGTCCACTAAAGCCAGGAAGACTGGCCAGGGCAGGAAGCCATGTGCCAGCTCCAGTGAGGCAGGGCAGAAAGGTGATGGGTAGAACAGCTGAAGCAGAGGTTCTAAACCTTTTGGGGGCCATAGATTCCTTTGAGAATGCACATAGTTCAGATATATGTGAAATTCTGCATACAATTTCAGGGGGTTCATGGGCCCCCTGAGTCCTATACATCGAGCGCCAGACACTCCTATTAAGAATCTCTGAGCTGCAAAAGACAAAATTAAGGATGCCCCAGAAGCACCATAAGAAGCAGCACGTAAAAACCCACAATTACAGAAGTCAGGATTACCTACCCCAGCTGTTTCCAAGGAGACTCTGAGCCAGAATTACCTGGGGCTATTCCCATGGCACAATTACACTTTTTGGAGGTAGGCGGGACTCAAAAATCTGAATTTCTAATTAACCAGGTAAAAAAGCAGGTTTTGAAATCTCTAATCTAGTTTCTTTGGGACAACAGCTATAAATGCTTCCTAGGTGGGTGGGACATTCTGCTGTTTCTAAAGGTCTTACTAGATAGAGATCCTTCAATGTCACTATGGGCTGAACTCTTGGGGGCTGAACCATTTAAACTTGACCTTAAGGTCTCAGCGCAGCTTCCTTCACTCTTTTCACTTCATCCCTCTCTCAACATGGTCACCATGCCCTCTTGGAAGATATCCGTTCCTTCCTTCAGCCTTTTGTAATCCCAACCTTCCCCACTGTGCTTGTAGTTATAGTTCCTAGCCCATCATCATCATCATGGCTCTTGACTTCTCAGGGCTCAATGGTACTCTAAGCATTCTAGAGGCTATCTTTTTTTTTTTTTTTTAAGATTTTATTTATTTAGTTGACAGAGAGAGAGAGATCACAAATAGGCAGAGGCAGGCGGGAGCAGGGGGGAAGCAGACTCCCCGCAGAGCAGGGAGCCCGAGGTGGGGCTCAATCCCAGGACCCTGGGATCATGACCGGAACTGAAAGCAGAGGTTTAACCCACTAAGCCACCCAGGCGCCCTAGAGGCTATCTCTTGAGAATGAGGCATACCGGGGTTCCTACTAGATATCCTCCTGCAATTCCAGGGTGGCTCATTCAGATAGTCCCATGGGTCAGGAAATAGGGAGATTCCCTTAATTGACCCTTGACCTCCATACTACTTCCTGACCCTGATTCTCCAGCCATTTCTCTGTCTCTGCAGAAGCAATGGAAGTAGCTAACGACCTAAGGGCTAAAGAGTAAGAAGGTAATCATTTAATGTCCACTGTTCTGTGATGTTCTGTGTTCCTGGTTATTTCAGGAAGAGAACCTATTGTAGAGTTAGGCTTTCTTATTCACCAGCCCAAACTGAGCCACTTTGGAGCACTGTGGACCAAGGAGGCTCACCACAGCCTCAAAAAGTCAAAACTGAAAATTCAAGTATTGAGCAAATTCTCTGACTTCGTACCTCCTAGCTTTGAGTTTTCTTGAGTGGGTGGGTTGGGCTAGGTGACAGTGGTTAACTAGGACAGAAGAATGCAGGTAGGTTGCTGCACAGACCTAGGAAGCAGCAGACACCATGAGGCACAGTCTGCAATGCTATCTTCACATGGTTCCAAACATGTTAGGGTTCCAAACCACTTAAAAGTAGCTCATGCTTGCCCTTCTGCCTTTCAGAACATTATATTCTGTTCCTCAAAGGCTGGGAAGTCAGGGAGATCAGGTAGTTATTTACTGCATGCTGTTGGGCTTCTTGCTTAATCTCCCAAGAGCTGCAATGTATTTTCTTTCTTTTTTTTTTTTTTTCTTTTTTTTTGGGGGGGGGGTTGGTTGGTTGGTTTTTTGGTGAATGGGCATAATTATTCCTACCTCACCAAGGGTTGAGGATATTAATGTGAGCCATGATACACAGCACCCACCACGGTGTTTGGCCCAGAAGGAGCACTCAGTGACACTTCCTGCCCCATTCCTAGCTCTGACATCCAGACCACTGGTTAATCAGCTTACATAGCAAGGTTCTAGGACTTAGACTCTATCCCTGAGTACATCTCTACCTGCTATTCCAGAGTATAACCCAACGACAAGAAGCTAGGTGATCAAGAGCAAATTCACTTAACCACTTAAAACCTCAGTTTCTTCATTCTTAAAATGATGGCTTTGTATGAGTGATCGCCCTCCGGCTCTTTCCCTCACTGATCCTGCACAAGCGGTAAACCAACCCTCTCTGAGTTATTACCATGCAATAAGTGTGGCTGCAGCTGGGTCCTGGGTTGTAACCACAGAAAATAACCCACTAAGATTCAGAAAAGAGTGGAAAGTATTTAAGGATAAACAGCAGGAGACCTAAACCATTACAGCCAGGTAGAAAGATACAGAGAAGAGAGATAATGTTAAATTACAGTTGAAGTGAAGGTGGAAATTACAGCAACAAAAGCAATACCAGCCCAAGAGGCTTACAACAGATCCTGCGGTGTGAGACAAAATGTCATTTCCAAAGGTTTTTAATAATTGTGCTTCTGCAAGAAGATTTGTAATTACAAACATGAATAATCCTCGGCATATATCATTTCTAAAGATAGAGGCTGTTATTCTGTTCCAGATGAAGAGCTAAAGAATATCTCACACCGGTTGGTACATGACAAGGCAGTAACAACCAGACAATTAGGATGATGCATCAGCAAAATTGGAGCCGCAATATCCCATATACAGATGCTGAATCCATCAACGAGGAAGGGACATCACTGTCACATCAGCAGCGGAAGTCTCTGGATAAAGGGAAACCATATCGCACAAGGGAGGTGGACATTACTGCACAGGGTAGAACAATACCACTTTGGTCCTACCTGAATAAGCTCTCAAAGGCAATGAAGGATAATTTTATTTTTAAAAGGCAGCCAAGAAAAAATATTTTTAAGTGAGGGAGATGGTGGATAGAAAATGTAGAAGTGCCTGGTTGACTCAGTCAGTTAAATGTCTGCCTTTGGTTCAGGTCACGATCTTAGGGTCCTGGGTTGAAGCCCCACGTTAGGCTTCCTGATCAGCCAGGAGTCTGCTTCTTCCTCTCCCTCTGCTCCTCCCCCCTGGCTCATGCTCACTTGCTATCTTTCTCTCTTTCTCAAATGAATAAATATAATATTTAAAAATATTTTTTAATGAAATCCCTTAATATTGAGTTATTGGTTTGCCTGTTAACCCTATGTTTTGTTGGGCTCTTCTATGGTTTGTAATATTCACTGCTTATAGTAGATGATAGGCAAGCCAGGTGAATTTAAGAGACAATGAGTTAGATTGCTTTCAGGTGAAGTCATCCTTGCACCTGCTTTCTCTCTCTCACATCCCACATACACTTTGTCAGGAAGTCTGTCGGTCTTGCCTTCAAAGTACATCCAGAATGGAAACCACTTCTCACCACCATTACCACCACCCAGAATTAGGACTGTGGGCTCCCTGCACCTCCCTTACCCCTCCAAAGTCTGTTCCCCAACAAGGCAGCCAAAGTAATGGTTTCCATTCTTATGCTCAAAACCCTTCAGTGGCTCCCCATTTCACTCAGAGCAAAAGCCAAAATCCTTCTTCACTGGCCTAGAAGGCCCACGGGGCCTCTGGCCCTCCTTTCCTCCAGTGCCAGCACATCAGTCTCCTTTCTCTCCCACACTCCAGGGAGGCTCCCAACTTAGGGAATTTACACTGCCCATTGCCTCTGCCTAGAAGTTTCTTCTGCAAATATCCACCACACACACTCACTTCACTTAAGAGTTTACCTGGCCACACTTAATGATACAGTTGGCTACTCCCGTCTTTCATCTGCTGCTCCTGTCCCTCCCTAGTTTCTTCATCTTTCTCTACTTATACCTTCTAACATCCTCATTGAGTTTCCTGATTTATTATATTTATCCTTTGCTTTTTTTATCTCTTCATGCTAGAGGGCAGGGACCTTTGTTTTACTCTCTGCTATAACCCAAATGCCTAGAACAGTATCTGGTACACAGTAGATATTGTAATTCTTTGTGGAATGAATGAGTAAATATAACAGAAAATTCAACTCAAATTGACTTAAACCAAAAGGAAATACTGTCCCATATAAGTGGAAGTTGAGAAGTGTGTGGGGACATTGGGAGGAAGGTTCTGCTTCCCCATGATTCTTCTAGGTCAGTTACTTCATCAGGCTAATAACAAGGTGCTTACAAAAGTTCCAGGACAAATTTGGGGTGGCCCA
>LNAC01000026.1:7108017-7157429 GCA_002007465.1 Ailurus styani | reverse complement strand
GGGGGCAGGTGGGGGAGGGGGGAGGGGAATGGAGGATGACTTTGAGACTCTGTTTTAAGAGGAAGGACACTTTAGCTAGAAGCCCCAGCAAACTTCTGCTAGCATCTCATTGACTCAAATTGAATCAGTCTTTGCTGCCGGTGGAATGATGCACAGTGCTTTGCCTCACTGGAAAGAGGAATGGAAAAAGCAGAATGGATTTAGCTAAGATTAATCAAAGCCCACCTGAACCCCATGGTCACCTCACCATGGGGGTGGAGTATGATAGCTAGTTAAACCTAGCATCCACTTTCTCAGAGTTAACCAGATAAGACAGACAGGCAGACAGAAGGCATGGGGGAAAGGATTTGGTCAAAATAGAGATGCTGGAAAACTGAACATTCTGAACGCATCACAATTGATTTTCTTGGTGGCGATGCTCTGAATTCAGTACCCTATGAGCTTTATGACTTAATTGGACTTGCTCAGGAAGTGTTTATGTGGACCGCACAGAAGCCCTACTCATGAGTGACAGTGCCACACCACCCCTGCTGATCCAGATTTACACAGCAAATATGTTTAGCAGTGAATACGAAATACATTTTTTACTGATTCTGGTTTCACTGAAAACCAAACATAACAAATATTTCACACTCTTAGTTTGTAAATGGGGAAAAGGTGACTGAAAAATGGAATACTCTTTATTTGTTACATCCACGACGTGGGATGAGATGGGGACATATGGGACATGGAATCTGAGACTTCTGCAGTGTTTTGCTTCCGCATAAACCACACAGAAAAGCTTATCCCTCCTGCTGATTTCCAGTCAATGATCATTCCTCCTGGGATTCGGCAAGAGTCTGTCTCGGCTATCTGTTGAAAGAAGCCATGGGGAACGGGAAAAACTTGTCTAATCAAATTAGAAAGCTAAACAAAATTTCTGAGAGAGGAACGATTAAGAAGAAAAAGTTTTAGACATAGTTTGTATGTACAATTTCAGGCAAACAGTGGGAAGATTATGACAGGATTATATCTATTCAAACTGTGAGTGGGACTTCATGGAAATAACTTATTAGCAGTTAGGTTTCTATACATAAACTCCCACACAAGTGATGCAGTGGAGATCTTAATCTCTTAAATCCATGTCGCAAAAGAAAAATTTGAAATTTTTAATGCCAAAATTATTTCATTCTATGTTTTGACTCTCTGGGTCGTTTCAGAGTAGTTTTTTGTTTTGTTTTGTTTTAGTTTTTTCTTTTCTTCTTTTTTTTAATCAGTCATGGGGAACAGAGTTGGGATAAGGGCACGATTTTTAAGATGACTTACTGTATTTCCTAGATTGCAGGTATATATAATTGTATATATAGTTGTGGCAGACAAAATAAGGGCCCCCAAAGATACATATGTCTTAATCCTGTAACCTGTAAGTACATTAAGTAACATGGCAGAGACGTATTAAAGTTGTAGATGGAAATAAGTCTGTTAAACAGTTGACTTTAAAATAAGGAGATTATTAAAAATAAATAAATAAATAAATAAATAAATAAATAAATAAATAAATAAATAAAATAAGGAGATTATTGAGCTGCCTGGGTGGCTCAGTTGGTTAAGTATCTGCCTTTGGCTCGGGTCATGATCCCAGGGTCCTGGGCTCCAACCGCCCCTCCCCCAACCTCCCCCCTTTCCAGGATCCCCACTGAGCAGGGAGTCTGCTTCTCCCTCTCCCTCTGCCCCTCCCCCTGCTCATGCATGCACTTCCTCTCTCAAATAAGTAAATAAGACCTTTAAAAAAATAAATAAATAAAATAAGGGGATTACTTTGGATTATCCCAGTGAGCCCAAAGTAATCACAAGGGTCCTTGAAAGTAAAGAAAGTGTGGAAGAGGGGACCAGTGAGATGGCACCAGCAGCCTGACTTTGGTAGCTCTGAAGATGAAGGAAGACGGAGATGACCCCAGGAAATCTGACAGTCTCTAAGGATGGAAAGTGCAAGGGAACGTATTCCCCTCTAGAGACTCCAGAATAGAATGCACCTTGCAGACACTTTGATCTTTGCCCAGTGAAATCCATGTCAGACTTCTGAACTGCAGAACTATTAGAAAATAAATTTGTATTGTTTAAGCCATTAGTTTTGTGGTAACTTGTTACAGCAGCCACAGAAAACTAATACAGCCATCATTTTATAGAATCACATATTGCAAATAGAAAGGTAATGAAATAGCCTTGAGTTTGGAACATTCTCAGATGCTTAACGAAATAGATTAAAGGCTGAACAAGATCCAGTCCAATCCGCCTTATCAAACAGGAGCATATTTCAGGAATGAGCTCTGCTATCTGTGTTTATGGACACTTCAAGAAATAGCAGTGTACTCCCCAGTAATGACAAACCAGAAGACTGCTGAACAGACTGTACAATTGTAAGACTGTAAAAGGAAACGAATTTTATTTGCTTTTCATACAGAGGCAGATTCTTATTTCTATGATCTCTAATTGCCTGAATATAAGGAATCTTTTCCTTTTAAAAAAAAACTATGAAATTTCCTCATTTGAACTCCAGTATGTTTGGATGAGTTTTGGTGTTGTTTCTGACACTGACTTTCATATTTAAAGATAAGTGACAGGAATTGCTATCTGTTGGGGTGTTTGATGCATTATCATTCCATGTATATTGGAATAAAATACGTATTCATTCACTGTCGAAACACTGCCCTCGGCAGCAGGGTGCAATGGTAAATAATCTCCCTTCAGCCCTTGCCTTCCCAGAGATCAGTTGGGAATGCAGACACCTACGAAGGTCATCACACACAGTGTGGGAAGTGCTCTAATAGGACACTTTGGTGAAGGGCACCTAACCCAGGCTTGACAGAGAGTAGGGGATTTTTAGAGAAAGCAGTCCCTTTGACACCACCTTCATTAGATGGCTGATTTATGTTTGCAGAGCTGGGTCTTGTTCTTCCGTCTCTTTCTCCTGGTCGGTTTGAATCCCTTGCTCAGGGAGTCACCCTGTTCCTGGCTGTTGAATGGCCCCTTAACACGTGTTGTAAGGAAGAATTCAAAACAATCTTCAGAAGAATGGCTTGGTATGTTTTTTTGAGCTACTATGCAGGTATAGCTTTGGCTTTTCGTTTGAAAGCTTGCCGTGCCACAGCTGGCCAAAAGTCCTTTCGCTATCTTTCCCTGTGTATATCTTGCCCATCACATTTTGCTAACTCCCAACACAAGAAAAACAGAGTTTATTTTTAGGTAAAATATTTTATTTTTCTAGCTACAAAATAATACAAGTCCATCATTTTAGGAATCTGAGAAATTACAGAAAAGAATAAAGAAAAAAGTATTTGTCACCATACGTCTATTACCAGTTTTTAATATAATCAATCCTCTTATTCAGATAACGTATTTGTGAATTCACCTATTCACTAAAACTTAATTGTAACCCCCAAACCGATACCCTCAGTGCTTTCTTAGTCCGACAGGGGCCCGGGCATGTGCGCGGAGGGGCAAACATGTTGGGACCCCCCCCTCCTTTCCCCGCCTTCCCAGCTGAGGGCGCTGAGGCTTGGGCAGCGCGCCGCTCTGGCTTCTTGTTTCAGCTCTCAGGCTGTAAACACGTGTCCTTTTTGTAGTCGACTTTAGTACCATGTGTTTTTGCATTTTTGTGCTTTTTGTTGGGGATTTAATTGTTTTAAATGACCCCCCAGCAGAGGGCTGAAGTGCTCTCTTGTTCCCTAAGCACATGGAGAAAATACATGTGTTAGACACGCTCTGCTGACACATGCATTAAGGTGCTATTGGCCTCGAGCTCAGTGTTAACGAATCAACAATGTATATTAAATAAGGTGTCTTTAGGGCGCCTGGGTGGCTCAGTGGGTTAAAGCCTCTGCCTTCGACTCAGGTCATGATCTCAGGGTCCTGGGATCGAGGCCCATATCGGGCTCTCTGCTCAGCAGGGAGCCTGCTTCCCCCTCTCTCTCTGCCTGCCTCTCTGCCTACTTGTGATCTCTCTCTCTCTGTGTCAAATAAATAGATAAAATCTTAATAAATAAATAAATAAGGTGTCTTTAAAGGTAAACTCACATAAAACAATGTTATATATTGATCAGTTGGCAAAATCATGTGACCAGAGGTGGTCTTTTCCCCAGGAGCACTGATTCAGTGTTGACTAACTCAGTATTCATAGTTACAGAACATAACTACCATCAGTATTAAGAATCTATTGTATTTTCTTTATGCCAAAAAAAGATAAGAGAAGTCATACCATGTCAAGTGTGGCCAGCAAACCCTGAGACTGCTAATGAAAAGATCACTCCAGATACCTTAGTGGGAGAAAGGAGAGGCCTGGGGACCAGACGCTCACGTGGTGAAAGACCTTGAACCAAGCTTTGTCTCCACTTTTTTGGGGTGTTATCAATACACCAAGTGCAAGTGCAAAACAAGGAGGCAAGGAGTTCATGAAGTAGGTGACCACCACAGGTGCCTGTTTTTCTTCAAAACTTAAACATTTACTCCCTAGATGAGAACCTTGAGCCACGGTAAGAATCTGACCACTTTTAGCCAAGAACCTTCAAAGGAAGCCCAGTGTCCTGGTACTCCTTTGCTTTTCAATTTTCTCCTATCCAGGGAGGCATATCCAAGTTAGATTTTGTCTATCCAGGCACTCTGAATTCCCACAATACCATATGTTAATTTTTGTATCCCACCTTTTTTGTTTTCACTTAACCCACATTCTGAACACTTTTCAATGTTATTCCCTATTTTTAAATATAATTTTATTTTTATTTTTTATTTTTTTAAACATTTTTATTTCTTTATTTGACAGAGAGTGAGAGAGAGATCACAAGTAGGCAGAGAGGCAGGCAGAGAGAGAGGAGGAAGCAGGCTCCTTGCCGAGCAGGGAGCCTGATACGGGCCTTGATCCCAGGATCCTGAGATCATGACCTGAGCCGAAAGCAGAGGCTTAACCCACTGAGCCACCCAGGCGCCCCTTAAATATAATTTTAATGATGTATTTGACCAAATGGATCTCCTTGATTTATTTGTTTCCTTCTTGCTAGATGTCAGGTTATTTACAAAGATCATTCTCATATATACATTCTGTGTTTTTCTTTCATCCATTCATTCAACAAATATTTATTGAGTTCCAGCTATATTTCAGGCCTCATGCATAAGGATACAAAAATAAACAGGATGGATATCTATTCTCAGGAGTCTTTTTTCTCCTGAAGTTTATAATCAACTGAGAGGGACAGATAATAAGCATTTACACAAATAATTCATTAGAGTAGTAATAAATGCTAGCAGGGACAAGGGCAGGAAGCTACAAAAGCACACAAGAGAACCTGATCTTTTTTTTTTTTTTAAGATTTTATTTATTTATTTGACAGAGAGAGAGAGATCACAAGTAGGCAGAGAGAGAGAGAGAGAGAGAGAGAGAGAGAGAGAGGAGGAAGCAGGCTCCCCGCTGAGCAGGGAGCCCGATGCAGGCCTTGATCCCAGGACCCTGAGATCATGACCTGAGCAGAAGGCAGAGGCTTTAACCCACTGAGCCACTCAGGCACCCGAGAACCTGATCTTAATGAGGGAGTAGTTCCCTGATAAGTGACATTTTCAGCTGAGCCCTGAAAGAACTCAGAACCAGAATGTACTAGACTCCTATGTTAGAGGTAGAAGGAAAGGGTTTTTCTTCTCCTTCTCTCCCTCCTCACTCTCCCCACACCACAAGCCAGAGGTGCATCAGGCTCACCCTCATGGGCATGTGATCACAGGGTCTGGCTCCTGTCTGGCTGCCTGCCCACACCCAGTACCACTCATTCTTCCACACCAAACACCAGAGGGCATCAGGCTAGTCTAAAGGATGTGCCCTCCTGGATGGGAACCAGCACCTAGCAGCCAGCAGACCCCACAGGACCAAGCTGACAGAAGAGAGGGGGTCAGATGCAGCTGCAGGCCTGCCCAGTGTTGGGCCTGGACTCAGCCGGGGGGTGAGACAAACAGACGGACTGCAGCTTGGCACTGGCTGGGGCCACCACAAGTACAGTCCAAACCCCCTCCCCTTGCCCTTGCTTCCAGTAGAAGCTGGCAGCTGCTCAAAATCATTTTTTGCTGTTGTTTGAAAGATCAAATTCAGAGTGCAAGTGGCCATTCAGGGATGTAGATATATCATAGGTGAACAGGTCAGTAGCATTCAAGACAAGAACCAGTTAAAACTATCAGTTGACCTCACGCCACACCTTAGAGACCACATTACTTTAAGAGGTCCAAATGTCTACTTGCCAGGAAATCTTTTTTTTTTTTTAAGATTTTATTTATTTATTTGACACACAGAGAAATCACAAGGAGGCAGAGAGGCAGGCAGAGAGAGGGGAGGAAGCCGGCTCCCTGCTGAGCAGAGAGCCCGATGCGGGCCTCGATCCCAGGACCCTGAGATCATGATCTGAGCCGAAAGCAGAGGCTTTAACCCAGGCGCCCTGCCAGGAAATCTTTGAAACCATTTTCTTTGAGACTGTTCTTCACAAAATATGTCCACAGAACTTGAGACAATGTGAACATCAAGGAATTGGGATGTGCAAAGCTTAATTATTTGGGAATTATTGGGGGGCAGTATCATTCTGAATTATATCAAGCAGAATTTAAAAGAAATGTAATTGTACTTTCTGAAGTGTTAGCACTAAGTCTTAACTGCTAACTAGCCATTGCCACTAGAGGTCCTGCCTGCCCGACTTCACCAAACAGATAAGCATTTTTCTTAACTAACTAGTTCCTGCGTGGTGTGATTTGTAACACATTACTTAAGCGCTAGGAAATACTTATTCTCTTAAAAATATATATATATATATATATATATATGTGTGTGTGTATGTATGTGTATATATATATATATGTGTGTGTATATATATATATATATATATACGTACATATATATATATATGAACTGCAGTAATTCTTGGCACGCCGTAAATTTGCTTAGCAAATTCTCTCAACACAAATGAAACTTCAGCTGGTTATAGGCTAAATTGTTATCAATTTAGTATGCGATGCAAAAAGTTAACTTACATCCTGAGGCCGTTGACATCCAGGATGCAAATTAATAGTGACTTATTTACCAGCCATATACTGTGATTCTCTAAAAAAGAACATTATGATGGCAACATTAATCCTAATAAGGTTTCTCCAAAACATCTTTACAGAAACTTGAAATTCCATACCCTCTGGGCTGGTATTAACTGCTGCTCACCTACAGTTTTCACCCAGAGAGGCAGTTTGAAGCTGACTGTGCCACCTCACCCAGCTTTCTAACAGTCCCCAGGTGAAAAAGAGGGTAAGAAAAGTGTCGGTTACAAAATCAGGATCAAAGTGCATAAACTTTTGCCTATCCTTTCTATGTAGGCTAGTTGAGATTGTGTTAGAAAGAGCCCCCTCCCCCACCACCTTCTCACCAAGGTCTTCTCCATTCATTGCAAATGGCAAGGTCATTTCCACTTTGTTCAACCCTCAGGAGCTCCGTGCTCCCTGACCTCACAAAAAGTTCATCTCCTGCTCTGCCTTTGTCAATACCTTCAGCTCTGCCTTCCAAGACATTGTTCAGGTTCTGTGACATGATCTATTCTTAGTGAACCCATGCTGGGAAGTCTTAAACTTTCACATTTTCATCCAAGTGACTCCATAGTTTGGTCTCAGTATAAATAACTGCAATTTGTATGTGTTTTCCCCCACCAAGGATGGATTTTAGCCTTCAAAGCCAGGGTATTAAAGACTCTTTCAGAACTGCAATTGTATTTGTAGGAAATGCACTCATTCTGTCTCAGGTTTTCCGGAGTCCCTTTATTTTTCTATCCATGACTGGAGCAGTGATTCTCAACCCTAGCTGCACATGAAAATCATCTGGGGAGCTCTTAAAAAGCACAGATGCTTGGACTTCATCCCCTATCGATTGAATCAAAATTCCTGTGAGTAGGGCATTGGTATTTTTTACAGCTCCCAGGTGAAATGTACAGCCAGGGTTGAGAACCAGTGCCTATAAGTGTCGATTAGGCACTTATTTTGCTCACATCACCTGATCAAGATTTTTTTTTTTTAAGATTTTATTTATTTATTTATTTGACAGAGAGAGAGAGATCACAAGGAGGCAGAGAGGCAGGCAGAGAGAGGGGGGGGGAAGCAGGCTCCCCGCTGAGCAGGGAGCCCGATGCGGGCCTCGGATCCCAGGACCCTGAGATCATGACCTGAGCCGAAAGCAGAGGCTTTAACCCACTGAGCCACCCAGGCGCCCTGATCAAGATTTTTAAGAAAGATATCCCATTGAAATTCATGGGAATTTAATATATGTTAATAATAATGGCACTTTGTGTTTTTTCTGGAGATTTTAACATTTTATAGTACTCTCACAACTCATTTGCTGCATAATCAATCGATATTTATGAAATACATATCAGAGACCATACTAAGTGCTAGAACAAAAATGGTGAAGACATGGCTCTTGCCCTTCAGAGACATACAGACAATTAAGTGAAATCAAACAGATACACATCTAGACAAATTGCAAGTGCCATAATATATGGTGTATGATGGAAGTCCAAGGAGTGAGTCATCTGATATACCTGGCAGGTTTGGGAAAGGACTCATGTAAGAGGTTACTCCTTTGCTGAGTCTTGAAAGATGAGTAGGGGATCTCCAAGTCGAAGGTAGGGGGCTGAGAGAAATTTCAGGAATTTTAGGCAAAGAGAGTGGAATAAGCAAAGACAATAAGTTTTGAACATACTGGCATGTTTGGTTAATTGGGTAGGAGGAGAGGCATAGGCAGAACATGGGTATAGAGAGTTCACAGGGGGCTTAATTCTACAGTAAGGAATTTGGGCTTTATCCTGGAGGCCACTGACCCTCCAACATTTTTTATCACCTACTCCTATCAGTAAAAAATTTTAGCAAAACTTCCAACATATATTTATTTATTTGTAATTTACCTAAATGTAATGCTATGTTAATTATAAAATATATGCCAAAGATAGAAATTTTTAAAAGCCCAAGATTTAAAATAACTATAACTGGAAGTTCTGATATTGTCCTCCTTCACGCCAGTGAATCACTTTGCACATCCCTGGTATATATACCCCACTTTAAGATCACTACAACCGACATGGAGAGGAAGCAACATGACTTGATCTATACTCCACAGAACTTGTGAAGTAGGTAGCCAAAAAGGGGAAAACTAAGCCCCAGAGATGTAGAGTGACTTATCAAATGCATGCAGCGAGTTACAGCATAGAAAGGAGTAGGACTCACGCCAAAGACCCAGACCAATATTCCTCCTACTACCTCACATTACCTACCCTGAGCTGTACTCCTCACCACAATTTCTGCAAAGTCAAGAACCTTTGGGCAAGATATAGCTGTGTATTCAATTATGTGATCCTTCCTTGTCTTACCAGAATATGAGAGAGAGTCTGACAAAGGAACAATAAAACATCATAGGGATGAGATTGCATTAGTATTACTGTATTGAGAACTAGGGAGGGAGTCATTTAACTGAATGAAAGAGGAATAGAATGGTCTTTTTTTTTTTTAAAGATTTTATTTATTTGACACAGAGAGACAGATCACAAGTAGGCAGAGAGGCAGGCAGAGAGACAGGGAGAGGAGGAAGCAGGCTCCCTGCTGAGCAGAGAGCCCGATGCGGGCCTCGATCCCAGGACCCTGAGATCATGACCTGAGCCGAAAGCAGAGGCTTTAACCCTCTGAGCCACCCAGGTGCCCGAGGAATAGAATGGTCTTAGTGAACAAAGAGCCACCATGTACATGTAAGAATAAATGATCAACATTTAAAGAAGGCAGTATGGCATGACAGATGGAGAGAATACTGGCTTTGGAGTCGGGGGTCTGAGATCTAATCCTAACTCTGCTATTTAATATGCCTCGCATGAGCTTGGGCAACTTGTTTAACCTTACCCACCACTGAGAGTCTGAATAATTTCTAAGACTGTTGTGAATATTAAATACATTTTCTATAGATGTTCTTTTTCCTCCCCTCCTTCAACAAATAGAATACCGCAACTGGGCTAGCCACTAAAATTGGACTGAACATTGACTATAATTCCATCTGCCTTCGGTATGGTCGTGCAGAAGGCATTTTAGGAACTTCTATTAAATTTTATTATTGTAAATTAAAGAAACGCTTGCTTCTTGTTGGAAAGACTGTTGACTCAACTAGTTTTCTGTATACAGAATAATAGCTACCATTTTTGAAGGCCTACTAGGCCAGGATTTCATTAGCTAGTCTACATATAATATTTAATTTTCATGGCACAACTTGCAGCAAGTACTACTGTCTTCATTTTGTAAATGAAGTTAATTGGTAGAGGGCCAACAACTAGAATCCAGTCCTATTTGTTCAAAATCTTTTCCATTAACATTATTACTTTAGGTTAAAGAGTATGAATCTAAAACCTCATTTCACAAATTCTTGCACAGAACACTGGCTTCCTGAAATATAAACATTCATTCCGGACTGAAGACTGTTTACCATAGCTGCATCTGAGAAGTTCACAAAAACACTTTGTAGTATTAAAGATTCTGTGAAGCTCTGCTGGGAGGAAACCAATTTATTTTTATTTAACCCAAATTTCTCAAATGTCTTTGACCATGGAAACCTTTCTTGTTTCTAAGACTACATATTAACATCACCCAGGAAAAAATATTCAATAACCACTAGTTTGGAAATGTTTTATCTAAAGAAACCATAGGACTACTTCCATTTGATATGTTGATATTATCAGAAAGCCCAAGACCAATGAAACATTGTTTTCCTAACCCTTTGGAAGATTTAGTAGGTATAGAACAGAGAAGATTATATGGCTCTTTTTCTATAGCAACAGTTCCACACAGATAAGCCTTTAGTCTCCACAGCTTGTCACTCAGCAAGCTGGGTCACTTTCACAAATATGAAATTTGTTTTAGAAAGACAAAACTAAAGATATTAGGGTTCTGAACACCCTGGAATTATACCACCCAATTCAGGTGAGCTTTTCAGAAGAGAAAGAATGACTCTACTGCATATCAAACAACTCATGAGAGAAAACACCTCTTCTTGCACAAGTGGCTATGACTAAAGATATCTTGCTCCTTATAAAGAATTCTCGATAGTGGAGCTGCAGGGCTGATTGATGAGTGCTGCCTACCACAGTAGGGAAATTGCAAAGAGAAACTGCACACACAACTGAGAGGAGCACACTGTGCTAATCTGCAATCCCCCCTGGTCCCCTGCTGAGTCTGGAGGCTGCAGAGGAAGGACATGACAATGGAGAGAAATCAGAGAGAGATGGGAGGTGGTTCTCACCAGTGAAAGCTGGGAGGGCCGAAGTTGCGTTTATGCCTCTCTTGCACTGAGCTCTGTCTGGCAGCCGCTGAACAACACAATATGGATTGAGAGCTTGTTAAGATCAGATGCATGGGTGTGTCCCTTCCCAGAAATCCACAGAGGCTTTGAGAAAGTACAATCAGGGTCATCAACTTCTATCTGGGAAAAGTGCCAACGTACACTTTCCTTAAAGAAATGGGAATTTGGGTTCAGATTGTTGAAAAACCGATCTGAAAACAGAGGTTAAGCTTGAGGGGATAGAGGTAGTGATGAAGGGCAATATTAATTGAGAAAACAGCTATGAATGGCTTGCCCTTCCTTTCACATACAAAAGTGTCTAGGAAATACTTGACAACGTAATAAGCCGCACTTAGGTTCTCCTTTTCCCCCAGAAACAAAACAAGATATCAGTATAAATTTAAAAATGGTAACACAGTGTGTTCTATCTCAAACTTTAAAGACTTCACCTATCTCTGAAGTATACAGAGCCACTATTTGATGAAGATATGCTATGCCCAAATATAATCCTAGTAGAAGGAAGAAGAAAGGGGTCTGTATTAACTTGTTGCTTTATATTTACCCAGAATCTCAAACTTGGTTATTTGGTCTTCCCTTTATTCTCCTATAAAGAAGTCATTTTCTTTTAATACTGGATAAATTCCCAGGTCATAAGAAATGAATTTTCCCCTTTGGCCAGTAAGCAGAGGACCTCAAGTTCCTCTCATTTTAAAGTTTTACTTCAGTTATGTTCAAAATAGACTGAATTTGAAAGTTATTGTTGATTAGGCTCCATATTTAGAGTATAACAGGGGATGTTAAACTTTACAGAGCATTTATCAACAACTCAAGTCACCAGTGTCCATGATGGACAGAATCAGGTTGATTTCACTTCCCAGGGTAGGAGAGTAGCCTAACAACTCTGATTTTCCTCGGGCTATTGCTCCTGGTGCCTTAAAAGCCATTCCTGAAATGTCATTTGCTGTCACCATCATTTCTGCCAGAGACGCCAACATGGTAAACTTCTGAATTGCCCCACTAGCAAAAAAGAAAAGGAAAGAAAACTACAAGTGCCCAAATTTACAACACATTGTTTTTCATAATAGCTTTATTAAGACATAATTCACATACCATTAAATTTCATCTTTTATGGGGTACAGTGGAGTGGGTTTTAGTATATGCACAGAATTTTGCAAATGTGACCACTATCTAATTTTAGAACATTTTCACCGTCCCTAAAAAGAACCTTGTACCCGTTAACAGTCACTCTCTATTCCTCTTTCCATCCTGTAGTCTGGGCATTTCTATAAATAGAACCATACAATATGTGGTCTTTCTGGTTGTTTTCTTTCACTAAGCATAATGTTTTCAACGTTCATCCGAGCTGTAGCATGTACAAGTACTTCATTCCCTTTTATTGACAAATTCTTATTCCACTGCATAGATATACCATATTTTATTTACCCATTTGTCAGTTAACAGGCATTTGGACTATTTCCCACTTTTTGGCAATTAAGAATAATGCTGCTAGAAATCTTCATGTACAGATTTTGTTATAGACATATGTTTTCAATAATCTTGGGTATGTACCTAACAGTGGAATTGCTAGGTCATATGGTAAATCTAAGTTTAAGTTGTTGAGGAACTATTTTCCAAAGAGGCTGCACCATTTCACAATCCACCAGTAATGTATGAGGGTTAAAATTTCTCCACGTCTTTGCCTATACTTGTTATTGTCTTTATTTTTTTATGTTAGTCATCTTAATAGATGCAAAGTGGTATTTCATTATGGCTGTGATTTCCATTTCCCTAATGGCTGGTGAGGTTGAGCAACTTTTCATGTGTGTATTGGCCAATTGTATATCTTTTTTGGAGAAATCTCTATTCATATCGTTTGCCCATTTTTTAATTGGATCGTTTGTCTTTTTATGATTGACTTAAAACAGTTTACTATATGTTATGGATAGAATTCTCTGATCAGGGCGCCTGGGTGGCTCAGTGGGTTAAAGCCCCTGCCTTCGGCTCGGGTCATGATCTCAGGGTCCTGGGATCGAGGCCCATATCGGGCTCTCTGCTCGGCAGGGAGCCTGCTTCCTCCTCTCTCTCTGCCTGCCTCTCTGTCTACTTGTGATCTCTGTTTCTCTGTCAAATAAATAAATAAAATCTTTAAAAAAAAAAAGAATTCTCTGATCAGATTTATGATTTGCAAATATTTTCTTCATTTCCGTGGATTATCTTTTTATTTTCTTAATGATGTCCTTTGAAGTACAAAAGTTTTAATTTTTATGAAGTTCAATTAATTTATTTTTTGTCACTCATACTTTTACTGTCATATCTAAGAAGCCATTGCCAAATTCAAGGTCATGAACATTTATTTCTGTGTTTTTCTTAGGAGTTTTGTAGTGTTAGCTCTTTCATTTAGTCCTATGATTTGTTTTGAATTAATTTTTGTTTATCATGTGAAATAGGAGTCCAACTTTATTCTTTTGAATGTGGATATGCAGTTGTCCCCAGTCATTTGTTTTCCCATTTCCCTTCCATTGGGTTGTCTAGGCACCCTTGTCAAAAATTAATTGATCATTAAGAGTTTACTTCTGAGTTTTTTATTCTATTCTATATTTCTATTCCTCTGCCGCTAACACACTGTCTTGATTATAGAAGCTTTGTAGTTAGTTTTAAAATTGGGAAGTGTGAATTCTCCAACTTTGTTCTTCTTATTCAAGATTTTTTAAGAACTCCGCATTTTTCAGTTCTTTGTATTTCCGTGTGAATTTTGGGACCAACTAATCAATTTCCACAAATACAGGCAGCTGAAATTTTGATAGGGATTGCACTTAATTTGTTGCAGAGTTGCCATCTTAACAACATTGTCTTTTGATACATTTCTATTCATTTAGGTCTTCTTTAATTTTTGGATAACGTTTTATAGTTTTTAGTGTACAAGTCTTGCATTTGTCTTAAAATTTATTCCTAATTATTTTGTTCTTGATGCTAATGTTTAAAGAATTATTTCTTAATTTCATTTATGAGTGAGTCATTGATAATATATAGAAATGCAACTAATATTTGTATATTCATCTTGTATCAGTCAACCTTGCTGAACTTGCCGATTAGTTCTAATAATGTGTGTGTGTGTGTGTGTGTGTGTCTTTGTGTGTGTATTCCTTAGGATTTTCTACATAAAGGATCATATAATCTGTAAAGGGAGATCATTTTACTTCTTCCTTTTCACTCTAGATGCATTTTATTTCTTTTTCTTCCCTAATTACCCTGACTAGAGCCTCCAATACAATGTTGAATAGAAGTGACAAGAGCATACATCCTTGTTTTGTTCTTGATCTTAGAGCGAGAACATGCAACCTTTCACCAGTAAGTATGAATTTAGCTATACTGCTTTTGTGTATAGCTGCCCTTTATCAGGTTGACAAAGTTCCCTTTTGTTTTCCTAGTTTGTCAAATTATTTTACTATAAAGAAGTATTGGGCTTTGTCAAAAGCTTTTTCTGTATCTATTGAGACAATTGTCATTTTTGTCCTTGGTGGTGGTGTATGCATTCTACTTGTTCATGGTGTATAATCCTCTTAATATGTTGCTGGACTAAGTTTGTAGTGTTTTCTTAAGAATTTTTATATCTGTATTCATAAGAGATATTGGTCTATAGTGTTCTTTTCTTGTGATGCCTTTGTCTCATTTTGGTAACAGGATAGTATTGGTCTCATAGAAATAGTATGAAAATATTCCCTCCTCTTCTGTTTTTTTTGGAAGAGTTTATGAGAATTGGTGTTAATTCTTTTTTAAGCATTTGGTAGGATTCAGCAACGAGGTCAATTTTATCTGGGCTTTTCTTTGTGGGAAGTATTTTTATTACTCATCTAAACTCCATACTTGCTATGTTCAAATTTTCTATTTTTTTAAGTCCATTTCAACAGTTTGTGGCTTCTAAGAAATTGTCCATTTCATCTAAATTATCTAATCTGTTGGCATACAGTTGTTCTAGGTTCTACTTACAATGGTTTTTATTTCTGTAAGATCAATATCCTCTCTTTCATTTCTAATTTGGTAATTTCAGTCTTCCCTCTGTTTCTGTTGCTCAGTCCAGATAAATGTTTGTCAATTTTCTTGATCTTTTCAAAGAATGAATTTTTGATTTTGTTGACTTTCTCTATTGTTTTACTATTTACTATCATTTATTTCTACTTAATATTTTTTATTTCTTTTATTCTTCTTGCATTGGGTTTAGTTTGGTCTTTCAGGTATCTTAAGGTAGAAGTTTAAGTTATTGATTTGATATCTTTCTCCTTATTTAATATAGGCATTTATAGCTATGAATTTCCCTCTATAACTGTTTTAGCTATATCCCATAAGCTTTGGTATGATTTATCTTCCTTTTTACCATCTTAAAGTATTCTAATTTCCCTTATGATTTTTTGGACTCTTTGGTTATTTGCAAGTGTACTCTTTAATGCACCTATATTTTTCAAATTTCCCCAAAATCCTGTTATTAATTTCTAATTTTATTCCATACAGTCAGAGAATATACTTAGCATGATTTTGATCTTTTTAAACTTATTTTTTTTAAGATTTTATTTTTAAAATAAACAGAGAGAGAGAGGGAGCACAAGCAGCGAAAGCAGCAGGCAGAGGGAGAGGGAGAATCAGGCTCCCCACTGAGCAGAAAGCCTGATGTGGTGATTGATCCCAGGACTCTGGGATCATGACCTGACCCAAAGGCAGACACTTAACCAACTAAGCCACCCAGGTGCCCCAATCTTTTTAAACTTATTAAGGCTTGTTTTATGGCCTGATGTATGGTCTATCCTGGATAGTATCCCATTTTCAATTGACAAGAATGTATATTCTGCTGTTTGGTGGAATGTTCTATAGATGCTGGTATGTCTAGTTGGTTTATAGTGTCGTTCAAGTCTTCTACTTTCTTGTTGATCTTGCCTGTTTATTCTTTTCATTATTGAAAGTAGGACATTGAAGTTTCCAACTATCACTGTTTAATTATCTATTTCTCCCTTCAATTCTTACATTTTTTGCTTCATGTGTTCTGGACTCTCTTGTTAAATCCATGCATATTTATAATTATTATCTGTCTTATGGACTGACCCCTGTATCATTATAAAATTTCCTCCTTTGTCTCTAGTAACAGTTTTGTACAAAAATCTGTTTTGTCTAATAGAAGTATAGCCATTCTAAGTCTCTTTTGGTTACTGCTTCGATGGTACATCTTTTTCCATACTTTTACTTTCTACTTATTTGAATCTTTGAATATAAAGTACATCTCCTAGAGACAGCATATAGTTGGATTACGTTTTTTTTAAATCTATTCTGTCACTCTCTGCCTTCTGTTTGGAGTGTAAAGCCCTCACAATTACTGTCATTTCTGGTAAGATTGGATTTATATCCATCATTTTGCTATTTGTTTCATATATGCCTTGTGTCTTTTTGTTCCTCTGTTCCTTGATCCCTGATTTTTTGTGTTAAATAGATATTTTCTAGTGTACCATTTTGATTCCTTTGTTGTTTTTTTACTATTTTTTTAAATTTATGCCCTACAGATTACAATTAACATGTTAAAACAATCTAGTTTGGATAAATACAAAGTTACTTTCAATGATATATAAAACATTGCACCAATATAGCTCCATTCTTCTCCTTCTCCTTTGTGTTATTGTCATAGAACTTATATCTTCATAGTTATAAGTCCATCAACACCATTTTGTAATTACTCCTTTATGCAGTTGTCATTTAAATTAGATAGAAGAAGAAAATAGTTACAAGCAAAAAATACAGTTTGACTGTCTTTTATTTTTATAAATATAGTTAGCTTTACTGGTGCTCTTTCTTCATGTGCAGATAAGTTGCCATCTAGTGTTCTTTCATTTAATCCAAAAGGTCTCCCTTTACTATTTGCTGTAGTGCAGGTCTGTCAGTAATGAATTCTCTCAGTTTATCTGAGAATTTCTTAACTTCTCCTTTGGTTTTTGAAGGATAGTTTTTCTGGGTATAAAACTCTTGGTTGACAGTGTTTTCCTTTCAGCATTTTGAATAGCTCATTCCATTGCCTTTGAGAAACTATGTTTTGGGGGCTTTTTGTTGTTTTGTTTTGTTTTATGTTTTTTGTTTTCGTTTTTTAAAATATTTTATTTATTTGTTTGTTTGTTTGTTTGTTTGTTTGTTTGACAGAGGGAGATCACAAGTAGGCTGAGAGGCAGGCAGAGAGAGAGGAGGAAGCAGTCTCCTTGCTGAGCAGGGAGCCCAATGCAGGCCTCGATCCCAGGACCCTGAGATCATGATCTGAGCTGAAGGCAGAGGCTTTAACCCACTGAGCCACCCAGGCGCCCTTTTGTTTTGTGTTTTATGAGAGTCAGCTACTAATCTTATTGAGGATAACTTGAACCTGATGAATCACTTATCTCTTGCTATTTTCAGTATTTCTTCTTTTTTTCCTTTTTTTGTCTTTGTCTTTGGACAGTTTGACTGTGGTGTATCAAGGTGTGGATCCCTTTGAGTTTGTCCTACTTGGATTTATTGAGGTTCTTGGATGTATATATTAATGTTTTTCATCAAATTTGGGGAGTTTCCATTATTTTTTCAAACATTTTCTGTGTTCATTATTCTTTCTCCTCTCTTCTGAGACTCTTATTGTTCGGACACTCTGCATATGTATTGGACTATGCTTTTAATGCTCTAGCAAGCAGTTTATAACTCTGCCTTAGCCTCCACATCCTGCTTGCACAGAACCTTAAGGATAGCCAGAGAAGAGATTAGGGCCTTCTCAGATCATTCCTGGGCATGTACCCAGCTCTACATGTGTTCACAGACTTCTTTATCAGAAACATGTTTTGAAACATCCCTTATGTTTTTTTGAAAATCCCCTATGGACACCCTATTCTCCAGTTTTTCCACAAAATTTTTGGTAATCGTCTATTTAGCCCTAACTTGTATCATTCCTTCTGGCAGCTTCAATGTTAAACAATTGCTGCTGATTGCTCCAACAAATGTCTTGAGGGTGTGGTATTTATTATAATAAACATAATAACAAATTTTGATGGGACAAGTGAGTTCAGGGTAAGGTGTCTGAGGAAATGCTACAAGAGCTGGGCATGATTTATGGGCTGTAATTTGCCACACAGAGAAGGAGACAGGCAACAAGGCAAAGACAGCATCCCTAAAGCCCATAAAGTGTTGGGACCTGGTAGTACAGGGTGACTAATGCCCAGGAAGAAGCTATGGCTGGAAAGGGAACATGAAAGTAAGATAGTGAGGGACTTTGGTTAAGGAAGGCCTTGGCCAAGGAAGACTAAGAAGTTTAAACTTTAGTTCTTTAGGTTATGGAAAATCATAGAAAGGTCTTGAATAGAGAAATCATTCAGTTATTAATTTATTCAACAAATATTTATTGTCTATTGTATGTCAGGCACTGTTATATTCACTGAGGATATAGCAATGAACAGACAATGGTTCTGTTAAAGCTTACATTCTTGGGGTAGAAATACAGTGAAGAGAAAATATTAAATATGTAATATAGATTTAGGTTGGGTTGAGTACTATGAGTTAAAGCAAGGGAAAACAAGGCAAGATTGGAGAGAGCTTTGGAGCCTGGAAGATAAGAGGTAGCTGTGTAGGGGTAGTCAAGGGAAGCCATCTCTGAAAAGAAGATAATCACTGAAATAAGAGCAAATTAGTCAAAGCTTTGAGGAGCATCAAATCCAGGAAGGAACAATGGTAAGTTTGAATATCCTGAGGCAAGAATGGAATTGAATTTTCAAAAAAACAAAAAAACTTGGGAGTTAAATAAGGGAGAGAGCGATATGAAATGAGGTCTCCCCTATAGACCAGGGTAAGGAGTTTTAGTTTTATCACAAGTAAATAGTAGGGAAACATTGGAGGAATTTAAGCAGGGAAGTGACATGATCTGATTTACATTTTCTAAAGGTTACTAGTTGCCTGTGTGAAAACTGGACAGTAGAAGGACAAGAGTAGAAGAAAGGGGATCAATTCATTTGAGAGATTACAGTGGCCTGAATGTTGTGGTATTAGTGGAGCTGGTGAGATGTGCTCGGATTTAAGATATATTTTAAAGGTAAAGCAACAGAATTTACCAAGCAATTGTTAAGAGAAAGGAAAAAATCAAGGTTGATTCCTAGGTAGTGAGCTTAAGCAACGAAATAAATGGTAGCCAGTAATGGAGAAGAGGGAGAGGGGCAGAAGGAAAAATCAGGGATTTGGTCTGGGGTATATTAAATTGGAGATGTTAATTAGCTCTGTTACTGTAGAGGTCAAGTGGACAGCTGGATATTTGAGTCCAGTGCTTAGGAGAGAAGTCAGAACTGGGTATAAAAATTTGAGAGTATCAAGCTTAGAGATGGGATTTGATTAGTCACTTAGGAAATGTTCACTATAATGAACAAATTTGTCATTTATAAATAAAATATCAAGATTAAGTTATATTTTGGCATCATTTTATATAGCCTGAATATAGATTTTTATTTTTCCCTTTATAGACTCCAAACTCACCATCAGTATTTTCTGCTGCTTCATTATAAACCAATTAGCTTCATATTGTTACTATTAACAGTAATAGCCATTAAGTGCCTCCTCAAGGCAAACATTGGATGTAGAACTGCTGAAGAAATGTACTCTTTCTGTTCTTATGCAGAAAGCTTATCAGCTGTGGAGTTCTACATTATGCCATTCTGCTGTAGTTCATTATTCTTAACAAAGAAAGTGTCAGTTGCACATAATGGAACTGTATTTTGTGTGTTATAGGTCACTTTGGTTTGGAAAATTTTTAAGCAATCACTTTTTCGTTTCCTTGTTCTGTCTGGACTTTGAATATTAAATTTTTTGCAACAGGCTCAGCATTTCATTAGCAAATAATGTACTTTGCCTTTCTATTTATTTAACTATGGAGATTAGTCTGCATTATTATTTGATAATCTGTTTCAAAATACTATCTCAGTTTGGGGGTGAGGAGAATAATTTCCCTATGTGATGGAAACTATTTAGTGAATTGATTAAGAAACAAAAGGAACCAGCCTTGATTCTGAATTCCCTTCTAAAAGTCTTGAAAGCTTTCTTATAGAAAGAAATTTTCTTCTGACATCATCAGACATCCAAAGATTTAGCAGAAGGATTCCATGACCTCAAAATAAAACTATACCAATTTTGTATGTGCATCTCTAAGGCAATGTGTCTTCAGATTGGTGACATATAAGAATGAGGTAAAATTGGCCTATGAGAAACAAAATGCTTGGGAGAAGCTACTCAGTTTTCCCAAAGTCAAATATACAAGAAACACTTGGAGTTAATATGTATGTTCAAAAGCAGATATGGGGGCATCTGGGTGGCTTAGTCAGTCAAGTGCCCAAATCTTGATTCTAGCTCAGGTCATGTTCTCAGGGTTGTGAGATCAAGCCCCACATCAAGCTCCACACTGGGCGTGGAGCCTGCTTAAAGTTCTCTCTCCCCCTCTCCCTTTGCCCCTCTCTCCCTGCTCAGGTGCACGTGTGCACGCTCTCTCTCTCTCTGTGTGTCTCTCAAAATAAAACAGAACAAAAAAAAGAAAAGTAGATACAGCCTTTTTGTATAGGAGGGAATAGAAAGGGAAAGAAAAATAGAGTTCCATGAGAAAAAGATTATATTCTTAAAACCCATGCTATCTACCTTATTGAGCATAGAAATAACTAACAATAAAAATGACATCTCTTTCAGACACTAGAAGGTTGTTCTCTGGTAATGTGCGAAAAACAGCAACATGGAGGGATTATTAGTGCACTTAATCTTGAAATTATGTTCCAGGCCTTTCTGTGAAGTCAGGAGCCGCATGCAGCCTCAGCACTGCAGTGAGGGCTCCCTGCTTTAATTAGAGCACAGCTGCCCACTTTTCTCCCATCCTGAGGGATGAATCAGAGAAATAGGGAGAGTCCAGGTATATATGTGGTCATACATCTGAGACTGGAGCCCACTGTGCCTGACTCTTCACTTGCTTTCATGTCTGTCGCTTACTTGCAGTCCAAGTGGGACTGGAACAAGAAGACAAAGCATAAACCTATTTTTAATGTATGCAGAAATAAATGACTTCTTTGGTGTCTCCCAGAGTTACAAAGAGCAAAAACTGACAAAGAGAGGGGAGGCATTAGAAAAAATAAATAGCTCTGATAAAAGTAGGGAAGATGAAAAATGTAAAAATGGCTCTTGGTAGGGAACTAAATGATAACTCTCTCAGGCTCTGGTTCCTCTTGATGCTGGAACTCAGTCCTACTTCTTCCCCCATGGTCAAAGGTAAGTGGGGGATTTTTTTTTTCTCTTCTTTAACTTTTTTTTTTGAAGAGACAGTGCGAGTGGGGAAGGGAGGCAGAGGGAGAGGGAAAGAGATAGAACCTTATGCAGACTCCAGGCTGAGTGTGGATCCCGACATGGGGCTCAATCTCACCGCCTGAGATCACGAAGTCTGAGCTGAAATCAAGAGTCTGACATTCAACCGTCCGAGCCGCCCAAAAGCCCCCTTTCTTCTCTGTTGGTTGGTGGCTGCCAGCAGTGCTGAAGTGATCAGTTACTGTTTTATCAGGTGTCTGAAGTGGTTTCTACACATTTACTCCACATATATAGTATGCCTCCTCTATTCAGGTAGAGGTAGTAAATACATTTTTTTGCATTTGTGCATGAATTATAGAACAAAAGTCATTAGAAACTAAACCTTTGAGAAATATTGGGTTTATTGACGAAAATTGTGTTACAACAGGCAAACCAGAGCCTCCCTTCACACATCAGCAGATCAACTTTTGGTATTGAAGCTCTTCTTGGATGCTGAGGAACGAAACTCTCAGGGAATCAACTATGATTCATAATACTATTACACATTTTTTTCCAGGAATTTCTAAGAAAATTTTATCTTTTACACAAAAGTCCACAAATGAGTCAGAACTTCAGTGCATGAGTGCAACATTTATGTAAAGATCTCAAGAGAGAGGTAGATCAATTTAATTCCTTTTCTTATGCAGTGAAATATTGACACTTAATCTTTCTGATGAAGTAATTACAACCAGTGTACAAGGAGCAGGGATTTATGTTGTCAAAGGAAAGGCCACAATGACTAGCAGAAAACCCTTGCTAAAACACATGTAGCTTCAATGATATTCAGAGTGCTAGAGGAATAAAAGTTAAAGTTATAAAGAGGGACAAGATACGTATATTTGGAAGTTCACAAAGATGCCTCTCAGGGTATGATATTATTAAATATTAACATCACAAAATAAAATTACAGAAAACTCTAAATAATGAAAAATACAGTTCTGAAGCAGAGATGCCACTTGAGGGTAGATACACCAGCACCAAGCAATTGCAGAGTGATTCCGAATGGGCGAAAGGAAAGGTCTAACCGAATCACTGTTTCCTTGTTGATGTCTTGAAGTAATAAAAATTCCAAGAGCAGAGAACTCTCTGCTGCAGGTTATACTGGAGGAAAAGATTGTTGTTCTGTACATGTTTTTCCTTCCAGATCCATTCTGAAAGGTATAGAAATTTGGTTCAGACTATGGAATTTATTAAAATCTGGGACTTTAAGCTCACTAAGAGAAAGTTTCTATACTAAATATCAAAAAATCCCTTTGAATTAATTCTTATAATTACTATCTCTATAGATGGAAATACTCTTCATTTATAATCACTTTCCTCGAATTAATTTCCTCAGTGAACATATTCATTAAATAGATTTGACCAAAGGAGACCAAAGCATGTAAACGGACGACAGCAGTGGGCCATCTAGTGACCCTTAAGTCACCCCCGCCCTCTCTACTTTCTGTGTCGAAGGATAGAAAATGTAGGGACACCACAATGGAGTCAGGTGAGGTTCCTTTTAGCACGAAAAGCCTCCCAAACATCAAGCATTTGCTTTAAAAACTCATTTAGAACATAGCCATAACTGACAGAGTCTACAGAGAACACACTGAGCTACTTGAAGGAGCAGTACAACACTATAATATGGCTATTAAGACGAATCCCTGGTGGTAAAACAGGGGCAAATGCAAAGAGGAAAATCACAGAAAGCATTCGAGACATCTGAACCCTTTATCCTAAAGCGAGCACTACAGGCCTCCCCCATCCGGTACTTTTGGTTCTGGCAGGCCTTGTTGAGTCTGTTGAGGGAAGGAACTAACTATATCATTTCAGTATTTAGAGGTGCATGATGGCACATGGTGTAAACTCTGCCACGCGTTAAGGGCTCCTCGAATGTTTGTTGCGTCAATAGAAAGTATGAAGGGAGAGAAGAAACCAGGACAGAAGGAGGGAGGCAGGGAAAGAGGAGAATTTAAGAAGGAAAGAGAGAGAAGAATGAATGGCAGGAGGAGGAAGGCAGAAATACTTTTAACAAGACCCAGTAATTATTATTATTTTTTTGTCTCCCTGGAATAGCCAAGTATGTTATATAAATGTACTAGATCTTGTTTGAAAATCGAAGTTTGTGTTAACTTTGTGCCATCCACAGCTTGTACCAGGGGATGAAATTGCTCTCCACTCTTGTGGCATTTAACTTACTTAGCGCTTAGCAAAGCAGCAGACTTTCAGGTTTAAGGTATGCGTTGAGATCGATGGTTTGAAGGTAGCTCTAAGGAGAGTTCACTGCAAGTCAGCCAACTGTTTCTGGCTGTACACAGTTGATGAGATAAGTGGACCAGGACTTGCTAAGTGTTCTGTGTGCTTCGTAATCCTCACGGCTTCTTGGAGTAGACGCATCTCCACGTTCACCCTCAAACAACGGCCCCAACTGCTGGCAGTTTTTTATCCAGTTCTAGAGGCCGAGCCTTTGAAACACATCTGGAAGTGCTTTCTTCAAACAATCTGAGCAGCCTGTGTGGTTTCAGGCCTCTGCTCTTCAAGATGTGAGATTCGTAGGGAAGCTTAAACAGAGTAGGTAGACGCGGGCGTGATATATCTCACTATGTTACCCAGTAGCTGTGTATCACATTAGGCCTTTCATTCACCTACCGAGCCCCGGGGCCATGTTAGTGCCTGTGTCAGAAAAGAGTACAAAGATCTAATAGACCACAGAGCATCAACAGGAAGAAACAGACTAGTAAAAACAAAAGTTTGGTTAGAGGCAAAGCAGATGCTATGAAATTTCTATCCAACTCCCGAGATTCCTCTGAAAACAGAACCCATTCAGTAAGTGTGGGTTGCTATGGCCGTACATTGACTTGAAGCCTAGGAATCAGAGTGTACAGAACTGAGTCTGAATCAGGCCCTACAATGGATTAACAGCTGTGTTACCTTGAAAGAGTTCCTTAGCTCCCCAAGATTTAGCCACCTTATCTGTGAAGTGGTAGTAATAATAATAGAGGTATAATCTTTCAATTCACTCACTTATCAGCTATTTGTTGTGCACATATTTAGAAAGCATCTCACTATGTGAACTATAAAAACAAGGGCTTGGTTTTGATCACCATATATCCTCAGTGCCTACAACAGTGTCTGGCATGTTGAAAGGTTTGAAAAATATTTCTGAATGATATTATATACCACAGTAGGAAAAACAGGCTTCCTCGGTTTGAAATCCACCTCTTCCACTTAGCTACATCACCTCAGAGCAAATTACCCCACCTCTCTGTGCCACAGTTTTCTCATCTATGAAATGGGATGCTGACAATAGAATCTACTTCACTGGATTGTGTGAGGATTAAATGAGATACCATATATTAAGTACTTAGAACAGTGTCTGGCATTGTGCTCAAAACTTCCAGTTGCTTGAAGGGGTACCTGAGTGGTGCACAGTCAGTTGAGTGACCAACTCTTGACTCCTGCTCAGGTCCTGATCTTGGGGTAGTGAGATAGAGCCTCACCTCGGGCTCCACACTCAGCACGGAGTCTGCACGGGTTTCTCCTTCCCTCTCTCTCTGCCCCGCCCTGCCGCGCATGCTCTCTCTATTTCTCTAAAATAAATAAATAAATCTTTAAAAATTCCATTTTAGGGGCTCCTGTGTGTCTCAGTGGGTTAAGCCTCTACCTTCGGCTCAGGTCATGATCCCAGGGTCCTGGGATTAAGTTCCGCATCGGGCTCCTTGCTCAGCAGGGAGCCTGCTTCTCCCTCTCCCTCTGCCTGCCACTCTGCCTGCTTGTGCTTTCTGTCTGTCTGTCTCTCTCTCTGACAAATAAATGAATAAAATCTTTTTTAAAAATTCCCATTTTAAAATAGTAACTATTATTATTAGTTATGGTTCATATCCTCAGTGATTTTACCTACTGGTGGATCCAACCAGTAAGCAAAACTGTCGATTATAACACAGATATGAGATCAGTACAATAACAGGTGACTGGAAATACAAGCAGATGCTTCACAGCACAATTTGTGGAATCAGTGAGTATTCCTTAGAGAAACTGGCATATGCATTCTACATTCAGTTTCTAAAACTAAATCATCTCACCTAATGGAAAAGAAACCTTCATGTAGTCATCAAAAATCATTGTCTGCCCCAACGTCCAAGTGAATCACAGGACAAGTATACCAGTGTTGCTCCTTTTCTCTTCCTATGATTCTTACTTTATGGTATCAGGTAGGACTGCTTGGTAAGGTGCCCTCATTCCTCTACAGACCAAGCTCTAATACAGTGGCTTTCAAACTGTGTCCCAGTGAACCCTGGGACTCTACAGACATTACCTCAGCACAGTCCCCTCTAAATGAGAGCAAAACAAGATTATGAAAGGACCTCTAGAACCTCTATCCTTCACTATCCATAGATCTAGAAATTTGTGTCTGATTTCTTTGGAAAAGATCACTCCACTGTGAAAGTTAATAATAATTTTTACAAGTTTAAAATGCACTGCCTTAGAGATTCTTCTAAGAAACCCTTATCAGGGAGAACAAGATTCCCTGCTCTCAGGAAAGTCACATGCTTGCCAAAAGGAAATTTTGAAAGGCTTCTAAACAGGGAGTTTTCTCAATGACATATTTCCCATGGAGAATCAACCAAGATATTTCTTTTTAATGCAATATTGTAGGAAACATGGTTCAGCGAATAAAACATCAAATTTACTGAGCAGTGAAATGTTACAATTCCTCTTGAAGTATTGATTCATGATTTTTTACTTGGTTTCATAGTGGATCACATATTCCAAAAAGGAAACATAAATTCATATAAACAAATTATAAGCATAGTTTCATTTTGATTAAGAAAAAGACATGGATCCATCCATTGAGTCTATTCCATTTGTAATCATTCTGCACGTGCAGGCTATTTTTTATATCTTTGGAAGTTTAGAGAGTCATTAAGTGATGAAGGGTACCAGGAGTTCCCAACCTCCTCTCTCTACAACAGCAAAAACAAAACAAAACGAAAATGAAAACAGATAACGAATCTGAAATATTTTAAAAGCTTGCCAAATTTAAATAGTTATATCATAAACATAGAAATACATCCTATCAATAAAAACCACTCAATGAAAATACAATACTTCCATTACTTTTTGTTTGAAAGATTTTATTTCTTTATTTAAGAAAGAGAGCATGAGAGGGGGTAGGGTGTGAAGGAGAAGCAGATTCCCCACTGAGCAGGGGTTCTGTTGCTGGTCTCTGTCCTGGGACTCTGGGATTATGACATGAGCCAAAGGCAGACGCTTAACCAACTGAGCCACCCAGGCGCCCAGGACTTTCATTACTTTTTAATTTCATTTACTGATACTTAGGTTAGCACTATTATCCCTACACGATTATCCCTCAGATTATTCCAATAATTCAAACATGTAAAAGGAAAAAGAAATAACATATGTTGAATGTGTAATACATACTGGGCATTTAACATGAAACTGACTGCTTAGTATATAGTTATTTGGTGAATTAATAAATAAATTCTTCCCATTATTCAGTTCTTTTTTTACAGTTGAGGAAACAGTTTCAGAGGTATTTCCCAAAGTTTCAGATCTAATAAGAGCCAGGATTGAAACTCAGTTTGTCTTCTGAGATGCCCATATTCTACCCAATACATCAGAGTAACTAGTACAATAATTATTGTATTGCCCATCTCTTATGGGTTGAATTGTGCCATCTCATTCCTACGTTGAAGTCCTAACTCCAGTACCTCAGAATGTGATCTTATTTGGAGATAGGGTCTTTACAGATGTAAGCGAGTTAAAATGAGGTAATTGAGGTGGGTCCTACTCCTATATGACCAGTGTCCTTATAAAAAGGAGAAATTTAGAGACAGACATGCACAGAGGGAAAATACTGTGAGAAGACAAAGGCAGAGTCCGGGGAACACTTCTACAAACCAAGGAATGCCAAAGATCACCAGCAAACCATCAGAAGCTAGGCAAGAAGTGTGGTGCAGATTTTCACTCACAGCCTTCAGAAGGAACCAACACTGCCAACACATCAACTTAGACTTCTGGCCTCCAGAACTGTGAGACAATGAATTTCTGTTGTGTAAGCCACCCAACTGGTGGTACTTGGTTATGGAAGCTGTGGTAAACTAATACACCATTACTTCAGAGAATTGGATGTTGAGCTGGTGGACTTTTCCCACTTGCTGAAGTTTCTTATTGTTGAAATGAAAAGTCCATAGTGTGGTCACTCTTTAGCGTATTCTCCTACCTTTTACTCTCTTCGGGAAATTGCTATTATGTTAAATACACTTATAATTGCATATTTTTTTTTAAATATAGCCAACTACTTCACCAACAAGCTTCCATCCAATCATCACACTTTGAAAAAGACCCTCAGCCCTAAATTTATTGCAGCATTACCTACAATAGCCAAGATACAGAAGCAACCCAAGTGTTCACCAACAGGATAAAGGAAAAAATATATATATATAGAGAGAGAGAGATCTGGTGGAATATTATTCAGCCATAAAAAATAATGAGATCTTGCCATTTGCAACAATGTGGGTGGACCTAGTGGGAATAATGTTAAGTGAAATAAGTCAGAAGAGAAAGCAAATACCATATGATTTCACTTACATGTGGAATTTAAAAAACAAAACCAAAATAAAAAAAAAACAGACTCTTAAATACAGAGAATAAACAGGTGGTTGTCAGAGGGGAGGTGGGTGGAGGTGTGTAGAAGGGCAATAAAGGGGAGTAAGAGGTACAAACTTCCAGTTATGAAATAAATAAGTTATGGAGATAAAAGGTACAATGTAGGGATGTAGTCGATGGTTTTGGAATAGCGTATGGTGACAGATGGCAGCTACATTTCTACAGATGTGGTGAGCACAGCATCCTGTATTGAGTTGTCCAATCACTGTTGTACACCTGAAACTAATGTAACATCCTGTGTCAACTATCCTTCAATTAAAAAGAAAGAAAAAGACCCTGGGAAAATATAAGTTAAAGTTGCCCTGGGTATCAAATAAGTACAAACTAAAAAGGAAAAGAAACATTTCTCCCAAATGACAAAGTGTTCTCTTTTTAAACAAATCTAATTATTTAGTTTTGAAAGACAGGCAATTGGAAAGTGGGTGTTGGCATCCAGGAGGTACAGTATGTATAAGTGTCCCATTGTAAATCAGTACAGATGCAGTTTCAGAACTGAGGGTTTCTGACTCTTTATAAGAGTTAAAGTAGGTTGAATTATTCTTATTCAGTAGGTTCTGTACAGAGCACGCAAATGATGACATCTCCTCCTTGGATCATATACTCTCCCTCATTATGTGCTTAAATAGGTCTGTATGTGCTCAATTCATTGCACTGGTTACTGAAATTCATTGATGTTTGACTCTCCTAGAGAACAAGTATTAACACAACTGAGATCTTTCTAGAATAGGATGATACAATTCTATTTTTTAATGTTGTTTAAAAATTTTCCTTCATAAAAATTCAGATACAATAAAATAAATACTAAATGAAGAAAAGAGTTCTATGCAAATGCAAAAACATTTTTTGAAACTAGGAGGGAAAAAAAAACAGAGCCAAGTATTTTCCTGATCTGGAAAGGAAAAGAGTATTTTTTCAGAAAGAGAGAGAGAGAGGAAGGAAGGAAGGAAAGGAGAGAGAGAGAGAGAGAAAGAAAGAAGAAAGAAAGAAAGAACGAAAGAAAGAAAGAAGAAAGAAAGAGAAAGAAAGAGAGAAGGAGAAAGAAGAGAGAAAGAAAGAAAGAAAGAAATTTGACTATGTTTGAAAAATATGAACTTCTGTGCCTCAAATAAAAATTAAAAGGCAAAGAGCAAAATATGGGGAAACACTTGGAAAATATGTCAGTGAGCACTGGTCTTTTTATATGAAGAGTTCTTGTAAGTCAATAACGAAAACATAAATGTCCCCATAGACAAAATGGACAAAAGACATGAACAAGCTTGATTCACAAAAGAAGAAATACAAAGGCCCCATAACATATGAAAAATATGCAGATACTTGAGAAAATAAAAATTTCAAAGGCTAATTGACCAAGACTCAGTATTGGTAGAATGTGCTAAAATAGAGCCTTCCGTTTATTACTGAAGGGAGTGGAAAATCAGTACTATCTTACCGTGAAAAAGGATTCCTACTGTCATAAGAGCTATAAAATGTGTGGGTCTTTGATCTGAGAACATATTATAGGAAATGATCAGAAATGCTACAATTGGGCACCTGGGTGGCTCAGTGGGTTAAAGCCTCTGCCTTCAGCTCAGGTCATGATCTCAGGGTCCTGGGATCAAGGCCCGTATCAGGCTCCCTGCTCGGCAAGGAGCCTGCTTCCTCCTCTCTCTCTGCCTGCCTCTCTGCCTACTTGTGATCTCTCTCTCTCTGTGTGTCAAATAAATAAATAAATAAATAAATCTTTAAAAAAAGAAGAAAGAAAGAAAGAAATGCTACAATTGTTGGTGTACAAGGATATTCACCATAGGATTCCTTGTAATACAGACAAAATGAAAATTGGTCTAACATTAGGTGGATGGTTAAAGCAACTGTGGTACATACATCACAGCATATACCCTACTTCCATGCATTCCCTTTCTGCTACCAGCTACCTTCCTCATGCACTACTCCGTCCTTTTGTATGCCTTGTAGCTTCTGTTTACTCATAGCTTCTGCCCACTTGTGATTTCTGCTTGCCCCTGGTCCCACCTGGCCTCCTTCTCCTCTACTTTGGACTCCTTTTTGATCATCTTTGTTGCTATCACTACAGCTGAATCTCTGACTTCTATGTCTGCCTCCAAATGTTAACTCCTAAGGGAGAGATTCTGACTCATCTAGCCAATTTACCACCTTCTCTGTGAAGAGGTGGGGAGAGCAGCAGGGAGGAGCAGTGGTTGGTATCACCGAGCCAAGAACACAGCTGCCCCATCAGGAAAGAGTCCTTTGTGAAGGGACCATAAACATGGCCAATACCATCTTGGCCCGTTTACCATAGTTCCACTGCCTGTGTATACTCACACCAAGATAACGTCACTCTGAACCCAAATAGCTGCTTTGCTTGTTTTCTTCATTTTCCTTAGAAGGGCAGGGACCATGATTTATTCAATTTAGTAATGCCAGCACAATGCTGGGGCCTGGCACTCAATAAGTGTTTGTTGATGATTGAGTTGTTATAAGAACTAATGGAAATAATGAGGGTCAAGCACTTAGTGTGATGCCTGGCATGAGGTAACTGCTCAGCAAATGCTCCTTCTCTCCCTTCTCCCCTCCTCGTTCTCCCAAATCCCATTCCTCTTTTGTTCATGCTGGATTTCCTCCACTAAGTGGTCCCCAGATGAGAGCTACTCACTAATCTGAGAGCTGGAAGACATTTATGTTACCATGAGATTCATTAACTGGGATAAATAAGTCTTCATCCTGAATGCTTTGAGTAGTTCAAAGAAAAAAACAATCCCAAACTTGTGATCTTACCTCTTGTTTTAATTGGACTTTTTTTTTTTACTGTCTTCATGCATATGGGGGCTAAGCTGATATAGAAATAAGGGCTAAATTACTGAGCTCCAGATAGTATGTACAGTGTACTTCCCTTTAACTGAGACTTTAAGTCAGCAAAACTGAGTCTGCAGGAACACTAGTTTTCTGGAGTATAGAGTGGGAGGGAAGAGCCCTGACGTTTATAGGTACAGTGTTGGGGAGATTGACCCCCTGGGATCCAGACTGCCTGGATTCAAAGACCCAACCTTGCCACTTGTTAACTGTGTGACATTGAGAAAGTTGCTTAACCTCTCTATCCATCAGTTTCTCCATCTGTAAAATGGTAATAATAATAGTTGAATCTGAGGGTTGTTGTAAGGGTTAAGTAAATGACCATTTGCCAATACCTGGTATATAATAAGGATGTATAAATATTTGCTCTTATTATTGAGGACTTGATATGTCCCAAGCCTTTTCACAAACATACTCTTTTAGTCTTTGTAATAACACTGAAAAATGTTCTTCATCGCTCTGTGATGAAGAAACTAAACTGAGGTCTAGAGAGTTTAAGAGGATCTGTGCTATTCTAACTGACCTGCTCAGCTACCATGTACTGATAAGGCTTTGCTGGCCATTGATGGTCTATGCTGTCTATACTTTGTTAAATATTTTTAATATCATCCCCAATGGCCCTCATCAATTTTTCATGCCCAATGTCAAACTGTAATTCCATTCTAAAAAGAAAACATTATTCGTGATCTGTTAGGTTGAGTGTCCACACATGTTTGACCTCTTTCAGAATGTTTCAGTGTGACTATATTCATTTACTCTGTAGCAATTTGAAGTCATTTCTTCCTCCATGGAGTATGTTGGATAGATTGCTGCCTCCCGCCACCTCCTTTTATGGCCTCTCCTTAAGTGTGGCTGTCAGGGTGGAAAGCAGCTCTTCATGGATGTGGAGACATGCTCAGCAGCAAGATGATTTAATTGACATGTTCTTTTGGATCAGCCCACTGAGGTATTTGTATATTCCACTGTGACATCATCGTGACTTATCTTAGCTGATTGTCTCCTCTAAACCTTGGATTGCTCCCTGTGGCTCAGTGGCTCAGCAGTGAATCATTCTTTTTTCCTATATATTATGACTATATCTTTTGTTACTTCCTGAATAATGGAAGAATCATGCACAAGGTTTTCCTCTGAGAGGAAATCAGAACACTTAGCAAACACATCCATTATTGTCCAGCCATGACTTAACCAGACTATGTGATGATGGAGGGGGTGTTAAGTAGGAAAGCAGGAAGGATGAGACCTAAGACATGATGAGAGAACTCCAGAGATCTCCTTCCCTCTCAGCACCGTGTTATTCAATGGGCCTGACAGACCAAATTTGCTTCAAGATGAAGTGGCTGAGAGTTAGATGGGGAGGTAAGAAAGCTGGATTTTGGTTCTGCTGGTTTATCACTGTGTGTTCCTGGCAAGTTATTTACCCTCAAGGAGCTTCCATTTTTTTCACTGGAAAAATTATGTCACTTGTTTATTCATCAAAGGAGTAAGAGTAGATGGAGAGAAGGAACAGGCCAAGGGCTGCACCTCGAGCCATCCAACATTTAGAGGACAAGGTTATGAGGGCATGGAGGCCACTGGTCATCTTGACACGCCAGTGGATGTGACACGTGATTGGAAGGAGTTAACGAGAAACTTGGAGACCCTAAGTACAGACTTGGCGAGTTTCACTAGAATGGGGAACAAAACTGGGTTGCATTGCAATCTGATATTTCATACTAAAATGCCTTGAAGCGTGAGGTGGATGATATAAATAAATGAAGTGGTACATTATGATAGGATATAGTGCAGAAGGTGGAGAAATAAAGAGGAAATGTCCTGCCTCAAGGTGTTCCAATAAAAATAGAAACAAATAATAGTAAGTGTCAAATAAAACATATCTCGAGGCCACCAGTTTGCAATGCCTGGACTAAATGACCTCCAAGGGCACTTCCAGTCTAAAGTTCTACAAATCTAAGCTGTGAGGAAAAATTAAGTCCAGGTCATGTAATGTTGAGCCCCTGAACTATAAATAGCCTCGCTTCTTTCTGAACTGGAGCTAAGTGTTTGTCGTGATTCCCCAGGATTTGTGATAGAATCCTTTTTGTTCTTAATTTGCCTGTAAAAGCTGGAAACCAGTCACAAAATGGAGACTTCTCAGTATAAGGGTCCATACGCCGAACAGACAAATATTTAAGAAGCAGCAGCTCTATGTGGCAGGCACTGTGTTATTTACCAGAACATCTCAGACCATCTCTGCCTTCAAAGAGTTTGTGGATTAGTGGAGAAGACAAACAAGTAAGCAGACACATGGCATTGTGCTCTAGCACAGAGAAGCCCGGTGTGGACAGTAGAGGATGCACCTCACCCAACCTGGGGGGAGGGACGTGGGGGGCGGGGAGCAGGATCAGGAAGGCTTGAGGGAAAGAAAAAGAGAAAGAAAATTATTCCTGTGCTGAGTGTTGAGGATTAGCTGGAGTTCGAGAACACGGAAAGAGGGGAGGGTTGTAAACATGACTGCAGTGCCTGGCAGCTGGTTCTCTGGGGGCCTGGGCTGGGGCTACTGTGGCAAGCGCTTGGGACCCCTCTGCTCTGAGGAGTGAAGGACGGGCGCCCAGGAGCCTGACTGCCTTAGTTCAGAATCTCAGTGCTGCCACTTACCAGTGACCTTGAATAAATTTCTTAACCTCTCTGCCTTTAAGTCTCTCTGTCTCTAAGATGGAGATTACAATAGTATCTATTTAGTAGAACTCTGGTGAGAATTAAATGTGTTTAGTAAAGCATTTAGAAGTATGCTTGGGACCAAGTAAGTTTCTATGTGTTTGATGTTATTATCAGGGAAAGCTTTCAGCAGGAGGTAGCACAGAAAGGAAGAACAGTTTTCCAGGTAAGGAACTGACAGAAGGATGTTAGAGGCAGAGAGAGTCCCGCAGGCAAAAGCACCCCAGACCCTAGAGGGGCATCAAAGGGCTGAAGACGTCATTGTTTAGGCTGGAGAGGTAGACACAGTCAGGATCAGAGGCTTCTTTCTACCTTTGCTGGTAAGAAATGTCTTAGACAAGAAGAACTCGAGGGTGTGCTCTGATTAGGCCAGAGGGAGACAGTCTGTGGCAGTGGGTAGGATGTAGGGGAGTTGTTTTTCTAGGGCAATAACCAGGACCAACCATACAACAGACTTGTGACCTCATGTGCTCAACACACAAGACTGTAGGAAGCATGATGGAGGATTCTCATTTGGCATGAATCCAGTAGCTCATCAACCCTGGATAAACTGCTGTCTTCCGTTTAAAAGACCACAATTGGGGTGCCTGGGTGGCTCAGTGAGTTAAAGCCTCTGCCTTCGACTCAGGTCATGATCTCAGGGTCCTGGGATCAAGCCCTGCATCGGGCCCTCTGCTCAGCAGGGAGCCTGCTTCCTCTTCTCTCTGCCTGCCTCTCTGCCTGCTTGTGATCTCTCTATGTGTATCTAATAAATAAATAAATAAATAAAATCTTTTTAAAAAAATAAAAAATAAATAAAAGACCACAATCCTGAAATTGATCATAGTCCAGGTAGTGCATTAATTTCTTACAGCAAAAGTAATCCAACTCATGCCCCTGCTTTTCCTCAGGAACCATTTACTACGTTTTTACTCAGTAAATATTTGGGGAGATTTGTTCTCATAATCTCAACACATAGATTAGCTACTTGGGGCAGAATAGTTTACATTATCGCCAGTACATCCAAACCTCCTCAGGCAGTGTGATGCTTTCTTTAGGTCCCTGAAGACTCTGGAATCATCTCAGTATCATTATCTTGACTCTTTGATTCTACAAATACAGCGACAGCTGTTCTTCACAAAGGCAGACATCCATTTTTTTTTAACCCTAGAATCAAGCAGTAAATAGTTTTATAGTAAGTATTCCAAGGGAACTTTGGCTATGATCTTGTCATTAATATAAAGCTCATCAGTAAGATACCACAGTTAAAAGAAAATCTACTGCAGGATTTTTATCTCCAGATGGTGGTGATGGGGGTGTCATTGAAATCCCGTAGCCCTTCCTCGATTCTCCATATGTTGACAGAGAGCTCGTGCAGACATCTCCATAAATGTTACCTCTGTGTTTCAAGACTTCTGCCAGTATTCTGCCTTAGCACTCTGTATGATTTTCAGATTTGGCTACTTCAAGGACTAGGATGCTTCTTTGTTATTTCGTATCTCCAGATCATATATTGTCACTGCTCTGTTGGTGATTATTGGATCCGTGATCAACAAAACCACACTAAAGTCAGAAATACTGAACTGATTGGCTGTGGAATGATTCTCCTGTGTCAGTGAAGACATTTGGAATGGTTGTAGCTTCATTGATGGTTACTATTTTACTGTTTGACCATCACATTAAAACTAATTTTAAATGCATTATTTATAATGTTTCTACAAATATGTTGAAATTACCTGGATTCTTTCTTCTGCTGATTTACACATTGCTTTACAGTTTGCATGACACTGTTTCTGATGTATTTCATCTCCTAATTAAACTAAGTTTTCTGTTTTTCTGAACATTCAACATGTTCTCTGTATTTCCCACTGAAGCTAATTCTTTTTCTTCTCTTCTTCTGGGATCCTGAAGTTCAAATACATTTCGGGTACCAACAGGCTGCAATTCTGTCCCACTTCCTCCTTTTCTATATTCTTTATGTTTTAAATATTATTATCAATAAGATCAAACATTTATTGAATGTCCATTCTCTGGCAATGATGCTATGCTAAGTAAAATGAAGATATATAAAATGGGAAAAATCACTGCATATACACTTTGTGTGTGTGTGTGTGTGTGTGTGTGTGTGTGTGTGTGTGTGAGAAAGTTCACTTCCTTTGTTTTGATAGTCTCTCATCTTACTTAAAACAAACCTATATTCCCCTTTAGCCTCCCTCCTTTTGAATTCTAAATGGGTGTGTGTGTGTGTGTGTGTGTGTGTGGTATTACTTGCTGATGGAACTTTGTGATCATATCTTGTTCAAAAAGCACGGGTAGGCACAGAGTCTGTCAGGAAAAGTTAAAAAAACTTCCACCTTCCCAGCTAACAGTGGCCCACAGGCTGCTAATTAGCTTGATGGATCAGCACCTGGTCTGGTCATGAATGCTCAGAAGCCCATTGGCTGCTGGCAGCTGATTCCTGACTCCCTGAGGTTTGGAGATGTATCAACCGGAGCAGAGAGAGCTGGCACTTGCTTAAAGGGTAGCTGTAGCCAATTATTCATGTGCTCCTTTGAACTTGACTTGGCTGGAGGAAGAACCATGCTTTCAGACACATTTGAGGCAGCCTTTTCTTGCACAAATGTTGCATCTACCTGGCACATTGTTCCTTTTTGGTGTCATTATAGTACAATGAGTAATGTCAGTACAACCCTACAATTATCTAAGGGATAACTAAGTCACGCTGTGTGTTGTTTTTTTTCCCCCCTTATGTTCTTTTTCTTCCTCCCCTTTTCTACTTTTTATTTGATAGAAATGTTTTTAAAGTCAATTCATCTTATTCTTCTGATTTCTGTGGGGTTTTAAAATATACACAATGTGTAATGTTTGGTGTATATGACACCAAAACTCTAGATAGTCTGCTGAAGTTTCATTGACCAGAAGCATGGAATTATATCTCTGCTTTGCCACTTAGTAGGTGTAGTTTCTTGGCCTCTCCAGGCCTTACATATTTCATCTGTAAACTGCAAAGACCAATTCCTACATCGAAAGGTTGTTGAAATGATTACACTAGGTCATATTAGTTTCTTTCCCTTAGTAGTTACTACTCACATTGATCATCCCTCAACATTTGAATGTCTCCTGTGTGCAGAGGCTGGTGGTAGAGCTCATGGGAAAATAGAAACTAAACAAAATATACATATCTACTGTTACACACACACACACACACACACACACACACACACACACAAAGTATGTGGCCTCAACAGTGAAATCATCCAGAGGAAACAATCAAAGAATAATGTTATAATCCAGCACCAGCTTTACACTCATCTCTGGCAAATGCATCCACACATGCTGTCTATTTTCATTTGTGCCAACATGGATGCAAATCTCAATACCTCTTTGAGACCCACCCCCTATTAATCAAATCACACATAAAAGCATTAGTCAGTTACTTAGTCCTTACTAAAGATTTCAGATGATGGGAAAGTGGGGGTGTTTACAGCATAAACCCAACACAAACAATTTGTTTAAAGCTTCATTCAATATTTTCAATCTCTAAATGGCATATCATCACTCTTCCCCAAAAAAGCTTTTGCCCTCAGTGACTCCTCTTTCTTTACCACCTTCCTCCTGAGAGCAATGCAAACTCCTGTCCTTGTCACTAATGCAGAAGTTAAGCAACGTTCTTGAGCTACCTGAGTATGTCTATGAAGAGGTTTCACCCTTTTCCCTTACAGAGCTTATCAACGTTTTTCCTCCAAACAAATGCAATGCTGGAGTAAAGCAGACGAAAACAATTTTCTCCATCCCTATACACACATCATCTTATTCCATTCTCATAATATCCTTGTGAAGGTAGTATTGTATCAGTTTTACAGATGAGAAAACTAAAACTGAGAAGTCGGGGACCACCCCAATGTAAACCCTCCGCCTCACACATTTGTTGTGAGGACTAAATAAGGTAACATATTGTTAAGTGCTTGCCCCAGCACGAGTCACAGAGAAGGAATGGTGGCCTCCAGTAACAGAAATAATAATGCCAGTGGACACAATGCCAGTAGCAACACCCTTGTCCTATCTACCTTGATGGTAGCATAATGGACGTCAACAACAGGTTTGGCTACATAGTTTGGCAGGACCCAATACAAAAGCAAAATGTGAAGCCTGGCCAGGGGTACGGAAGTCAGTCTCCCCATTCCACAGGCCCACCATCCCAACCTACAGCAGATGAATCACCCCCCCACCCCCGCCAAGAGATAAGAGTCTCTAGGCCAGTATGTGCTTGATATTTGGGTTGGATGTGAGTGAGAGGCCCCTGCCGAGTCACCCACCATGTTGCACACCAACCACACCATGAATTGCAGCTCAAGGCAGGGATGGCTATTGCCTCGCTTATCCCAAATGCCACAAGGGTGGGTGACCCTCACACCAAGGCTACCCACCACCACTAGGGGGTAAGAGGGGTAAGAGCTGAAAGAAGGCCAGCCCCTCCTTAGCCCTGTCAATGCCACCTGGTTGCTACTCCAGGCAAAGACCAATGGTGGTTGCGGGGTGACCCAGAGAGGGGATCAATAGGCAGCACACTCGGCAGCAGAAGTAGGAAGCAGACAGCCAATAACTCATCCCAGGAAGACAGGATCTCGTGTAAGCTGAGGTTCTAAATCCATAGTCCCATCAGACTTCACTTACAAAACACAAATGCGAAGTTAAAGATATTTGGAATGGCAAGATTGCAACTGCAGAGCATTCAACCAAGTGCAGGGGCCTTCTGAGAGCCAGGCCCTGTGGGATAGCACTAGTCACATGTCTGTGAGGCCAGCCCTGATAAACAAGGAATATGCAAGGGCTTTAAAAACTTTTAATGCTGTATAAATGTAAAGTATCTTTGTTGTAATAACCACTACACAAAACCAATATTAGGTCCTAAGAACTCTGTCGGACATTTACTTAGTAACCCAGATTTGTAAGAGTAAGGGAGAGCCCTAATACATATTTTTTTCTCCCAGGGAGGAAGAAATGTTTCCAGATCCCTCTGAGTGATAGGGTGAAACCAGAATTTCCAGGGAGCATCCTTGCACTCCCCACAGCTCTCCCTTGTAATAGATGTGTTGAGGCAGAGACCCTCGTTCCTCCACAGATCAGAATTATGATCCTCCCCTAAGGAGGAAGAAGGAGCTCCTACCCTGGAACTCTCCTCAGCATCTGTTTCCCTCCACCCACCGCCCTGGGTCTCCAGGAACATGGGGTTCTCTGTCACACACTTTCCATTAACTCAGAGTTTCAAACTCAGAGATGCCCCACTGCCTTGGTCACTCCTTGGTTTTATGGGTACTAGGCTGCAGACCTGACACTCTCACTCTTTACGCATAGATTTGGTTCCATTTGTTTCAATGTAGCAGATCTGCAGGGGCATTTTTGATCTTTATAAGAGCATCCAATGATTCAGAATAAAACAGCTTCTTGGTCTACATCATAATTAGAAAAAGCACCTGAGAGAAAGGGGAGACAACACCAATTAGGACATTCTTATCCTCCATACCCACCAGGGATCCATTTAGAGCAAAGTAGTAATTTACCAAGTGATAGCCTAATGTCCTGAAAGAGTTAATGTGGCTTCCCACAGTACTTCTACCCAGACAGCCATTTCTGCCCCAGGGGTATGCTGATTCACCCTAGAGGTCCTGCCAGAAAGAGGGGCTTTTCCCCAGATGCACTACAGACCCTGCCCTAGTGCTCAATAGAAGGGGAGTGGCTAAAGTTTCTTTGGGAGAATCCCACCCCTAACCCCCTCCCCGCCCCCATCAGAAACTTCAGGGAGTCTGTGTTCTTTCTTTCCTGGGGTCTTTCTCTTGTGAGCCAGTGAGGGTGGCAGCAGACACCACCACCAAGTGTCAGGCTGGGCATTGCTCTGCAAGGGAGAATGTTTTAGAGCAAAGCTGTTACCAGTCACTGTTCTGACAAAGCCCCACTTCATAGCAGCTTGCCTGATGCAGCAGCTGTAGAGTCATGGGAGAACACATAAGACTGGGAGTTAGGAATTTTGAATCCCAGCCATGGTTATGCTACTTACTAGCTGTGTGACCTTGACCAAGTCATTGGACCTTGCAGGGACTCCGGAGGTTGCCTCATCTATCAAATAAAAGCAACATTAGCAATACCAACCTCTGGGTTATTGTTTTGAGGATTGATTAAAATAGCATGTAAATATATTTTGTCAACTAAAAAATATCTTGAAGCACCTGGGTGGCTGGCTCAGTTGTTAAACATCTGACTCTTGATTTCGGCTCAGGCCCTGATCTCAGGGTCATGGGATTGAGCCTGCATGGGGCTCTGCACTGCGGGTGGAGTCTGCTTAATATTCTCCCTCTCTTTCTCTCTCTCCACTCCACCTCTCTCAAATAAATAAGTAAATTTAAAAAGAAAAGAAAAGAAAAGAAAACCTCCTATAACCATTTATTAATTAAGGAAACATCATGGCATAATGAAAAATCGTGGATCTCAGAGCTGTACATTCTATATTTAATTCTGGTGCTGTTTGATCTTGGAAAAATTACTTACTCTCTCAGAGCCTTCACAATTTCTTCATCTGGAAAAAAGATGGTATTAAAGTAATAGCAAAGACCCTCCAGTATTGTTGAGGTAGTGCATATAAAGGCCTGCTACTTGGTAGATACACAAGATCAGGCACCTGGATTGCTCAGTCAATAGAGCATTGTACTCTTGATCTCAGGCTTGGGTGTTTGAGCTTCACATTAGATGTAAAGATTACTTAAAAATATATATCTATATAACCAGAGCAGGTATGCAAGAAACATGCTTCTTCCCTCCATGTCTCTTTCCCATTCCCAGAAACATCTTCCATAGGTATACACTTCTTTTTGGATCCTGGACCTCAAGGTTGGAATCCTACCCCCTGAGCTCAGGCAACTTCTGCTGCATCCTCATACTGGGTTCTCTGGCTCCCTTCCTCTGCCTCCCAGGGTGTTGGCAGGAGAAGACAAGAGAGAAACCAGTCTTGAGGGCTGAGCATAAGCATATTATTCTGACATGCATTCATGTGATAAAGGGCTAGGCAAAAAATTGCATATACTTTAAAAATATTTGCTTTTGTTGTGCAACAAATTCTGTTCTTTAAACCCGATTCTATTAAAATATTTTGAAATGTATAGAACTGTCAGAGACCCCATTGGTTTATTGCACCTGTTGAGACAACTAGCAGAAACTTCATCTTCCCCCACCCATGTTGTCCTCCCTGTTTTTTCACCATCTAATTTCTGGAGGTCATCCTAGACTCCATCTTCTTTCTTACCCTCAACCTCCATTCAATCACCAAGCCACAGAGATGTTCTACCTTTATATCTCTGGTCCATCCTTATCCTCTTTGTCCCCACCTCCACAGCCCTTACTTCATTTAGTCCAATATTATCTGGATTTCTGCAGTGGCTTTCAAAATAATTTTTATATCATTATGTTGTTTTGAGAATTAAGTGAGATAATAAATTTACATTTATTAGCATAACATAGCACATGGCCCCTGGCCCCTGGTGGGTACGAAATAAATGGCGAGACACAAAAGTTTCAGAAAAGATTTGGGTCACTGTAAGAAAATCTTCTGTAGCAGTAAAAGCGCCAAAGTTGGCTTCTTCAGCTGGTAATGAGCTCCCTCGCACTGGGGGAGTCCAAGTTTTGGTTGAGTGACTCTTCATTAGAAGTTGTAGAGGAGATTGAAACAGCATTAATTGCATTTAAGTTCCCTCTGAATAAACTAGGACGCTTCCAGTTACAAGTATCAGAAACCGAACTCAAGATGCCTGAAGCAAAACAAAGAGTTTAGTGGTTTGTATTGATAAACTGGAGAGCTTTCCTTCAGGCAGAACTGAAAGAGCCTTGAAAGCTATCACTGGAATCACTCAGGCTCTCCCTCCATGTCACCCCTCTGCTTTCCTCTACACTGGTTTTGCCCTTCATCCTTCTCCCTCTCCACATGATGCCCTTGGCAGGTCCAGGCATGAAGTTCAGCACCCTGGCAATGTCAGCGTACCCAGCTTAGAACCTCAATGAAAAGAGAGCTTCTCTTTCCCAGTATTTCAGCAGAATCCTGGCCCTAAACTTCCCTGAAAGATCCCCTGTGACTGAGTGACAAAATCCTTTGAACGGTGGATCGTGGGTCCATTCTATAGTCAGCTTTTCTAGGATGTTCTAGGATTTCATGGCCGAGGGCTGAAGGAGTGGGTCTCCAGTGAAAAATCAGACAATTGCTAACCAAAGTAAAAGGAACTCAGTGTCAAGCAAGAAAAGCAGTGGACATCAACCACAACTTCCTATCCTAAGATTCAGTTATTCCAATCCAAAATTGTTTTCAATATTTATATGTAATTCTTTCTCCCTTTGTCCCTCTAGTATATGTTAACACCCTTAATGGACACTGCTGGAGAATTAGCATAATGATATACATAATTACCATCAAATGATAGGCTACCTTGTCCTACATAAAATGCTCTGGAGAAAAAAGAAACCCTCTTTTTTATGAATCTACATTAGAAAAAGTTTCTGTCCACTCCCAGGGGCGTGAGCTATTCCTCACTTATACAGTTGATAAGCACAATAGAAGGAACTTTGGGAAGGAGTTTTGTTATTTAGTTGAGTTGGTAAGTTGGAGTAGCCTCTTGATTCTAAAGACCTACGAATTAATCCTAGGGTAAACTTAATTCTCTGGTTGAATAATTATTGTGCACCGGGTAGCATGCTAGATTTTTACACGGGGGCATTCATTTAATCCTTAAAGCACAATTATGCCGATTTCACAGAGGAAGAAACTGAAGTGCAGCAAGATGAAGCAACTTCCCAGGGTCTATAGCTAGTAAATGATAGAGTCACATTTGAACCCAGGTCTGAGCCCATGGCCTTTTTCTATACATTATACTACCTCCTTGAGGACCCCAAGTGTAATCTCCAATGTGCTATAAACCATATGCTTCTGAATCAAAATTTAGATCTAATGGTCTGTCTGACTCACTTAAAGGCGGTTGCCCTGGGAAGTCAGGAATGCATGCCCACTTAATAAAACAGACATCCAGATCAGGTTATCGGAGCATTACCCTCTCATGGCTAACCTTGAAAGTTGCTGTGAGGGTTGAGCACAGCTGCGCTATTGGTTAGAGGTGTTAGAAGGATGAAGTACTTAACACCTGTGTTGTGAGGCTAGCACTGATTCCCAGGGGCTGGTTGTAAGCAAAAGCTGCAAGCAAATGTCTTAGCTATGGCTCAGTGGAGCTCTATGTGGCTCAGGCCTTGAATGTAGTTAACATCCAAAAGAAGTCCCTAGGTCTTAATTCAGAAGACTGGGGCAGAACGTTCCTGGCAGATGGGCCTCTGTGTTTACATTCATTCCCCCTGGATCCCAAGCCTGCTTGCCTTCAGGAAAAAGTGTAAATCCCTTCTGCTCACTCTGGGTTGTGTTAACTTGGTAGTAAATATGCCCATGGTTAATAGGCAGTCTATAAATTGTTTTAAATTTGCTATCCAAATAAAGGAATTTTTCCTCAGCAAAAGTATGATCATGCAATAAAAATAATAGAATCTATGAGTGGTGGAAATCAGCTATCTCTTATTTATCTCATTAATGTCAAGCAAGCCCTGAGTATAAGGGAGAATCATCCTGCTTCTATAGTAGACATACCCCACCAATAGCCACCCACACCTGTCCACTACTCAGAGCCTTCCCCGATGCCTACCTCTTGTAGAACTCCGTGATCCTGTTTCTTCCCCAGTACCCAGACTCTGTCTTTCTGGCTTGTGTCCCATGCTCTCTGTCTACACACACCAACTCTGGTTTTTCAAAATTCAACACCCTGCTTTCCACCTATTGAAAGGTAAAATTTCACCATATCATGATTATAAGTCCATATTCTTATCTTTTCAATAGCTTAGTTTTGAAATGCCTGTTTATTTGAAACTTGTTTACATAATCAAAAAGATTTATTTGGGGGTGGAGTTTTCTAAAGTTTTTCTAGCCTAGCAGTGGGCCATGTTCCATCCCACAGTATACACTAGAAAATGTGGGTGCTGTCCAGAGTTCTTTAATAATTCCACTAGTAGTTCTAGCTGACGGCATTCCATTCTCAAGTCTTCCCACTATCAGGAAAGCAGCTCCATACCTCTCGTCCTCACCTCTCTCCTGAGCTCCAGATTTATATCCCTTTTGCTTCCTGCATGTGTGTGTGTGTGGAAAACAACTAAAATTCAATGTGTCCCGAGCTTTCTTTCACTGTTTGACAAATACTTCCCTAATGCCTGTTTGGGGTCAGAAGGTGAGCAGAGGTAGAGGATCATGTAAGAGGGTCCCTGACTTCATGCAGTCTTCTAGGGAGATCCATAACTAAACAAGTAATTACTAAAAAACAAAACAAAACAAAAAAACACCCAATAATAATAAATACTATAGTAGGGAAACCAAAGTTACTGTGAGAGCAAAAGAATTTTTCTAGGCCAGTGCAGAGATGTATAAACATTTCCTGGAATAAGTTACATATTAGTTGAAATCCATAAGGATAAACTGGAGTTACTCAGAGAAAGGGTTCACAAAGCTAGAGTCCATCAGTAATCCACCTTCCTGTCCCTCAGCTCCCAACTCAAGGTTTGACACCAGAGGCATTCAGTAAATCTTGATATAATGAGCAGAGTATTTTTATGCCACTACCTTTAAAAAAAAATCACTAATGTGGTGTAAAGGATCATGGGACACCTCTGTCTAGGGAACACACACACAAATACAAGACTTAAAACAAGCATTTGTTTAAATGGAATCTAAGTTATCAGAGCTTTGATATAAAGTCAAAAGGTTCTCCCTCTCTCTTACTATCTCATCATCTTTTAATCCTACTTATATCGAGAATTCCTCCCTGGACTTTGTTTACTGACCCGAGATATTTCCCGCATTAAGTTTTGTATGCCTGGCATTATAATTCTGAAGGACAAAGGCAGCTTCTGTGTAAGTAGGTTTGTGCCAGGCCTGCTTTTAAATAATTTTAAAGTATTTTTTCTTTGCTTAAAAATGCTCAGAACAAATTAAAAGCAGTAAGATAAATATATGGGATATTAAGATAAGCTAACATTGGAATAAGAAAGATCTTTTCCTTTAGTATTTTTAAGTATGAAAGGATTTCTTCCTCCAAGAAGCTCAAAGCAGTTCTCTTAAATATATAATTCTAGTCGGCTTAAGACCAACAGTCATAAATAAATTTATATTACATTGTGGAATTACATGTTGATCCATGAAAACTATCTTCCTAGTTTCAGATGCTAAATCCATCTGGATCTATTGAGAGAGGAGTGCCTACCTTTTTATTCATTGTCTCTCTAACCCAGGAAGTGGTCATCATACCAGATTTGCATGATTTCCCTACATAGCTCCAGATATAAAAAATCAACATTAGTTGGCTCATTTCCCTTGTTTTCCTGGAAATCTGGTTGAGGTTGCTATCATGGAAGGCAATAGGCATCTATTTCTATTCTGTTTCAGAACTTTCAGACATTTTTATCAAAGTGAATAACTCAATACTGTGCATGTCAGAGGTAAACAATAAATGTTTTGCTAAAAACATTTGAGCTAACATTTGGGGGGCGGCTTATTATGTGCCAGATACTCCAGGTAGTACTTTACAAAGTATGTAAGTTAGGGCTCAATCAGAGAAATAAAACCAGTAGTAGATATACACCAGGAGACTTATTGCAAGGAATTGTCCTATGTAATTGTGGGAACTAGCTAGGAAGTCTGAAATCTGTAAGACGGGCCATCAGGAAGGACAGGCTGCAACTCTTAGAAGCAGGGGCTGAAATTGCCATTCACAGACAGAGCTGCTTTTTCTTCAGAGAAGCTTCATCTTTGCTCCTAAGGCCTTTCAACTGATTGAATCAGACTATCTAGAATAATCTCTCTTAAAGTCAACTGATTATGAACTTTAATCACATCTACAAAATACTTTCACAGCAACACCTAGATTGTGTTTGATTACATAAATGGGGACTATAACCTGGTCAAATTGTCACATCAAAAAGAGCACCACACATGTGTAATCTCTTTTTCCCCTGACCACAGCTCTATGAAGTAATTTCCATTATTATTATATACAGTTTTGCAAGTTGGAAAGATAAGGCTTGAAAAATTTAAGTAACATACTCAAGATTACAAAGCTATTAAGTAAAATAGCCATTTGAATCCATAGGTCTGATTCCAAAATTGGGAACTTAATTAACTACTGCATAATACTACATCAAATCAAAGGAATGAATTATTGTAATTCTATTCCTCTAAATTTATATGAAGGGACTCGTATTAGTGTTTTACATATCTCTTTGAGAACTTACCACCATCTTCAGACTTGTGAGAATAAAATATTCAACATAGTCTCCTGGATATTTTTTTTAATGCAAAGAAAGAATATAGGAGATTGGGGAATTCTAAATGTTAGTCCTTTCTGATATCAAATTGCTGTTCTTAAATAAGTAGTTTAAGTTTGAGAGGGTTGCATTCTCAATGACTTGGAATGGAATGGATAATTTACTTTTCATTGGGATATGGGGAAATTGGGAGTTGGTGCGATAAGAGTTTTTTCTAAATTGTTCATGTTTCAAGGAACAGTACATTACTTAATATAACCAGCGTATTAAAAACAAAATGTGGATTCCCCCAAGTAAATGAACATGAGGCTATAGTTCATATTTTAAATAACATATATTAGAAATTAACTGAATTTTAGCAAAAATATAAAATTACTGAAGGAAGAAATAATTGTCTGGCATTGAATATCTTGGGGCACCATAATATCATGCTAAGCATCTGAAAAGGTGGCAAGAATTCATGATTTTGCTCCTGTCTCTAGTTAGGGTAGGTCCTTGGGCAAGTGACTTAACCATTCTTTGCAATACTTTCCTTTGCTTCAACTTGAGAGGGTTTCAGGAGATGATCTCTTATATTCTCATTGCCTTTCTAAAGCATTAAAATGTCTAAAATTTCAGCTATAAGAAGGGGCTATTTTAGTGCCAAAGAATAAAAAGTCATCCTTCTGTGGATTACTTAATGTTTTTACCCAAATCAGTAGTAGGAGACTACACTGATAGAACCTTTATGTTTTAATATGCATGCCTGGAGGTTATTGCCAAATTTCACTAGTGCTGGGGCGCCTGGGTGGCTCAGTGGGTTAAAGCCTCTGCTTTCGGCTCAGGTCATGATCTCAGGGTCCTGGGATCGAGGCCCGCATCGGGCTCCCTGCTCAGCAGGGAGCCTGCTTCCCCCTCTCTCTCTGCCTGCCTCTCTGCCTCCTTGTGATCTCTCGCCCTCTGTGAAATAAATAAATAAATAAAATCTTAAAAAAAAAATTTCACTAGTGCTGGGATGAACTGAATTTCCAGGTCTATAGTATTTAATACGTGAGCTGATTATGCTGAATGGAGCATCAGCACCAGCTACCATGGACAGCAACTCTCCCTCCCAGCTCCCTCAAGAAGTTTTCACTAGCCAAGCACAAATGCTGACAGAGAATTCAATTCCCATCATTCTCTAGAGGTGGCACAGACACAAAAAGGCCTATAGGTCCCAAATGACTCTAGAGTACAGAAGACTTGATGATACAAAAAGGGAGCACGCCTCCCTTCTAAAGAGCCTGTAGTTCCTTGTTAACAAAGGGCATCTTTTGGTTGGAGCCCAATATTGTTGCTGAAGAACAATATCCCGAAGAGAACAATGCCCTGGGGAATGTCATTCTTCAATCATTCAGAGGATTGAGAAACCAAGAAAACACCTATCCCACCCCAAGTCTCATGTGTTTGTTTGCACAGCGAGAAATAGAACTAAATGGCCTAAATCCCAAACCCATTGAAAGCTTGCTGATCTCAAAAACAAAACACAAAAAACAAACGGAGATGCAAACATGCCCCAGTCAAGAAGGCAGATCATGTCCAATATGTTTCTCTTTCTGTATATGTAAGATGTAAAATCAAAAAGCTTCAGGAACTCCTTCTGTAAATGAGAAATCATTTGTATACAGTTAAGTGCTCATACTTGGGGACCTCATAGGCTTGGCTCATGCCAAAGGGGTGGCTTCAGAGAATACTATTAACCTGAATCTCACAAAGGCACATGATGACATGAAAATAGACAGAACAGTGGACATTTGGTGTTTCTGGTTTAAGGAAATGAATGCTGTCCCATAACTAGTAGCTGCAGACCTCACTAAGCCTTTTATTTTTCATTTGTGAAGTGTGGATAAGAATAAAACTTACCTCATAGAGTTCTGAGAATTAAATGAGATAATTCACAGATACCTGGCAAATCATAAGTGCTCAGTAAATGTTGCATAGTATTTAAAAACCGATTCACATTTCTATTTTAGTGCCTGACGTTTGCAGTTGATCAAAATCTTTGTTTTCTTTGGTCTTAAAGCAATAAATATGCACGCTTAAAGTTTAGAAACTGAAAGTACCCTGAAAAAGACTGATTAGTACTGTTGGAGTTGATCGGAATGTTGTACATTTCCTTAAATATTTGAAGTATCTCATTCCAAACTATTTTTCACAGACAGTTTTGGTGCTGTTACCTTATTTTCAGACGATGGGTATGGGTTTGTGGGAATCTGCGTTCTTATCCCAGACTAAGTGGGCAACTCACACTTTTGGATGGAACGTTGAAACACCAAGGAACTGAAGTGCGTGGGTTGCCAGATATGTTCATTCAAACGTTTTAGAATTAAGCAGTCTGTAAAACACACATTATTTTTATTTATTGATGGCAAGGAAGAACTATTGGGATTTTTTTTTAAAAAAATGGGTGAAAAGCCTTATCATTTGAGGTCAGGTGTCCCTCATTTAATTGGCATAATTTGGAAGAGAATAAATTTATACAACGGTTCATAGTAGTAGCATGGTAACTTTGGTGAAAACCGGGGGCAGGGTTCGAACAGTTCCAAAATCTTAACTGAAAATGTTAACCGTGGCCCTCTAGGTCTCCAGGGGCCTGATCAGTCCCCTCAGAGAACAGCTGGAACGCTAGTCGCTCCGGTGGTGCCACCAGTCCACACAAGTTGAGGGTGGCGGTGACCTCTCCAGCGTCGTGAACTCGTTGCAGCTCGGTTGGTGGGAGCAACCCCAGGGGGCCTAGGGAGTCAAGTCGGACCTTCTTCCTCCCCCCTTCCTCCTCCTCCTCTCCCCGGCGGCTGCGACGGCAGTGACGGCGGCGGTGGCGGCGGCTGCCACCGCTGCTGCCGCTGCCGAGCTGGTCACCTGGGCGCCTGCGGAGCTGCCTGGCTGCTGCCGCTGCGGCGGCCTCTCGGAGCGCGCGGAGGAGGCGGCGAAGAGCGAGAATATCCATAGTAACACAGGATGCGCCGGGCGCCCAGCCGGAGCGAGCGCGGGAGGAGGAAGCCCCCGCGCGCCAGCAGCCCGCGGTGCTAGGCGCCCTGCAGCCCCCGCGCGCCGCGCCCGGGCCCGCGTCGCTCTCGCAGTTAGGGTCCGACTCCGTGGTAAGCCCTCCCCGACAGCTAAGCCGACACCTCCC
>LNAC01000026.1:7002145-7107538 GCA_002007465.1 Ailurus styani | reverse complement strand
CCGCGTCCGCCGGGGCCAGAGCCCGCCAGCCCTCGCGGATCCCGGCTCGCAGCCAGCCCGCGGCCGCTGCCGTCGCTAGCGCCGACCGGCTCGGGTGAGTAGCGGGGCGAGTAGCGGGGCGGCAGCGGGGGACGCGGGGCACGGCTTCCCCCGCTGCCCACCGCCCCTGCTCGCCAAGATGCGGTTGCGAGAAGTGGTGCGGCAGCTGGGGCAGGAGAGGAAAAAGGAAGCCGGGTCGGAAAATCCGGCAAGGCTGCGCAAAGCGTTCGCCGGGGGCATTTGTTGCAGCCCAGGCTAGCGGTCTCTGCTGTGTGGGCTTTTTTCTTTTCTTTCTTTCTTTCTTTTTTTTTTTAAACGTGGTTTGGTTATTGGTTTTCCCCCATCTCCCACCGCTCCCCCCCCTCCGCCCCGGGTTGGGCACATTTTTCTTTTCCTCATCTTCGCGGTTGCGAGGAGTTTGAAGCGGTAAATTACAGGAGGTCTCTCCAAATGGTTTGACTTTCACGAGTATATATTTTCCAAAGGTCATTTGTTTTCAAAATTAAAAAACCGTGACAACCCATAGAATTTCCAGGTGCGCTTTGAATCACGTTTGAGGAGTAGCAGGAAGAATAGACCCTGGAAGGCTTGGTTTTGAGCGTGCCTTCTCGCCTCGTGTTTTTTATACATTGATTAATTGAAGGGGGACGTGGGCATGGACTTTCCAATGGAACGCCTTGGAGAGCAGTAATAGAGCAGCAGAGACTGCAATTTGCTGCTTTTGTGAAGGTCGGGTCAGCATTTCTATTGAAATCCCAATTTCCGTGGTTGTAACTTGGATGTTATTTTACTCCAGGCTAAAACTTGCCAAACCGAACAAGGACTCGTTTTTATAAGGATACTGCCACTGCTACGTGTTGTTTTTTGTTTTGGTTGGTTGGTTGGTTAGTTGTTGTTTTTTTTCTCTCCAAGAATACCAGCTGCCTGCAAACAAGCCCTTAAAACAAATAGGCAGCTCAGGAAGGCTTTGCATTTTTAGAGATTGACCGGGAAGGCTATTCCTCGCTGCAGTTATCATTTCTCCTGTCCGGGTGACTGAGATGTTAGTTTTAGAAGGCTAAAAATTCAGTCCCTGTTCTGCATTATATATATACCTAATATGTTGTATCTGTAGGATGGATGCATAAGAACTTTGAGGTCTTTAATTATTCTTAGACACTTACATTAGTATACTTGCTATATGGACGCTTGCATCTGGAAAAACAGAATTAAAGGAAATAGTGTTGGAAGGGCAACATGAGGAATTTAGGTACAGTTGAAGACTTTTCTGAACGTTGACACAAGCTACCAAGGGAGTCTGTAATTCTCTTCTGAGAGTCTTTACAATAGGGTAGATTCCTGTTGAAGTTTGGAGCCAGAAGGGAAAGAGGAAAGAAAATTGGAAAACGTCTCAGAGATTGCTTCGAAACCTGTGTGTTCTTTGTACTCAGCAGATGAGCTTAGGCAAGGAGATACCAGTGGTGTCTGGGTTATTTGAGTCCATACTGTTGATGGCTCTGTGACAAAATAGGCTATAATGACTTGTGCTGGCATTATTCCACCGTAAAGGCTTCTTCAGAAGTGTTCTGTTCTGTTGTTCTGTCAGTCGTGAGTAACGCTTGGTGTGATGATGGCAGTGATCCTCCTGGACTCAGATGGTGGAGAAAGGAATAACTGGTAAAAATGAAATTAAAACAGATGCATGCTACCTAGGAGACTTAGTGACAGTGTCATACAAAAACATTGTTACAAAGACTTTTCTTGAAAGCTTCAGAATGCAGGGGGGGAGATTTGCTTTTGGGGAAAAGCAGTGAAGAATTAGAACTCCTTATTCAAGGATGGGAACTTTGTCCTGCAGTTGCTAATTGCCAAACTCAGTATTACTGCATTGGAGTTACTTTGCTTGATGCACTTTGGCACTTTTAGTGGAAGCAATATTTTTCCCTTAATCAGTGATAGTAGGGTGACTATACATCCATGTATCAGGAATGAGAAACCCTGTATATTGTTACAGTTCTACTAAGGGGAAACCAGAGACAGAGAGCAAAGTGTTTTGCCTCTACTTGGAGAACAAATCTCCATTAAAATAATTTTGAAATATAGCATGGTACAATATAAAGGAAGATACTTTGGGGTAATGAATTTTTAATGAAACTGTATCAATCCATTTATTTGTCACCAATTTAAAATGACAATCGCTGAGCAGTTACTAACAATCTAAAAGTTTGCAGGTGTAACCAATTCCATATATGTGTATTGAATTCTGATACATTTCTTGCTAATAATTTACTGCAAATGGTACAGTAGGTATGAAATGTTAGGGAATTGCTTTCTTTAAAATAGTAGTATTTGTTTAAAGTTACTCTACATGTTCCAAATAGAGTATAAACTAGTAGACAGTACATCATGCAGAAAGCCGTTCCCAGTAATCATTTGTGATGTTATTACGATCTTGTAAATGTTGGCAGATATTTTCCAGCTTATTATCAAGTCATCCTCATTGCATCATTCATTGAGTAAGGATTTTTGAGGAGTACCATGGATTTTAAAGCAGGCTTATTCTTTCTCTAAATGTAAGGCAGACATGTTCTCCAAATGTTTATTGAAATAAATGCTTCGGTGTCGTCAGTGTTTATAGCACTGGCAGAATCTGTAAGAGACACCAGGTAGAGTTTATTGATGTCCCTATTTCTGACCAGATGCTGGTGTCAACATATGTCTCAGGAATATCCATCAAGCCAGTTAATGTCCCAGGAGGAATGAACAATTAGCAAAATTAATTTGGAGATGTGCTTGATTAAAGTCATTAATGGTCATGTGTAAAACATTTGTATTTCTATGGATACGTTTGATTTTTACATATTTTGGACTTAGAGCAGTAACTCAGACTTACGATTTCGACGTGCCAATACCAGTAATCAAAGTACTAGATCTTTCAGAGACCACCAGTGTCAGCATTTCTCCATGACAATGGAAGTGTGGACAAAATCCAGATTTACCAATTAGCGACCTATTTTTTTTCCTTCCATGGACAATAAACAAGAACAAAGCATAAATGTTTACCATTTACTTTAATAGCAGTGTATATCAATAAGCCTTGGAAAAAAATTGTTGCACACATATTTCCTTGAGTTAAAGATTACATTAGCTATGATGTCTTTACACTTGTATTAATATTTGATTTCTTTACAATGATTGTTTTCAAAGTCCAGTACTGTCAATATATTTAATAATTTGCTTGAGAAAGGATATTTACATGAGTGCATTTATCTTCCCACATGCCTGTCAATAATGCATTGTTCCAGAAATCTATTTTTATGTAGATGTAATTTTCATGTAAAAATTAACCTTTCTTATAATTCTGGTGTGAGACAAAAACCATTCTTGTTCATCTGATTTCTGCTTTCTCCTCATGCAATCATGGGATGGTTTTTTTTTTTTTTTTTGGAGTCAAATATGATTAAGCTGAGTCACTTTTTTTTTCCTTTAAAAAATTGTGAGGATAGATTAGCTTGTTTAGATTAATTCCCTAAAAATTTTTGTCTTTAGCCCATATGTCCTAGTTGTGATATTTACAGAGCAAAGACTTAGGGACTGTTCACTGGTGGTTTTCTCACATGAGAATAGAAGGAAATGCAGAGAAGACCAAAGCAAAACTTGAAGTGGAAGAAACAAAAATGAATGTTCTGATTCCCTTTGGTTACCAAATACTTGATAGTACAGTTTTAGGTAAATCTCAAAACAAAGTTGTTCTATGAATGGCTTTTATGGGTACATTGTTGGGGGAGGCGGTTAGAATTAACATAACTAAACAGAAACAACTGACCTCGCAGGACCAACCACAAGGAAACGCTCTGGAAGAGCAAAGATTGTGTTGAGATCTTCCTGGACGCCTACGTTTGCCATGTTCTGGTACCTCGGTCACTACAGACAACGGCCTTTGCAGAGCGTGGGAAGACCAGTAGACTCAGTGGGCGCCCCCAGCATCGTCTCACTGCCCCTTGGCCATACGTTTAAATGGTACTCAGATTAACATTGGTCAGGGTTAGGTTTTTGTGGCTCTTGGCAGGAGAAAACTTGTATTTTAAGAGTATTTGAGCATCCTCTCATTTTAACACATGTCAATTAGAATAATTTTTTGGTAACCATAAGTTTTATGGTTCTGTTTTTTGTTTTAATTAACGCTTCAGAGTGACTTGCATAGAGTTGTAGCTGCAACAGGTGGTATGTTTTGTGTTGTGCGATGTTCATAAAAGTCTCATTTCCCTGTGTTTAGAAATCACGACCATGTTGTGGTTATTTTTCTAGAAATATAAAATGTAACTGTAAAAATAAGCTGTTTCCCTTTATCTCCATGATTCACTTCTCCAGAAAAGACTTGCAGACCATATGCAGTATCTCTTGGCTCTTAATGCATTTTTTTTCTGTCCTGTCAACTTAGTATAAAAATAATTGGTTCCAATTGTTTTCTTGTAGTATAGCTTTCCCTCCAGAATGGAAGGTCTGGCATTGCCTCCTGAACATCTCCCAGGGGTTGGTTGATACTCCTGATATGAATGATGCTATTTATTTCACCCTACTGGTAGATTAGTCATAAAAACTCATGCCAAACCAAATTTGGGACAAAGCTTCAAATTAAAAATATATAGTCCCTCCCAAGTTTCAACATTGTTTACACACTGGCTCTCCCTTCTTTTACCCACCCTGAAGTACTCTGGTCAGGAAAGCTGTCTTGGAAGATGAGATTTCCTCGTAGCTAGTGAGAGAACATATTCTCCTCCATCATCTCCTCACCACTCACCACTGACTTTTTCTCTCCTCTCACTCACTGCTCTTAGTTCAGGTAGCTTTCAGATCACATATACTCCATAATCCCTTTCCTTGGTCCCCTCTCCTAATGGCTCCAGAATACCACTCTCATTTTTCCTCTTTTACATTTTTGATCCAAACAATGACCCACCTCATGAGCATTCATGGTGGTATTAGTGATATGTCTATAATCAAAGGACCCAAAACCAAAGGGCTATATATTTTTAAGTGAGCTTATATGCAATAAAAAAACCAGGACCAAAAAGCTCTCCATCCCTTGAAAATGCTCCGAAATCCCCTTCCAAATACCCATGAACATCTCCACCTGCATGAAAGATAAATAATAGTTCTCATTTGTCCATATTTAAATAAGTTAAAATATTTTTAATTGTATATTATGCCAATGATAATTCATCGTGTTAATTTTCTTGTATTTTTGTTGCACATATGCAGAATTTTATTCCATTGTGGATCAAGTAGACTTTTGCGGGATAACTTTGGTATTTAATTATCATTTATACTGTAGCTTATTTGAAGGAACATGCATTCTAAATTCTAAGCAACTGACTTAAAAGACAGCTTTGCAAGTACAACCCTTCCTTTAAGGCCGAGAAACAATCTCTGTGTGTATTCATTCACTTGAGAAATATTTATTGGATGTCTTTTATCTTCTAGAAATATTTATTGGCCGCGTGCTTAGGGCAGGAGAGATACTAGTGAACAAAATGAACAAGGTTCTTGTTTTCTAGAGCAGATAGTTAGTTGGTAAGGTGTGATACAAAATAAGTAAGTCCGTAAATAAATGAGGAAGATAATCTCAGGTAATAGTAAGGGCTGTGAAGGCCATACCGCAGGTGAAGTGCATGAGAGTTTACTGGAGGAGAAGGATGCCACCTGAAAACATTGGCTCAGAGAAATTATCCCAGCAACAGTGCCTCTCAGAGACCTGGAGGGTGAGCAGGAACCTGCCACGCAGAAATGCTGGGGAAAGACTGTTCCAGGCAAAGGGAACTGCACGTGGAAAAGCCTTTGGGGGAACAAGTGTAGGGTGTTCAGGAAGCAGAGAGCAGTCAGGTGCAGTTGCGGGTCAGCCTTCCCAGGTGTGGCAAAGAGTTTGGCTTTTTTTCTAAAAACGGTGTGGAGCAAATGGAGAACGGAAAACAGAGGTGTGATTGCTTTACCTTTGAAAAGAATCCACTGTCTGCTCTGGGAAGTCTGGATAATACTAGGGCATGAATGGACATAGACCACATAGAAGACCATTAAAGTAGCCCGGGGGAGAAGTGACAGTGATTTGGACTGGGCTGTGGCTGTAAACAAAGAAAAGGTATGTGGAAAGAGTCATGATACCAAAGTGGGAAAAGCTTTTTGAAATTCTACAAATGTAGGAAAAGGCAAAGAAGAAAATAACAATTCTCCATAGCTCACACCACCCAAAGTAACATCTGTTACTATCTTGGCATTTTTAAGGAAAATAATCACTGTATTGTTTTTTATATTTTGATATGTAACCATAATTAGGCAATGCACACAATGCAAATACTAAAATCATCAGATAACCCTAAATCCCACCACGCAGAAATAGCCATCTCTAACATTAGGCTGACAATCATTGCAGGTATCATTCTATGCATATATGCAATGGGATTGATAAATGGATGCATGAATTGAAATACTTTTATAACAGTGGCAACAGTGGAATCATATAGGAAATGCTCTTTTAAAATAAAAAGCATTAACATTTAATTTCTTATATTTAACAGCAGAAAAAAATGGACATAAGAAGTAAATAATTGTTGAACTTTAAGCAGATGTCTCTTTACTACAATAATTATTTCCTGAAAGATCTCCCCTTATGGTTAAGAGAAATGATTATGAAAAATGGTAAGAAGTTTGAGCAGGAGTAAATTGAGATTTTGTGGGACTTGAGAATTGAGAATTTGGGAGTCCTCTTTAAGAAAATGGAGTAAAGGGGTGCCTGGGTGGCTCAGTGGGTTAAAGCTTCTGCCTTCAGCTCGGGTCATGATCTCAGCATTCTGGGATCAAGCCCGGCGTCGGGCTGCCTGCTCGGCAGGGAGCCTCCTTCCTCCTCTCTCTCTGCCTGCCTCTCTGCCTACTTGTGATCTCTCTCTCTCTGTCAAATAAATAAATAAAATCTTTAAAAATAAATAAATAAAATCTTAAAAGAAAAAAAAGAAAATGGAGTAAAATTCAATGGACTATTACATAGCCATAAAAAGGATGAACTCTTGTCATTTGCAACAACATGGTTAGATCTAGAATGTATTATACTAAGTCAGACTGAGAAAGATATCTCACTCATGTGGAATCTAAAAAACAAACTAATGAATAAACAAAAAAGCAGAATCAGTCCTATAAATACAGAGAACAAATTGAAGGTTACCAGAGGGAAGGGGGGTGGGGAGAAGGGCAAAATGGGTGAGGGGGTGTGGGAGATACAGGCTTCCAGTCATGGAATGAGTAGGTCACAGGAATAAAGGCACAGCACAGGGAATATAGTCAAGGATACTGTAATAGTCTTGTATGGTGACAGATTGTAGCTACACTTGTGGTGAGCCTAGCATAAGGTCTAGTGATGTTATATCACTATGTTGTATCCTGAAACTGATGTGACATTGTGTGTCAACCATACTCAAATATAAAACAAACAAAAAACAAAAAGAACAAAGTCACTGGCAGTGCTAATACCACTTTGGTTTGTTACCAAAATCATGATTTAAGGAATTATTAAACTTAAATAAATTTTAAAAATAAAAATTTAAAAAAGGAAATGAAGTATATTTTACAAATTGTACAAAAGGTTTATGAAAGCTCTGCTGTGGGCAACCCCCCTCCCCATACACAGATCCTGTGGCCTGGGAAAAAGCAAATCACCCAAGTAGGTGAAGGGCCTTGGAACATAAGCTTCAGTAGCTTTACTGTAAACCCACCTCACACTTGGAGTTATTATGTTTTTTAAACTACATATTCCAATTTTAAATACATTAAATTGATTCTGCGTATTAATATTCAGTGTATCAGTATGCTGAGTATAACATTCTTGTGCTATGCTCTCTCTCCCTTATAATTTTGGTTTATTAGCTTTCACGGCTGCTGTGCAGTCTGAGACCACCCTTTGTAGATGATTTCCTCTTTCTTTCTTTTTTTTTTAATATTTTATTTATTTATTTGACAGAGAGAGAGAGAGATCACAAGTAGGCAGAGAGGCAGGCAGAGAGAGGGGGGAAACAGGCTCCTTGCCGAGCAGGGAGCCCGATATGGGCCTCGATCCCAGGACCCTGAGATCATGACCTGAGCCGAAGGCAGAGGCTTTAACCCACTGAGCCTCCCAGGCGCCCTGATTTCCTCTTTCTGCCTGGACCCCTAAAAGTCTTTCTTTCTCTTCATAGCTCAGTAGCACAGCTAGGATATGTCCAGGTGTTGAATATTCTGTGTCAAAATTTTCTGCATTACAGTGTGCTCTTTAAATTTGCTGATCTTGTGTCCTATCTTTGAAAATATTTGCTATTCTATTTGTATTGTTACCTACTTCAGGGACATCAGTTATTCTTATTTTGGATCATCTTTGTCTCTCTTCTACTTTCATTATTTCTTCGTAATCGAATCTTTTGTTATTTTCCTCTGCATTCACAGTAAGTATGAAAATCCTTTCTTCTGTGTTAGTAATTCCATTTTCAGAAGTGTCTCCTCTGTTTCCTGATGTTTCTAACTTATTGATTCTGAAATGAAGCTCTTTGTTCCCTGTTTGCTTCCTTCAATCCACAGTCTCTTTTCATTCTATTCAGTTTTTTCATCATTCTGTCAGTAAGCTTCAATTTTTACTGAAACCATTCTTCTAGACTAGAAAGTTTCTGTGAGGATTACCTTCTTTTTCTTTCTTTATTTTTTTTTTAAAGATTTTATTTCTATTTGACACAGAGATAGAGAGATCACAAGTAGGCAGAGAGGCAGAGAGAGAGGAGGAAGCAGGCTCCCCGCCGAGCAGAGAGCCCGATGTGGGCCTCGATCCCAGGACCCTGAGATCATGACCCGAGCCGAAAGCAGAGGCTTTAACCCACTGAGCCACCCAGGCGCCCACCTTCTTTTTCTTTAAATAAAGTTTTTCTAGATTTAGTTCCTCATGCTGTGACCCTTACATTTTATTTTCTTCCCTTCCCTCTCTTCCTCCCTTCCTTCCTCTCTCCCTCCTTCTTTTCATCCTCTCTTCAGGTCCCCTTTTGTCCTTCCTTGCGTAATGACCATGCTGTTTTTCTTCATCTTGCTGGTGTTTGGGGAGGTCTGCCCAGACATGGTGTAAGTAACTTCTTAAATCACTTCCCAGCTTTTTGGGGACCAGTTTGCTTCCTTCTTTCAGATATATTTTATTGCCTGGGTCTCTTCACTTTTCTGAAGCCTGAAGAGATTGCAGAGTGGGGTAGAAATTGTAGAGTGAGGTAGCTCAAGCTGTATGCAGTCTTGGTCATAGATTTCCTGGGCTGTGCTTTCTCACATTTTGCTGAATGTCCCCATTATCAGCCTTCTTTTCACCAAACAGGGAGGGAGTGGGTGGGAAATACCAAGGACAACCTTTTTTTTTTTTTCCCCCGTACTCAATTAAAGGGTTCTAGTTGAGCTAGTAGCTACCCTGGAGATAACCTACAATGTGGCTGGTTTCCTCATTACTTTGGGCAACCCTGGAGTCTTCAATTCCATGGAATCAGCCCTTTGCTCCCATTCTCCCATTTCACGCATTTCCATTAGTAGAGAGAAGAAACATAAGGATATCCACTGACTGTGCTTTTCTCTAAATTTAGGATTACTAGTGAGAACTTTCAGAATTTTGTTGACTCACCTCTTTGGGTAGTGAGAATAGGATTAAGAGCCAAGCAACACTGTGCCTTTTTTTTTTTTTTTTCCTTCCTGCTCCAGAATCTTCTGGTTTTTTTTTCCTTGGCCACTGGTCTTGAAGTTTGTTGATCTGTACATGCCTTTCCTTGATTGGTTATTGTTGGATTTTTTGTTTTGTTTTGTTTTGTGTTTTTTCCCCTGATGTTCACTGTTTTCTTCATTTTTGTTAGGTATTTACTTAGGAAGCAAAGTTTTGTGAGGCAATTTAAATTTGCCATCTTAAATCAGACTCTGGGATATATTTTGGAGATGGAACATAAATGTCTTGCTGATGATTTAATTTGAAAGATGAAGGAAGGGAAGGAGCTATGAATGACTCCTAAATTTCTGGTCTTAGCAACTGGGTAGGTGATGAGCAGATTGGATGAGCAGGGGAGGGGAGGAAGGAATCAAGAATTCTGTTGTAAGCTTTTTAAGTTTGAGAAACCTGACATCCGGGTGGAAATGCCAGGCAGGTGGTTGGATGTACTGGTCTGAAACTCAGGGGAGGGATGTTCAGCATATAGGTAGTATCTAGAGGTACCTGGATGAGATCACCTAGGGAGAGGGAATATAAACATGGGGAATTGTATAATGAATATGCATGAATCCAGAGGTGTTCACATATGAACTCTAGGCTCAACGCAAACTGTTTCTGAAATCTTCCAGTATAAACATATCAGGTTAACGACTGGTATGAATTAGTGAGCACTGTAGATCAGAGAACATTTTAAAGATGGGACATTTTATACTTTATACTTTTAGATCTACACAGTAACTAGTAACTGAAGTGTTGCCTTTCAGAGATCATTGAGACTTGCTTTTAGCTATTAGCACTTCAATTATATATAATTGAAAGTGGTAAAGATTTGATTTTACATAAAACGCTGTAAATTATTAGCTATAAAGGCTCAATTTTTTCCTGTTTGCAGAGCCACTCTATATATACATTTCTATTTAATCGGTTTTATAATTAAAATACAGCTTTTGCTCTTAGAAGATGTACATTGTAAAGAATTGCTATATTTTGAGGTAACGTGCTTGGTGAAAAAAAACACTATTCGAGAAATTAGGAATCAGATTCCAGATCCAAATCCTCCAGTAATAATTACAATAATAAAAAAAACAATATCAAACACACATAATCCTTTCATGTGACATGCACTGTTCTAAGCACTTCACATATATTTACTTTTTTAAGAAGTTGTAGTCAAACGGCTTCCAGCTACTTAATCTCTCCGGACTTCAGGCTCCTCATTTGTAAAGCCAATCTTCCCTCTAGCGCTAAAATTCAGCATAATGTATCTTAAATTGTACAGTTTAGATCATGAAACATAAAAATGTTTTAATGATCTTATTAACCAAAGCAAATGGAAATAGACTCTTTTATAGGCAGGGGAAGAGGAACCATTATATAACAAAGGTTAACCAGCATAAGGAGTAAATGATGGAGATTTTGGCTGAGTAGGACGCCATCACCACAAACATCTTCCCCTTGCACTTTTGCTCATGCTGTTTCAGATCTTCCCTTTTGTTCCAGATCACGTCTGGCCCCCTCTCCTTGCAGGCTGTCAGTTAGAAATAATCCAGCCTTCCTCTGAACTCCCAGTTTTTTGAGCCTTATTTTAGGGTATTTGCATACATATGTCATGTTCCCTGTGAGCATCTCAGCTATTTGAGGGCAGGGACAATAATCTTTACGACATCTTTTCATCACTTCTTAAATTCAGTTTTCTCTCTATGGACAGACTACATAGAGCGAATGAAATTCAGGCTTATTTTCTAAAAAGTGAAGTAATTTTATTCAAACTAAAAGCATAATATGTTATGATAGATGTCAACCTGGGAATCAAGACATGAATCCCAGCTCTCTTGTCAACCAGCTTCTGTGACCTTCAGATGGATCGCTGTCTTAGCTTTGGTTCCCCTCAGTCAAATGGCGATATTGGTATGCCTGTTCCCTGTGTTACAGAGCCATAAGCATTGAATGAGATGATATATGTGAAATACGTATGGAAAAGAAAAGCACTGGACCCTGACTAAACACTTCCATGCTTCCCAAGCAAGATGTGGGACACATAACCAGTTATCTGCAACCAATTCTCTGAAACATTGGGATTTGTGAACTGCTGCCTTCCCCAAAGCCCACACCCCAAGCTCAGACAGATAGTTTTCTGCTTCCTATTGATTTTGAGTAAATATGATTTATTTAGCACACTTAATGCAGATTACTTCTCAAATCAAAGAAGATGAGTTTCGTAGTAATGTGAGAATGAGTAAAATCCAATGAAAACAGCATAGTGGATTTCACTACCAAGTACTTAATTTATAGCCTCATTATTTTTTTAATTATGCTTCTTTATATTAATTCCATGTAATCATTTGAAGAGTGTTTTTCATTGTGTCTCCATCTGCACAACTATAAACGAAAGCATAATATATTCTGTCAACACGGGAGTGGAGCGTAAGCACTGGATTTGAGGTACTGTGAAGACCTTGGGAGGCATAGCTGTGTCTGCCCTCAGAACATCCTCAGCTTGTTGCAGAACCGCTGGCACACAGTTTCCTCTCTCTCCCATGGCCACCATCATGCAGGCCAGGGTCAGTCACCTGCATCGCACACCAGAGGGAACGGCTTCCACTCTGGGCCTTGAAGACAGGCCCTGTGCTGCATTTTATAGATCTTAGAAGTCAAATGATATAATTGTCACAATCCTCCAGTGCTCTTACAGAGAGATTTTGTGTATGGACAGCCAAGGAATGTAGATTTTTAGCCAAATTAAAACAGAACTTAGATGAGCCGGCAAGCCAGACTCCCCCAAATGATAGAAATTTAATGTGTTAAGCTATTATATGAAATGTAAGAGTAATTGGGATCCCTGACAGTGAACTAATTACTCAGAACAGTTTTATTATATTTTAAACAAGCAAGTATCACCCTTTCAATAAATAGAAATCTATACATAAGATCTTGTTAGAAATCCTGTGTCTGTGAAACAGTACAAATAAAAAAAATGAGTGATGTATGGTGATTCTTAAAAACAAAAACTGTGCAGGGCATTGTTGTTCATGACCAGTTCAAATAATAAATCTAAATATTGACCATTTTCATTACTGCGTGGTATTTCAAAACATAAGCTGTAGATGTATCTAAAATAGTTAGCAGTGGTACCTTAATATATACTTTAGCCTTATTAACATCTTTATGTGGAGTCTTCTGAACATCCTTTCTACCTAAAAAAAATGAGAATTTTTTTTTTCAGTATGGCAGTTACTTGCTCAGTTGCTAGGTAACAAGGCATATCTCTATAGCTTTATCTGAACATGCAGCACATGATTTTTTAGTGACAATTATTTATATCCAATATATTAAAGCATGGTGTATTGATAGAGATTAGATAAACTATTGATTTAGCTCCTGTGTATTTACAAGGAAGTGTGCAATTCGCAAAGCTAGTTTTGTTCTAACCTTTTTTTAAAAAGTGCTTATTAATATTCACCCCTGAGAATGATCAGTTTTCTTGCAAAGCAGCAATAGCTAGATTGTTGATTTGATAATCCTTCCAACTGGCTGATCACAATCAAAAACACTGCCACACCTTTCTGATTAATTATATTGTACATCACCTGGGAAGGAGGTTTTGTTCTTCAAGGCTGTCCATTCCAATGTTACAAAGTCTGAATTTTGTGAAAATTGTTATTACTCTTTTTATTGCTTGTCATTCCTCATGCTATAATCATTCGGGAGATCTAGCTCTACACTGAGAGGTAGCAGTTGATTTACAAGGTATTCTTATTTTTTAAAAAATTAACATTTATTGTTTTTGTTCGTCTTGTGGCACAGGGCTGAGAAACCACAGCTGATGATCATCAGTGTTATATAATCAACAACGGTGCCTTGTTAGAGATCTTTTTAAAAAGTTACCATTAAAGAAAAGATCTGCAATTTAGAATTGTAACCAGTGAATCTCCATAGTAAGGAAGGGAAAAAATAATCCTTTTCCACTGTTTGTGGATTTTGCCCATAATAATTGCCTTTCATCAAATGGATTCATTTGCTCAAATACTTCTTTTTTTTTTTTTTTTTTTTTTTTTTAAAGTTTTTTTTTTTTTTTTTGACACAGAGAGAGAGATAAAANATCCACTAATGAGATAATCAATACACAGTTTTATTTTTTTTTAAGATTTTATTTATTTATTTGACACAGAGAGAGAGATCAGATCACAAGTAGGCAGAGAGGCAGACAGAGAGAGAGGAGGAAGCAGGCTCCCTGCTGAGCAGAGAGCCTGATGCGGGCCTCGATCCCAGGACCCTGAGATCATGACCTGAGCCGAAAGCAGAGGCTTTAACCCACTGAGCCACCCAGGCGCCCTCAAATACTTCTTCATATATGCCAGGAACCATGAGAAGTAGATGTTTATTCCAAATTCATTTCTTCCGTTCATTTATACTGGTAAATTTAAATCATTATTAGACAGAACGTATGCATTGAATTAATAGCTATTTGTCACAGTCTTTTTCAAATAAAGTCAAAAGGCTCTTTTATTTTTTAAAGATTTTATTTATTCATTTGACACAGAGAGAGAGATTACAAGTAGGCAGAGAGGCAGGCAGAGAGAGAGGAGAGAGGAGGAAGCAGGCTCCCTGCTGAGCAGAGAGTCCGATGTGGGCCTCGATCCCAGGACCCTGGGATCATGACCTGAGCCGAAGCCAGCGGCTTTAACCCACTGAGCCACCCAGGCGCCAGGCTCTTTTATACTGTAGAGGGGAAAAGCATCTGTTGAACTTTGCACTTTTGTGATAGAATGGCTGTAATTAGCCCATCAACCATGGGATAATTAGAAATTATGGTACAATTTCCTTTATAGCATAAGAAATGTCATGATAGGTAATGTTGGTATTCAAGTTAGCCTTAAAATATTCAGTTTATGTATTCAGCCGTAAAAGGAATGAAATCTTGCCATTTGCCACAACATGGATGGAGCTAGACTGTAGCAAAATAAGTCAGTCAGAGAAAGACAAATATCATATGAACTCACTCATACGTGGAATTTAAGAAACAAAACAAACAAGCAAAAGGGAAAAAAAAGAGAGAGGGACAAATCAAAAAACAGACTCTTAACAGTAGAGAACAAACATGATGGTTACCAGAGGGGAGGTGGGTGGGGGGATGGGTGAAACAGGTGATGGGGATTAAAGAGTACCCTTACCATGATGGAAAAATTAAAATAACATAAAATTTAGTTTATGGGACAGTAACATAAGAAAAATCTTGGAGAATATTTTTCAGAAATTATTTTTTGATGACAGCAGAAAGAATGCATTCTCCTGTAGAATCCGAAAACACAGAGACAAAAATGAGTTATTACCTGTATGTTATGTGAGCTGAAGATAACCTGTCTTTACAAGTCAGCATTCCAGGAAGCTAGTTTATAAAGATAATAGTTTAATGTGGAAAACTGCACTTTACTAATACCTACTAATTAAATGCCTGCATTCAACAAAATACAGCCCTTACTACCTGGAACGCTATAAAAACCACATGGAATGATTGATTACTCTGAATTTCTGTAGTCTTGAGTAAACCGCAGGCAAGGTATATATTTTATTGACTACGGACTGAAGGCCCACGCAATTTACAAGGCAATTTAACAATAATTTATTTGACTCTTTGCACTACCCTGTTAGGTTATCACTGTGGCATTTAAATACTAAAAGTAAAATGGAAATCAACCCTCTGATTTCTTCTCCACTTTCCATATTCACAGTTGACATGCAGGTTTGTCTCATTTTTAGAAAACGTGCTGTTATATAAATCATCATTTATTATAAAATTTTTTTAATCGTTTCAGGGAGTCAAAGCAGATGTCTGTTTGCCATATAACAATATTTCTCTCTTTAAAAAGGGATTTACTGGAAGATTTCAATAGTTTCTCTCTCTCTCTCTTCATAATTAATGGGAGGGAAAAAAATCTGTATTTATACAGAACTTCTTAGGAACCTGTCAATCCTGTGAAGCTAGGTATATCTGTGAATTCCAGTTAAGGTTGATTTACTTTTTATTTCACATTTCCAGTTGGCATGTTGTTGTGGAAATTTGGCTCCAGGCGACTGCTACCTCTCTTTGTGTCTTATTTTAAATGCTTATTATTTAAGTGGACTTTCTTCATCATGGGTGTCTTTTGTGGTTGTTGTTGCTAAATCATTTTAAATGATTCTAATGGAAATCTTTTCTTTTTTTTTTTCCCCCTCTTGATATCTGAACCAGTCTCCTGTAGAGAAACTAGGTAATCCTCAGTACGAACTGTTATTGTCTCACTTTTAGGCTCTACTTTAAAAAAAGTCTCTATGGCCAAAAAAATAAAACTTACAGATTTGTCAGAAGGTCAGCATCCCAGGATGTGAAGGCTACATTCTGCAAAGCATTGGAGATGGTTTTGTTTTGTACTGTTAACATATATTTTATACTTTTAATCATTATTTATCATACTGTGCGCAAAAGAAAAAAGCCAAAGAATCTCAGCATTCAACTCCCTTTTTGTTTATCCAGGCATTGTGGAAATCTTGGCTGAGGGTGAGAAGAGTATTGAATAATCATTTCAAAAGCAAATGTCATTTCTGATGGAAAACAGATGATCCTCTGTGTGTGTGTGTGAGAGAGAGAGAGAGAGAGAGAGGGAGAGAGAGAGAGAGGGAGAAAGAGAGAGAGGGAGAGAGAATACGAAGATTCCAAGAAAATTTATTTGTCCAATATTCAGCATGCCTGAAAGCCTAAATGTATTTATCTATACTATGCAGAATAAAAGCTCTTTTTTTAAGTATTTTAAGATTATTTTATGGCACTTTTTCTCAGAAGACCTGCTGACACTGTTTAAAGAATTTCCACCTATACAGTTTGTCAAAGGCCACAAAAACATAGGAAGGATAAGAACTGAAATTGGAGCCATGGAAGGGGGAGAAAAGAAGTAGGAGAAATACAGAAAGTAAAATCAGGAAGAGCAGAATGGTGCCATTTGGGGAACAGGTGAACAGAATTCCTGGTGCGTTTCTGCGGAGGAGTGGGGGGGGAGTGGGATTGCTCGCCAGGCCTCTTGGTGCGTCTTAGCTCCACCACCTCTGAGCTTGGTGTGGCTTTGGGGGAAAATCACCAGTCTGAACCTTTCTGAGCCTTGTTTTCCTCACCTGGAAAGCAGTGATGGTGTCCACCCTGCACAGGTTTTCTAAGGACTACACTTAGACACAGAGCCCCTCTTAGGCACAGTAGGAACTCAATCAACACTAACTGCTACTTTTTTTTTTTTTTTTTTTTGGAAGATTCCTCCACTCGTTACAGACGTTTCTTCTTTCATCTTCAGCCCCCAGATGTCAATACATCACCACAGTTAGGACCATGATCGGTGCTTTCAAACCAACAGATCTGAAAATTATAGCCGGGGCGGGAACTGAGAGCCCGAAGCAAAGCTGCAGTGGCTCCGCACGGCGCCTGGGGCTGCCGCTCACACAGACGAGATGTGCACGCTCACGCCTGATTTATGAGATCTTTGGTCGTCTCTGCTTTTCTTTCAGTTTTTAAAAAAAAAAAAAATTTTTTTTAAAGATTTTATTTATTTATTTGACACAGAGAGAGGGATTACAAGTAGGCAGAGAGGCAGGCAGAGAGAGAGAGGAGAGAGGAGGAAGCAGGCTCCCCGCTGAGCAGGGAGCCGGATGTGGGCCTCGATCCCAGGACCCTGGGATCATGACCTGAGCCCAAGGCAGAGGCTTTAACCTACTGAGCCACCCAGGCACCCTTTTTAAAAAAAAAATTTATTTGTTTATTTGAGAGAGAAAGAAAGAGGGAGCATGGGGGGGAGGGGCAGAGGGAGAAGCAGACTCCCCGTGGAGCAGGGAGCCTGACCTGGGGCTCCCATCCCAGGAACCCAGGACCATGACCTGAGCCGAAAGCAGACGCTTCACCGACTGAGCCACCCAGGTGCCCCTAGTCTCTGCCTTTTAAAAAACATAAAAATTGAGGCTTGAGAATGTTTTTGTTGTTGTTCTAAAACTACTTAGATTTTGAAAGTCCCTTGTATCAACGAGGGTATAAAACAACTTGCTTCCAGATTTATTGGCTAAGCCATCATCTCTCAAGGGGGTGTTCTGGCCAACAGCGGAGTTGATTGAGCAATAAAAAATATTCGTCATCATAGCAATTATGTCATCTTCTAGCCTCCAATCTGTTTAATTGATTTTGTTTCACCAAAATGATTACATTAACTGTTTATTTTAATAAAAGCCTCAGAAAAGTTTGCCTCTGCTTTTCCCCCTCTTCCTACTCTCCTGTCATTGGATCTTTTTTCCCATACATTGATCCCGTATCAGTGATGTGCCTCAGACCCTATTAGGCTTTAGTTCTAACAACAAACAACACAGGATCCCTGCCCTCAAGGAGCTTCCTCACCACTGTGGGTAAACAGATAAGTAGGTAGGCAGTTATAATAGATTTGGCACCAACAGAACCCTCTGTTGGCCTTCCCACAGGTTAGGCAGTAAGACTTTGTATGTGTCCAGAAATAGGACAAGATGCTACCCAAACTGGAATTTTTTTCCTCAACTTTTATAAAATACTTTCTTTTCTCCTTTTTATGCAAGTAATACATCATCATTAGAGAAAAAAATGAGAAAATATAGAGAAGCAAAAAACTAATAATAATTTGCTATCCCTCTACCAGATGACGTTTTAGCACGTATCTTTCCAGATTTATATATGTATGTATATATATATATATAATTCTAATTAAAACATCACAATATATTGTATATAGTCAAGCCATTTTGATGTAGTAGACAGATTTGGTTCTTCCAGTAGGCTGTAAGGTGCTTAAGGACAGGTGCTGAATCTCGGTACCTTCATGTGCTGTAACTATGTAACTGTGTGGGATAAGTCAGGATGGGGATTGAGGGATGGGTTTGTAAATTAATAGCTAGATTGTTTTATTTCTCACTTAAAATTTTATTTTTTTTATTTTTTTATTTTTTTTAAAGATTTTATTTATTTATTTGACACAGAGAGAGATCAGATCACAAGTAGGCAGTGAGGCAGGCAGAGAGAGAGGAGGAAGCAGGCTCCCTGCTGAGCAGAGAGCCCGATGCGGGCCTCGATCCCAGGACCCTGAGATCATGACCTGAGCCGAAAGCAGAGGCTTTAACCCACTGAGCCACTCAGGCGCCCTCTCACTTAAAATTTTAAGATTAAAAAATGTCACATTAGCAAGTGTGATATTCATTGGATCCTTCTTGATAACAGTAAGGGTAATTTGACAGTTCTTAAAGAATGCCTTCCTGTTCTTAGCTTGAATCCGTTGGAAGGTTTCCATATTTTATTTTGTTTTTTTATTTTTTAAAAGATTTTGTTTATTTATTTGACAGAGAGAGATCACAAGTAGACAGAGAGGCAGGCAGAGAGAGAGGAGGAAGCAGGCTCCCTACTGAGCAGGAGCCTGATGCAGGCCTCGATCCCAGGACCCTGAGATCATGACCTGAGCCAAAGTCAGAGGCTTTAACCCACTGAGCCACCCAGGCGCCCCACATTTCCATATTTTAAGCAAGCAAACAAGACCAAAACCACACCCCCCCAAAACAATAAAACACAACAATGATAAGAAAAAGATATAACATTAAAAAAAGATAACACTTTTTTTGTTTCTGGCCTTATTAATTCACTCACAGTTGCCACATACAAACCCTTGAAGAAGGAGGAAGAAAGCAAATTTGGGCTTCCTCTGTCACTAGAGACACTTACTAAATTTTCCATCTGTTGGTATGACCCCAGTGGTGGGTCAGGAAGTATTTCCTCAAGTTGTGTAAAAATAAGCTTTCTTTAATGTTTTCCTATTATTTCTAGTAATGAAAGGTCAGCCTGATAATGTTGACAGCAGTATGTTTGGAGAGATTGCCTGTCTCATGAGGAGTTTGGGATAATAAAAAAATCAGGATGATACCTCAGCTCCTTCTTGGGGAGAATTTCCAGTTAATCTGCCCCATCTGAGACATCTCTTTCTATTACCTCTCTAGTCACAGGAGGAAATTAGGCTATAGGTAGACCACAACTCAGTATCCGTGTAGTTGCCTATCACTTAACTACTCCGTGTAGTTGCCTATCACTTAACTACGTAATGTTTTTATGAGTCCCTCAGACCCAGATTGGCCCCATTATGCTGGCTGTGTTCTTATTCTGGTTAATTGCATGTCATCTAATTGCATAATTTAAGCTATATATGCACTTGGCCTTTGGTTCACTGTGTATGATTTGCTATATATGCATGGTGACCCGAAGGCCAAGTGCCTTTCTTTATTGTACAAAAAAGTCACAGTGAAAATAGGACTTATATACCTATTGTAAAATACCGCTTCTGAAAGGCTGTTTTTGGCTTTTTACAGTGCTTTGATGCATTTTTAAGAAAGCAATCTAAAAATGTCATATGATTTCTACATGTACCCTAAAGCCGTTAAATAATTATTTTCTGTGATTGCTCTTGTCTTCAATTTAATTAACTAAAAAAAATGGTATTCCCATAGTTTCTGGTCGTGAAGGTCTTTTTGCACATTCTTGATCAATTTAGTTCATTCTAATGATGTTCTCTATTGTCTAGTGAAAAAAAAAAGAATACCACCTTAGCTTTTCAGGCTTTTTTTTTTTTTTAAGATTGTATTTATTTATGAGAGAGAGAGCATGAGCAGGGGGAGAGGGAGAAGCAGACTCCCTGCTGAGCTCAGAGCCCAATGCCAAGTTCGATCCCAGGACCCTGAGATCATGACCTGAGCCAAAGGCAGATGCTTAACCGACTGAGTCACCCAGGTGCCCCTTTTCAGGCTTTAGGCAAGTGTTCTCGTCCACATGAATCCAACAGATTCAATTCATCATGTAATTTATTGAGTTCTGGGATGTGCATTAGGCTAGAATATCAAAATACAAAGATGGGTGAGGTCCACCATGTGGGGAAGGAAGACGCATGTAAATAGACAATCTGTTCAGTTACACGGGAGGTGACAGGTGCACTAAGGAGGCGTACTCAGCTCTACCTAGAGAGTGCCTGGAGGACTTCTCAGTGGCAGTGACAATTGAGATGAGATGTTAAGAATGGTAAGGAGCTCACCAAGAAAAGCTGAGAAGAGGGATGCCTGGGTGGCACAGTCAGTTGAGCATCCATCTCTTGGTTTTGGCTCAGGCCCTAGTTTTAGGGTTGTGACAGCGAGCCCCGTGTCCAGCTCCATGCTCAGCGTGGAATCTGCTTGAGACTCTCTCCCTCTCCCTTTGCCCCTCTCCCCATTCTCTCTCCCTCTCTCTCAAGTAAATAAATAACAGAAAGGAAGAAAAAGAAAAAGGCAGAGAAGAGGACGAGAGGAAAGGACACATTCAGCAGAGAAAATGGCACGTGCACAGACAGAGAGACATGCACCACGTGACCACGTGGCCCCTGGTGGGAACCGCTAGTCATGCAGTCTGGGGGGGGGGTCGGGAGGAGGAGACCCAGGGGGCTGTTAGACTTCATCCTTCCAATGAAGAGAAGCCACCGAAGGGATCTTGAGTGGAGGTGTGGTGTGACTATATTTGTAGTTGGGGGAGGTCAGGTGGTGCCATGTGCATTCCTCCTCCCCTGTCCTGGTGTTTGTGTTTAAAGACCATCCCCTCCTTCAGTTTTCGTCATCATTCCCACAGGGCTTGATCCAAACTATCACATTTTCTAGGCCAGTGAGCTGAGGAAGGCTGCGTGTAAGGGCCACGGGCCAACAGGTGGCCCACCCAAGTTACCTCCTGGCTGGTCACCACCAGGTTGAGGTGGTGTCATAACTGTCGTCCTCTTGTGGGCCACTTCTTCCTCGTGCACACTGCTCACTGGTTAGTGAGCTGCTGATCACAAGCCTAGACTTTCCGTGACAATGGATGCAGTCCCTGAGTATGTGGCTGGTCTGGGTCCCTTCACTGAGAGACTTAACGGCCCGCTGCGTGTCCCGGGCTGGCATCACAGAGGAGTGAGACATGCCTGCCACCATTTGCAGACATGTAAACAATTCCAATCGAGTACAGTGAATGTCACAGGAGAGAAACGAAAGGAAGAGAAAGAAGGAGAGAGAGACCAGGAAGCCCTCCTGCAGGAGATGGTGTCTGTATCTCCCAAAGGAGGAAGCAAACAAGGGCAGAAAGGGATGTCCAAGGGCAAGGCAGACGGACAGACAAGCTGTTAAGAGCTAGAAGTGCTTCAGACCCGAGTGTGGAGAAGGGAGAGCTGATAACAAACCAAAGAGATCACAGGGGACCTGAGCCTCCAGGGCCATGCCACCGGAGGGTTTGAAACAATGGGAGTGAACACAGCCAGCTTTGCAGAAAGACTGTCATGAGAGCAGAGAGAGTGTGTTGGCGAGAGGGTCAAGATGGAGAGGGGAAAGTGCGTCTGTTTCCCTTTGTTACTGAGCTCTGACAGTGATGCTGGTAAGAAAGGAGGAGCACTCTAACAAAGTTAGTGTCTGTGGATCCAAGAGACACAGATGGGTCTAAAAGAGAGGCAAGGAGGCAAAATCGCAGGAGGTTAGAGATTCAGTGGAAGTAAAGATGTCTAAGAGGGCAAAGTCAAGGATGAAGAAAGACGGGCCATCATCCACAGATGACGGAGTGTTTCAGGGCACGCCACTGTTGTGAAATGGGGTCACACTTTTGGCTGGATTTGAATGCCGCACTGTGTTTGTATTACCCTTCACATGCCTTCTGCTTCTTGGTCGTTTTTCTATCTGATCAAAAAGTGTAACTACTTTTAGGGGGCACCTGGGTGGCTTAGTTGGTTAAGCATTTGACTCTCAATTTCAGCTCAGGTCATGATCTCAGGGTTGTGAGATGACACCCCGAGGTAGGCTCCGGGCTCAGTGAAGGATCTGCTTAAGATTCTCTCTCTTCCTCTCCCTCTGCTCCCCCTCCATGCACGCTCTCTCACACACACGCTCTCTCTCTCTCAAATAAATAAATCTTAAGGAAAAAAGATGAAATGCCTTTTATAAGTCCCGTGGAGCCCTGCAAATTGTTTTCACCTCTTTTTTCCTCCAAAACCTCTCCTCCAATAGTTCAGACAAGTAGCAATATTCTCATTTTGTAGATACACATCAGTCGTGCGCAAAACACACAGCTAGTGTGGCAGAGTGGGATTGGAATCTTAACCCTATTTCTTGCTTCTAGACTGCATGGTCTGCTTTGAAGATATGTCATTAGATTATGCAGTCCCAGCCAAATGGAATTCCTTTTTTTTAGTTTTCAACAAGCAGCCATTGATGAGCGTCTTCAGACAAATGTGAAGTTTTCCTCTGAAGTTTATGTCTTTTAAATGTTTGCTCACAGTGAGTCTATTTTGGAATAGCTTACATTTATGAAAGGCTCACTGTGTGCTTCACATAGTATTAATTCATTTAACCATTCAATTCAGTGCAGTAGATACTAATATCCCCTTGTTAGATGAGTAAACTAAGGCACTGAAACAGTGAGTAATTTGCCCAAGGTCACCCAGACACCGAGGTCATCCAGCCACAGGCGTCTGGGCCAGAGTTTGAACCTTGGCATAATGGCTTCAGCACTTCTCACTTAGCTCATAGCAAATACATAATGAATGGACAAGTCTAGGACATGATCATTATTTTTCAGAAACTGCTCAGGAGCGTTTGCTTAAAGGATTTTTTTTTTTTTTTAATTTGAAAAGAGATTTCTGAAAGCAGCAAAACCACACCTTCACAATGGCATTCTGGATCCTTTCAGTATTGATCATGACTGAACTGGAAAAGGTTCATTTATCCAGAAATAGTTGCAGCCAAGCTGGACCTCATTGCGGAACAGATTAAAAGTAAGACAGCCTCTCAGAAACTGGACAAGTTGTCCCTACCCCCAGAGTAGTTCGTTTAAATTGTTTTAGTAGCTTTATTACTAAACTTGAGGGTTAAAATCCATAATGGCAAAAAATCCAAAGATGAGTAAAAATCAACCCTCTCGTACCTAAGAAAATGTTTTGGGGCACGGTACGTATTGTCTCTTCATTATGACATGGTATATAAGTCATTAAAATCTCTGTTTTGTATCTGTATCACAGTTCAAATATACAGCAAAGAACTTGTAGGTACTTTTCAGTGTTATTCTAGATTCTTTCTCCTTTTATGTGTGTATTTTCACAGATTTTTTCCAAATATATTTACTTTTCTCAATATATAAAAATAGTTGTTAGCTTTTATTTTTTCTCTATGTTTGGATCATTTTAACCAGGTTTCTCACCCCTTTGTCCAATAAATCTCCAGGTTTTCTGCTTGCCATTCTGATCCTTCTTTTTTCATGCACCATTAAAAAGAATATTCTATCTACCCTAAAAAGCAGGAGCCCTTGTGTCATCTTAAACATCTTCCTCCTAATGAGATTGATTGCGATGTATTGTTACCTTTCATTTATTATCTCCTCAGTCCACATTCAAGCCAAAGTCACTTAGTTTTGTGAAGGAAATTGTGTGAGACGTTCTTCCAAATGCTCTAATAAAATTCAAATATATCACATCTGCTCCATTCCCTTAAACTAGTAATCTTGTAATTCCATCAGAAAAGCAATCAAATTTGGCATGCCTTTTTTTTTCTTCATAAAGCTCAGCTTCTTATTACTTTTGGGTTTATTTCCTCTAGATGTTAACAGATTTTTTATTACTCTCACAATATTGCAAACTTGCCAAATTACAAGTTCCAGGGTCACTTTCATTGTTTGAAAATCAGGGCTCTCTTTTCTTTTGCCTCATTTTGTGGTGCCTAAGTATTTGGATTCCCATTGATTCCACACATCTTTTCTTACCCAAATCCATTACTTCTAGGGGATGGTGGTCAAAGTGAGGAGCAGCAGGCCGAGGATGACCTCCCTGCCACCAGCTGTCAGAAGCCACCTTCCCACACCATTGCCAGGTCATCCTGGCTGACTTCCATCACCTCCTTCTTCCTAGCCAACAGGTCTCAGCTCCGTTCCTGGCTTCTGTGATCTGTAACCTGCCTCCCCCTTTACATGTTCTCTTCACATTAGCTCATCTGCTTTTGCCGCCCTTTAGAAGAGAAGTCACACAGAGTTCATTGTTATCTGCTTGTGTTCCATTCTCTCATGTCTGTATTTATTGGCAGGTAAATTTACTTTTATCTCCAGGCTTATGACTGTCCTTCAACCACACATGGAGTATTGTTTGAATGTTTGCTTTCTTGTCCTTCATGATGCGGGTATTGTTTTTAGGTTGGATGCTCTAGGGCCTGGGTCAGAACATCTGCCCCTCTGATTCCTTCTCTCAGGTCTAACCAAGGCCACACCCCGGTGTAGCCCTATTAGATTGTATTGCTCTGTCCTAAGGTCTCTGCTTCTCTTTTTCCGTTTGCTCATGCTTAATTACTTTCTTCACTGTTAATAAATTCATCGGTAGGTACTTTCTTTCTGTAGATTTTATTACTTTATTTTTTAGCTAAACACTTAAATATTTTTCTTCTCTCAACAAACAAATGCAACTATATTTCAAACTGTGTTGGGGACTTAATTATTCTGTACTTATTCCTGGAGGCATGGAGAATGTTAAAAAGCTGGGCTGTCAAACACTGGGCTACAAAGATGATGCCTCCTTTCCAGTCATTCACAAGATCGTGAAGGTGTCAGCAACTGAAACAATCCTAACGCGGTGTGATGGGTGCTGTGATGGACGTGGATTTACAAGGTCTAGTAGGGGTTCCAGCCTGAGGAGGTGAAGGCTCTGAAGAAAAAGAATCTAACTGTAGGTCCGGGGCAATCAGGATGAGTTTCATGGGCAGAGAGAGGAGGGCAATGGTGTTCCTTGGGAGGATGTAGTCTTACAGGAAGGGTACTCTCAACTTACCCTGATTCCTCCTTCTAGATCTGCCCGTCTTTGTATTATTGGCAGATCAAGAAGGAAAGAAAAGTCTATGGGAAATAAAGGCACAGAAGCTGGAAGGAGAAAATAAGTACTAGGTTTTATTCGTTTATAAGCGCTGCTGTAACAAAATACCACCGACTGGGTGACTGAAATAACAAAAATGTATTTTCTCACAACTCTGGAGGGTCAAGATCAAGGTGACAGAAAGTCTGGTTTCTTATGAGGCTCTCTTCCTTGACTTGCAAATAGCCACCTTCTTGCTGTGTCCTCACATGGCCATTTCTCTGTCTATGATGTTGATGTCCTCGCGTCTTCTTTGTATAAGGACATCAGTCATACTGGATTAGGACCACCCCGACAAGCCCATTTTAACTTACTTAATTACCTCTTTAAAGGCCCTATCTCCAAATACAGTCACATTCAGAGATACTGAGGATTAGGGCTTTAGCACAGGAATTTGGTGGGGGTTTGGAGAGGAGACACACAAGTCAGCCCATAACAGTTTGTGTTTAGGTTTTGGTAGTGTCTAAACAAATGACATAACTGGTTTTCAGAATCACTTGACTTAACTCAAAGAATATCTGATGAGCTGTTATCTGCTGAGCAAAGCTATTTAAATGTTTTAAATTTATTCTAAATGTTACTATAAATATCCTAGATTTCCCATGTAGCTCCATTTAGAATTAAAATATTACAGAAGGCATACCTCATTAAATACTAAACTTTTTCCCTAAAGTCCCAAGACACATGACAGTGTATGAACCCTTTCAAGATTGCAGTGGAAGCCACATCACACGTCTAATCTCTGATAAAATGAGTAGGCTTTAAATTGCTTAATTTCCAGTAATTCGTTCCCACTGTAGAAATAAATTCATTTATTTCGATTTAGATGGATCATTGTATAGAATTTCAATGTAGATAAGAATGTAGTTTAAGAAAGAACAGCTCCTCAAAAAATGTAACTGCTTCTTGGCTCTCCTTTATGGAAAAAAATACGTATTTTGTGAGATAGGAAAGAATTTGAAATGTCTTTGCATTTTCAGACATTCATAATTTTTCTACTGTTGCCTTTGGTGGTCTGACAGAGCTGTGTAATGATCAGAAGATGTCAATTCTAATTTTAACTGGGACACTCACTCCTTCATGATTTGTGCAAGGCATTTAATTTTCCTGAGCCTTTGTTTTCTCCTTGGTCAAAAGCAGATGATTATATATATATATCAAGCTTCTTTTTTTTTTTCAAGATTTTATTTATTTATTTGTCAGAGAGAAAGAGAGCACAAACAGGAGGAGGGGGAGGCAGAGGGAGAAGCAGTCTCCCTGCTGAATAAGGAGCCTGATGAGGGACTCCGTCCCAGGACCCTGGGATCATGACCTGAGCCAAGGGTGAATGTTTAACTGACTGAGCCACCCAGGCATCCCTATATCAAACTTATTTCATCTTTTACATTCTTATACATTTTTCCAATGTAGGAATTATGTTACTTAATTAATATGTAAGACAATACTTAGACGTTAAATATCAGGATTTATTTTTAAACATTAATAAAAATCATGCGTTGTGGTGGAAGAGAGAAAATTGTGGGTGATAGTATTTATATGGGCAGAAAGTAATAATGTCTTGCCGAGAGGGAATTGACTTAGAGAAAAAAATTTGAAATTCAGAAGGTGTAAGATATAAGAAACTTCACAGATCACTTACATTACATGAGGAAACGGTTAAAAATTAGACTATTAAAGTCATTCTTAAGGTAAAATGAAAGCGATGTCTTTGAGGCAAATTTTAAAAGGGAAAAAGACCTGGGCCCCGTTCAAAGAGGTGGGAGGAAATTTAGATCCATTGAGAAAGGGAGAAATGGCGACACCTTCACCGCCCCTCCCCCAAGTCTGAGTCATCAAAGGAAGGACACAGGAGGACACAGAGGAAGTCCCTTCTTATAAAATCCCCCCTAAGGGACCCGTGCTGTTGTTGTCCCACACAAGTATTTCGTAAGCACCAGTGGCGACACAGCATTGGTCCTGGTCTTGGTCCTGCCTCCCGGGTGCCGACGCTGATGCATGAGGGGGTGACAGATATCTGGGCTGGTGGATGCTGACAGCCAAGTGTTGGTGTTGGTTGACCAAGCCTTGTTAGTAGTGGGAAGTGGAACTTGATTGCCCCCCCCCCCGACACTTCATTTCTAGTTTAATTGGGGAAGATTGAGTGGATGGGGTCAAAGCGCAGGGCCTTCGCCTGGTTCCTCCTCATCTCCCAGCTGAACTCCCAGCTGCCTTGACATCTCCTCCTAGGCAGTCCTGAGTTCCGTGGCTTACTTACATAGGAAAGGGCAAAGAAGAAAGGAAGGAAGGATGGAAGGAAGGGAAAGGGAGGAAAAGGAAATAACACATTCCCCGAAAAGCTCTTCTATTTGGTTCCTTACTGTCTGGCAAAATGACTTCTGGGACGCCCACCCTTTATTGGATTGTGGGCCTGGATCCGCCCACCCCTCAGCCCGGCCTGCTCCTGAGCCAGTGGCCAGCGATCGTTTCTGCTGCTCAGAAAGCACGTAACTAACTGGCCAGGATCGACACCTGTATGCTGATCCCGAATGCCAGCAGTAATCACAGCTAACATTTTTTTTTTAAAGTATTTTTCACATGCTGGGCCTCTTTGAAGTGCTTTAGATGGATTCTCATCGAATCTTCCTACCTCTAGAAGCTGGTTATATTATTACCTTTCTTTTACAGATAAAAGAAACTGGGACACAGACTCTCCTAACCTCCCTTGAGAGCACAGGAGGTCGGGCTCGGGCCGGGACCCAGAGTGTCCCTCTCAGTTACTTACACACAAAATGAAAACGATAGACAGGCAAAACCCTGCTGTTGATAAGACAACTTTCTGTTTTTCTGGGTATTTTATCATATTCCACCATGAGCTCTTCGTATGAAGCAAGTCGTATTATCCCCATTTTACAGAAGGAGGTGATGCTCAAAGGAGTTAAGTGCAGTGAGTGGCTAAATATCCGAACTATTAAACAAGAAGTAATGGACAAGGTTTCTTTTGGTTTTAAAACTCAAATTTCCCACAGAAGACAAATGTTGGCAAATGCATACATATATGTATTTGCGTGTGTGTGTGTGTGTGTTGTTTTGTGCTATTTGTAGCTCAGAATGAGAATATTGTGCAACTTTAATTAGATGGATGGTTTTAAAACTTATTCGAGATGGTTGTCACAATTCTGGAAACGTCTAGAAATCTGGAATTTTGGTTATTTTCATTTTTGTCAGAACTAGGGAATAAACGCTGAATGATGGGCCTGCAGACATATCTTCAGTACAGAACTACATGCAAAGACTCCCAGCTCCTCTGTCCTCTGTCCTGGCACAAATCTCGGCCCGACTCAGAGTCTTTCCATTCCCCGGTCACAGACTTCTCCCCTCTGGGATGTTTGGGTTCATTCCCAGCCCTCTTAAAGGAAGACCTCCTTCTCACCTGGATAAAAATGGTGCTGGAGGCAGAAATCTCCCCAGGCCCCAAGTCTAGTCATTTCTTAGTAAATATTTATTGAGCGTCAAGCACAGGCCAAGCACTGTGGAAGACCCTGAGGGTACAACCAACAATGAAGAGACGCATGAAAATTCCGGTCCTTGGGGCAGATGCTCTGAGTGTCTTTGGGGACATGACACAGGAGAAGCAGAAAGTGCAAGGGGAGCCCTTCCAAAGAACAAGCCACTGGCATCGCAGTGTTGTATACCTGAAAGTAATATAACATCCTACATCAGCTGCTTCAATTAAAAAAAAAAAAAAAAGAGCGAGAGACAGAGAACAAGCTGCTCTGCTGCTGGTTGAGTGGGGCTCCTGACCCATCATCTTTGTGCCCTTGGACACACTTAGTCTCTCCAGAGCCTTTGTGTTTTCCTTCTACGAAACAGGTATACAAGATGTCTCTGAAAGACTGTAGAAGATAAGAGCACAGCACGCAAGCTGATCCAGCGCCTGAGGCAAACAAGCTACCCGCTACAGGTTGGGTCTCTTGCACAAAGAGCACTTGTTTGTTCCAGTACAGAGGCCTTTCCTATCACAGTGCTCAGCTGATAAGAGATGGGATAAATAGCAATAAATCATCAGAATAATTGCCCCCTTGATCATTCAGGACCAGGCCACATGCCGCCTGTGTCGGCTCTATCGTCACCTCTGCAGATTGACCTCTGGTGACTTTGGCTCTACTTGGGTTCTTCTCTTCCTTCCCAAAGATGACCAGCATATTCAGCGAAGTCTGTTTTCCATGTATTTGGTATTTCTTTTCCAAGGGACGCTTAGTTGCGCCATCAGGATTTGAGATAATGGGAGAAACACCTTGTCTACACAGCCAAAGACTAATACCGGAATGCTCTATGCTTAATTAAAGCCATCAGAGGGTTTTTTGGTGGTTGTTTTTTGAGGGCTTCTTTCCTGACATGTGCACCATGCAAAGGATTTTGAAATGATGTCTCTGCAATATGCACCATCCATGGATTCGTCCACCTCCAGACAGCTGGATTCCTAGTCTGTAACATGAGGCAAGGCACTCCTGGGACGTTCCAAGCAGCCCACACCTAACACCAGTGTTCCCGTTCCATGCGCAGCCCACACTTGGCGCCTCTCCTCCAGCCCCCTCAGGCCCAGGGTGTGCTCTGCCATGAATTACAGTTTTATTTATCTGAGCCTAAGCCTTTTTCCCTCTAGACTCAGAGCATGCAGAGCTGCTAAAACATCAATGCAGGATGCGTTTTAATCAGTGGTGTGAATGGAGACAAAAGGAGAAGACTGTCAAATTGAGGCATCAAGGGAAGGGGCTCTGCTAAGAGAAGGTGGCCTCTCGGGAATAAAACACCCAAGTGGGACTCCGAGCCCGCTTCTCACTCGGGGGTTCAGAGAATGCTCGCTTCACCTCTTGTGAATGGCAGAAGCATTGAGAAGTAATATCCGGAAAGAAAACTGACTTACAGTCCAGGAGATATAATTTGTTTTATGAAGTTTACGAAAGGAATGAAGATGACAGCTGCCTTTTTCCTACTGGTGGTTGCTGATTGCATTTGGTCATATTTCATTTTGATTCAGCTGTTTCCTGTCTGTATGATACTACCGTCACATTTTTATGCCATTTTAGATTTTCTTTTGTTGTCACGTGTAGGAAATGGATTACATTATTCTTGTCTGCGAAACCAAAGAGATTGTTTTGCTCGGAGATGATCTCACACTGTGTGGACTGAAGAGTACAAAAAAGAGCAGGTGCCAGAAAAGTCTGTGCTTGAAAGGAGGTTTATTGTAATGGCTCTAAGAGGGATCAGGGTAATCCATTTGACCTGAAAGCTCATCCCAACCCTTGGTGACAGAAGCAGCACAAAACATTACCTTGCTTCTCTAGACGGCTGCTGCCTTGTGGTTACGGCTCCTGCTGCTGTAAGAAATCCCTTGGAGAGGAGGTTATCCGCTGTTTCCACATGTATTGTCCCCCTATCTAATCCACCTCTGTAACCTCAGCTTTCCACCCGGGGATTATTCATGAATTCAACAAACATTGATGACCTCCTATGTGTCAAGTCAGGTGCTAGGTGCTATATTATATGTGGAAAGAAAAAAATTGGCATGATCCCCACCTTTGCTTAAAACCTAGTGGGGAGATGAAGAAATCAAGAGACTGTTGGAGCCACAGTAGGAAACTGCTGAGGAGACATGCCACAGCTTCTGTGGACGGGGAGCGGAGGGGGCCTCAAAAGGCGAGAGGAAAGTCAGGAGAAACTTTCTGCAGGGAGGGACACCACAGGCAGAAAGGGAGATGAGGCTGAGCTGGCCGGGCCTTGCTTCTTCCCTCGTGGTGAAGGACGGTTGGGGGAAGGTGTTCCCGGCAGAGGAAGCAGCCCCCCAAAGGCACAAGGGCCAGAGAAAACACAGCGTGTTCAGCGAAGCTCATGGCGGGTCATGTGGCCAAGCCGGAGCGCCGGGGAGACACGTGAGACACGGCAAGAGGTGACTCTGCAGCCGTGGGCTGGAGCTGGGTGGGGAGGGTCCCTGATGCGTGCACTCGAGGACTGCGCACACCAGCCCAGAGGCCGCGGGGAGCCATGGAAGAGTTGTAGGCCGGCAACAGCTGCAGTTCTGAAAGCTCATTCCAGTTGTAGGGGAGGAAATAACTGGGGGCAGAGTAAGGCTGGACTTAAGAAAAATCACCTGGAAAACTGGCATATTAACATTGGTGAGAAAGGACCAGAGCCTGGCCTGGGATAGCAATGCGATGGGCAGATCGGGGTTCATTCAGGTGCTATAAATGAGGGAGCGTGGTGACCGCTCGAGCCACGCTGGCCTTTGGGTCCTCCTCAGGCGTGCCGGGGACGTTCCTGTTTGGACACTTAATGCTAATTATTCTCTCAGCCTGAAGCAATTGGCGCCCAGATATCTGTCTGGTTCTTTCCTCATCTCCTCAAATCTTGGTTCCAATGCCACCTTCTCTCTTTTTTTTGTTTTTTAGATTTTATTTATTTATTTGAAGGCTAGAGAGAGAGAGAGCACCAGCGAGGTGAGTGGCAGAGGGAGAAGCAGACTCTCCACTGAGTAGGGAGCCTGATGCGGGGCTCGATCCCAGGACCCTGAGGTCATGACCTGAGTCAAGGCAGACGCTTAATCGACTGAGCCACCCAGGTGTCCCCTCAATGCCACCTTCTCCTTGAAGCCTGCCCTGACCACTCTGTTTAAAACTGCACCTCATCTCCCCCCACACACCTGAATTGCTGTCCCTCTGCTTTTCCCTGTGTCATTTATTCCCTTCCTGGTATCCTCTATAAGTTTCATTATTTCTTTGCTCATTGTTTATGATCTTTCTCCCCTGCTAGATATAGGTTCCATAAGGGCAGGAGTGCTTTTCTCTTGTTCTGTCAGTCCGCTTCTCTATCCCAAGTTCTAGAACAATGCCACGTACATAATCGGCACTCGACTAACATTTGTTGAATGCACAATTGGATGGATGTTGGGACTGAAGAAGGGAGAAGAGGCATGGATGGCACCCAGTTTTCTTCTGGTTCAGGCAGATAAGGGCAGAGAGTAGGTAGAGAACTCGTCAAAATGAGGGAAAGAGAAGAGGAACAGGAAATGGGGAAAATGATGGGTTCCTCTTGAACCATTTGCCAGGAGCTAAGGCCAGGCATCTCAAGGTAGAAATGGAAGAAGACCTGAGGAAGAGCAGGGAAGGTTTGGGGTAGAGGCTAGGGGCTCACTGAAGGCCATGAGAAGTGTTCCGCATGGTGTGAGGGCCCAGCCACAGCCTGCTGTCATGAATGTGTAGTGGCTGCTGGCGGGACTTTCCCCAGCAGAAGGCAGCACTGTGGGCGTAGAGAAGACGCTTGATTTGGTTAGAGGCCCAGCACTTGCAGGGCCAGAGCAGACAAGGGAAGTAGTAAGTTGGAAATGCAAGCGGCATCCTGGGGTTTATCCTGGATAAGGAAGGAAGGGAAATCATGAATGGGATAAATGGCAAGGAAGAAAAGGAGGAACCAACAGAATGAAGGTCCGCATGAGGTCTAGCATCCCATGTACTGAGAGCCAGAGTGAGCGGTGGAAGGGTGGTAGAAAGCAGCCAGTCATTTTCAGTCATCAGTCAAGAGATTTTTCCTGGTCACTCTATTAGTCAGAGCTCTCCAGAGAAACAAAAACTGATAGACTGTGAACATATAGAGATTTATCTTAAGGGATTGGCTCACCTGTGATTTTGGAGGCTGAAATGTCCAAAATCTGCCATCCAAATCCTTGGGCCATCAGGCTGGACACCCAGGGAGCTGAATTTCAGTTAATGTGCAAAGGTCATCTGCTGGTGGACCTGCCTCTTGCTGGAGGAGGTCAGTCTTTTGTTCTATCAGGCCTTCCTTGATTGGCTGAGCCCCCCCCCACACACACAGAGGGTAATCTGCTTTACCATAATCCACAGATTTACGTGTTGATTTCACCCAAAACACCCTCCCAGAAACATCCAGAATAATGTTTGGCCACATATCTGGGTACTGAGTAGGAACCTCTTGTCTGAGAATCCATGGATGGTGCATCTTGCAGATACACAGCCTCAAAATCTTTTGTAGGATGCACATGTTTGGAAAAAACTCCTTAAAACAACAGCAACAATGCCTCTAATGACTTTACTTGAGCACAGAACAGCCAGATAGTAATCTTCGGCTGCACAGACTAGGTGTTTCCCAGGTTATCTCACGTATTGATGGCATGACTAATTCTCCCTTAAAAAAAAATACCAAATTCCTGAAAACAGACTTCCCTAAATATCCTGGTCATCTCTGGGAGGGAAGAGAAGAACCCTAGCAGAACTAACAATATTACGCAGATGACATTGACACTCTCAGGGGCACCTCCTGCTAAAATAGTTCTTACAGCCACAGGTCTTCTTGGGGAAACAGGAAGGATAGGATGGTTGCTTCCTTTGAGCAATGTAGAGTCTGGGGGGAGATACTGGCTTTTATGGCTACTGAAGTGAATGACCCCACTGGCATGCAGCTCAGCGAGCTCCCTGGCTACCTCTGAGAACACAGACTTCTTTGTATGTTTAGGATAAATCTAGCACAGCGCACGCACTAGGTCGGTATCACCAACTCTTCACAGATGTGTATCCAGCCCTTTTGTGTCATCCACATTACAGCAAACTTTCTACCAATATGACCATGGAAGGGCGCCTGGGTGGATCGGTCGGTTAAGCCGCTGTCTTTGGCTCAGGTCATGATCCCAGGGTCCTGGGACTGAGTCCCGCATCGGGCTCTCTGCTCAGTGGAGAGCCTGCTTCTCCCTCTCCCTCTGCCTGCCGCTCTGCCTACTTGTGCTCTCTATCTCTCTGTGAAGTAAATAAATAAAATCTTAATGGGCGCCTGGGTGGCTCAGTGGGTTAAAGCCTCTGCTTTCGGCTCAGGTCATGATCTCAGGGTCCTGGGATCGAGGCCCGCATCGGGCTCCCTGCTCAGCAGGGAGTCTGCTTCCCCCTATCTCTCTGCCTGCCTCTCTGCCTCCTTGTGATCTCTCTCCCTCTGTGAAATAAATAAATAAAATCTTAAAAAAAAATCTTAAAAATAATAAAAATAATAAAAATTTTTAAAAAAGATGACCATGGAAAAGGAATTCATTCATATATATGGAGTATTTCCCTACCCCAAGAATTTCTCCCAGGTACACCCTTTAGCATTTTATTCCTCACTTGCTAATGTACCACTTTATTTTTGTTCCAGTTAGTTGTCAGTGGGCCCTAGTTGATATGAGAAAACAACATAGTTGGTTTATCTATCAACCAAGTTGATGCGAAGAATAACAGATTTTATTTATATCGAAGAAGGCCCTTTTCCCCTCCTCTTCCTAACACTGAGCCAGCACACTTTGTTCAATCCCTCCTTTAGAAAAAACATTAACAAATAATGTTCACGTATCCCAGAAGGGGAGTAAAAGTGTGTGCCATAGGGGCACCTGGGTGGCTCAGTTAAGTGTCTGACTTTGGCTCAGGTCATGACCTCAGGGTGCTGGGATCAAGCCTCACGTCAGGCTCCCCACTCAGCGGGGAGTGTGCTTGACCCTCCCCCTCGGGCCTCCCCCTGCTTGTGCTCTCTCTTTCTCTCTCTCAAATAAATACATAAAATCTTAAAAAAAAATAAAGTTTGTTGGCATAATCAGACTAGCCAGGATCCCTACCTAACCAGGCATGGGGGCTGGAAATCCCTCACTTGGCCCATGTTCAGAGCCATTTGGGGTTTGCAGCCGGTAAGGAACATCGGTACTCTAATTTGCATGGCGGGTGCCTTCTGTACATTGCCTGTGGAGAGCCCATTAGCAGCAGAGGTCACAGAGGCTGGGGTCCTGCAGAGCTGCAGAAAAACCCAGCTGTTCTGTTCTTCTCAGGTGAGAGAGGACAGAACCTCTTTATCATGGTTATTATGGTAAATAAGCATTTACTAATAGGATGAGGGGGTGAATGACACTCACAGAGCATAAAAACTTCATTACACAGGGCAAGACTGGAATGGCTTATATCCCTGAAAGGATCTTTAAAAAGCCTCTCTTTGACACAGATAAGTCAAGAGTTAGTGAAAACCCCCAATGACGTGAATGGGTTTCAGACTATATGCCATATTGTTAATGTGTTGGACTGGAGGTCATGTGGAATGATCTGTTGGTTTTCATGTAGGGACTATATTAGGTCATTAAATGCAACTGTGGTCAAGGTTTATTATTTTATACTGTGGCCAAGAAAGTTCTTTGGGAACATATTCCTATCAAAATGCTCACTTTGCACATCACATTTCAGAACTCTGAATGAATCATGAGTGTGTATTACTGTATGGAAGATGTAAAGCAAAGTTGTTCTGAACAGTTTTTGGATGGGGAGAGGGAGAGAAGGGGATGTGCATTATTGATTCATGCTTAAGAGTGAGAGCCTATACACTTGGGTTATTTTTGTTTTCAATAAACAGGTTTTCAGACTGCCACCTTTGTTGCTATTAATCCATTTCCCCAGTATCTACAAGTTAGTCATTGCTAAGTGACATTATTTGAGCAAAGGATTTTGTGTAGAAATGTCTATTCAGTTTTTTTTAAAGGTTTTATTTATTCATTTGACACGTCTATTCAGTTTTAATGATGAAATTTCATATTCTCATAGTTGTGAGGCTGAGTTTCCACTACTAAAATAAACAACTGTATAAAATTATTTGTCAGTTTTTCTCTTCTAACAGCAGTAATAAGAACAGCTGCTCGTTGGGCTGAGTACTTAATCTGTGCCGGTCCCATCAACACGCTTTGCAAGGATCAGCTCGTTCGATTCTCATCCAAACAGTCCTTTAGGATAGGACTTACTATTATTCCAGCTTTACAGATGAGCAAACAAATGCAGAGGGTTCTAGTAACTCTCCCACACAAAAACTGCTGGGCAGTAGTAGCACGGGGTCCGAACTCTGGGCTTTTATACCATGTCAAGGTCAAGTCATCAATTGGTTTTATTTTACAAAAAGGAAATTTTAACATCTGTGTAACTACACCGAAATTTTATTACACTGAGGGATGACTCAAACAATTTAGAATAAAAGAGAATTGACACAAACTCTTAACCTTTAGAAACGGATATAGCAAATTTGTCTCTCGAAAATCATTACTGAATCTTAAAAAGAAAAAGGAAATGAGATTTAAAATATTAATAGCATTTTAAACATGTGGAAACGGGAAGGTCAAGGTCTTTTTTTTAATCATCTGTTACGATAGAAAGGTAACCCCCAGATGACAGTGTTACTTCACGTCATTCTTTTTCAGAGTGTGAATCTCAGACGCTGTGATTTGCAGCAAAAACAAAACAACAAAAACAAGACAAAAAAAAAAACATATCAGAATCCAGAAGTCCCAAGATTCACTCCTGGCTTTTCTGTTAACTCTGGATGACCTTGAACATGTCACCCTCTGAGTCTCGGTTTCCACAACTTAAGATCTTTTTCTTCTAGTAAGCACCACAGTTTGTGCCAACTCTAATACTTTATGAATATCTTCAGACTAGAAATTACTGTAGAACTTTTATATGCTGTCTTAGAATCAAAACTAATTATGCTCTTTTCTAAGATGATTATTATGGTGGTTTGTTTTTTTTTCCTCCTGATGAGATCAACAGCTGGGCAGACATTTTTTTCAAATACTGTTCATTGGTCACATGAACTCCGCCATCACGGTTGATCTTTGGTCATTTGCTGAAGGTGGGAAGGTGTTCTCATCCTCCTCCAGAAGACACAGTCCGACCCTGCACACAGTACAGAGCCCTATGGGAACCATTAGAACAAGCAAAGCAAGGGGGATGGTCTAGTAAATAAGCAACACCCTCTCTTCCTTCATTCCTCCTCCTTTTTTTATTTTCTCCAGAGACACTAAGTTGGTTTCTCTTTATATCAGAAATTAGGCTCCAAGAAGGTCCTCCCAGAAAATTGCTAAGAGAAATGCCAGAATCAAAATACAGAAACCGATCCGACTGTATTAACAACATCTCCACTAAAAGCTGGAAATTACGAAATAGCATAAACTCTGAAAGAGAAGCCATCTCGAGGTTCCTGAAAATTTACCGTAGCTCTAGGACATTAATGAGACTCTAGGATGAATATCAGGGTCTCTCCCACCTAACCTGACCCTGGAGATGAGAGGGGTTGGGAACGGGTTTAAACGGAGAAGTGAGTCAGGTTTCCACAGATCTGTCAATAACCCCTTTATGGACTTCAAACCACTCTGTTCCATCGCCCCCGCACCTCTGAAAAATAAAGTCAAAAAAAGTAAGTAAGTAAACTTGTGTCAATGAAAGGGAAATGAAAGCAATTTTCGTTTTTAGGGCCTTTAGTGGAAAAGCAGTTTGAGGAAGTTTTTGTCCCTGCTGTATAGACAGTGTGACTCTCTCCTCCCTTTGAAAAGGGAGAAACATCCTGCTCTTTTTCTCCCCATCTAATTTTGTGCAGATTTTAAGTGAGGGCTGTAGTGTGCTTCTTTATCAAGGTTTAATTAAGACATCAGTATTCATTCAGTAAGCACAAGATGTGTGTGTATCTCTAAGGAGCAGAGATAGACAACAAAGGGTCAAACTTACTGAAAATAAAGTATGGCATCTTTGCTTGCAATTCAGAGGCCCCGAGTTTGGCATTTATGTGAGGAGCTGCCACAGGACAGCCTCAGCATACAATGAGAAATCCGCCGCCCCTTTCAAATTCCTTTGTTCATAGAATATGTTTCAGTGCGTTCAGCATCCAGGTGTATGAGGATACTCAGGACTGTAAAAACTCATAGGTTTTTAAATCTTCAAGACTGCAGAAATTGCATGCATACATTAACGGCACAGGTTTTCAAAATCGTCTTGGAATGAGGGGAAAACGTGAGTAGCCTACGAGAAACATATGGTTTGAACTGTTCATTCCATTTGCATTTGTTTCTGAGAGCTGTACTTATTGCTGCTTATAAAATCAATTCAATTTAGCTTTTGCTTCTCTGTGTAATAAGTTATTTTCTGTGTAATAAAGGAAATACGACCCAGAAATGTGGATCTGAAAATGTTTTTGCAACAAATCAAGGTGTCAGTCTGTCGACCCCAGTATAAGCAAGACTGAAAAGTCTCCCTCAGAAAATCCAAAATATTGGGGAGCTTTTTCCATTTTGCTTACACTGATCTGAAGAAAAATTGAATATTTAAATGTCAGTGGTTGAGAAGACCACACAGCCTGTAACTTTTACATCTCCTGGGCTGTATTGATCTAAATGTCTCATACATTTATCAATTTGAATTCACTCAACTACAATGCACTGCATAAAAGATTTATTTTCCCTATTGTTGCCACTGAAAACATCGAATCAACATCCAAATTACACTTTTCTGATAAAATTCTTAATCCAACAAGTCCTTTCTGTTTGATGTCATTCATAGCTTTACTTCTGATTCATTATTAATCACAGCTCATGTGTTCAATCGCTATAAACTGTTCATAATGGCTTCTTTGTAGCTCTTAGCTTTCTCTAATCTCCCCACAGTGAATTACAGTAGAACTCAATTCATTTGTTGGCATTATTAAATAGTTGATTAATACCCAGGTTTTAAATTGTTAGTCTTTTCTTATTTTTATGAAGAACTAAAATCGGGATTTGCTGTTCTTGCCAGAAACAAGTGAGAATTTTCAAAATATTTCTCTTTGAAGCCTTGGGCTCTGATACCCTCACATATGTGAATGTTCTAGTGAAGTCGTTTTGGTAGCTTGAGCTCCCATAACTGTCTCTTACTTGTCAGGTTAGAGATCCTGGCATTGGACCCCAAAGCTCTTCTAGAACCCAGCCCTTATTTTCCTCAGGAACCAAATCAGTTCATGAGAATGAGAATGTCTTCAGCAAAATGTTATCACAACAAACTAGAACCAACATTTTTAGCAAATAGAAAGTCCTTGAAAATAAGCATTTACTCCCTTGCCAGAGATTCCAGAAAGAGACAATAACTCTAAAAGAAGGTGGAAGTCCTCTTAATATAATTGGATAATATATGTTCCTCTCTTATCCCATGGGAACCAGATGTCTCACAACAGTCGCTTCCTGAAGGAAACCCGGGAGACATGCTAAGGCCGTGTGTGTGGTCAGACCTGCTGGAGAGCCCAGGTCAGACATCACAGTTCACAGCAGTGTGAAAGAAATTTCTCCTCCTTGTTTCATGCCCCCTTCCTGCCCCGGTGGAGTGAGGGTCAGATTCCCTAGCAAAGCGTTAAGACACAGAGTTCAACCCCAAACTGTCCTTCCAGCCTCACTTCTCAAAGCCCTGCGAAAAGGTGCTTCCTGTCTTCTGTCCAACTGGCGAGGTTTCCTCTAAACACAGCATATACAGTCCAGCCGCTCTCTCCTAGTCTGAGCTATGCTTTTTTGTTGATTCCAGAGCTTGCTTGCTTAGGCCTTGGGGAATGGGGTTGGGGGGTACAGGGAGAAGTTGGGGAGCACAGTGAATTACGAAAACTACCTAAATCTGTCTATGCACCGAACACTCAGGAATCTGAATTCAACTAAAAGTGTAACTGTTGTCACATAGGCGGGTTATGGTATTTTTTTTAACATTGGGAGGGGAAAGCACCGTAGCGTATTCTACAAAATGTAGTTGTCCACGTGTTTACCTACGTCTCCCTTTGAACACTCTTATTTTAGGAACCATTCATTTAACTTTCTGTTTTTAAAGTAGGTATGATGTCCTTACACATGTCCTCAACTGACTTGCAGATACCATGAGCTAGGAAGCCATGCCTTCTTTTATATCATGTTTATTGACCCCATAAATAGCTCTTCAACCCTTACTTTATGCTCGTTAACCCTCTGCACTCATCCCCTTCATTCACCCGATCAATGGCATAGCCTCTCGCCACACCCGAGCAGGAAGGGAACTAGACATGTTCTGTCAGAACTTACTGCCAGGAGGTGCGAGGAAACTTGGGGAGGCGATGGACAGGTTTATGGCATAGATGGTGGGGATGGTTTCACAGGTGTGTACTTCTCTCCCAAGTCATTAAGTTATAGGTTTTAAGTGCAGCCTTTTGTGGGTCGGTCATGCTTCAATAAAGTGGTTAAAAAGAAAGAACTTACTGTTTCTCCATCTCTAGACAACCCTCGTGACCCCTAGACTTACCTGCTCTGAGAAACACGTGTCCCTCCTTCTCTCCAAAGCCATCCATTCTGTCTGTGCGCCAGGTCCATCTCCCTTCTCCCTCTCTGAAATCCGTCTGTTCTTGTCTCCTCCTTTTCACCTCAGGCTCCCTGCAGTGTCGCCCCGTCTCCCCACTGCTTCTGCATCATCAGAGTGTCTGCAGTTCTTGCAGCCTCATTCCCACCATACCCCGCTTCTAATCTGTGCCCGTGCATCAGCCTGTAGCACGTCCCTTCTCCCTCGGGACTTCCTACTTCTCCAGGACCTCGCGTACACTGTCCTTACCTCCTAAAAAGACATCCTTGGTCCTCTCCGAAGGCAACTTTCTGTTCTGTGCCCCCACGGCACATTGTCTTTTAATATAGAACTAATCACAGCTTGGCAGGGTAACTTCTGATGTACACACAGGCTTCCCCATCCGACTCAGAACTCACTGCACGCAGGGGTTGGGTCTCACGTTTCGTAGCTCCATCGTCCGGCTTTCTCGTATCGTTGATATTTTAACAAATATTTGTGGAATAATTGTGCTTTCTTTCCTCTCACCAGAGAGGACTTGATAAGAGTAAATACTCATGTCATATCATGTCATGTGTGTTCTCAAGTAGAATTTTTCTTTGATAATGTTCCTTCCTAATGATCCTTCTAGACGTAGAAGAAAATATGCTTTAATAGTTGTTTGGGCTTTTCCCCTTTGTCCCTAACTGGTTGCAATCATCTGTCCTCCTAGACTCACAGAGATTATTCACGATCTGCCTCTGGCCACCCTCCCCGTTGTCGTCATCTTCCGCGACCTGACCCCACGTAACCTCTAGAGTGAAAAAGTAAATGAGTGCACTGAGCGCTGTCCTCACAGTCATCTTAAATAATAAAGCATAGGGAAAGGGCAGTATATATTAATCCTGCACCGAACACACACACATGTGTGCAGGTACACACACACAGATACAAATCATCTCATTTTGTTAACATAGCACTTTATATACATGTAGTCAACACACTCAGTGCTTTCAGCCGATCTATGAAGGAGGTATTATCATCATGTCCATTTCACAGATGCAGAAACAGACGCTGGGAACAGTGAGTACCTTCCCTGAGATCCAGCATCTGAATGTTGGAGCTAGGAATCAAACTCGGGGCTGCCTTGCCTCAAAACCAAGGCATTCTGTTACTCAACCTGCTTCAAAACTAGGGAGAATCAATTCGCATTAATGATTGTATGGCTTGTATGTGTGACTGTGGTAGATTATTCATAGCTACACTGTGTATACATCATAAAGGTATAAATTATTTATTAAGGCATGGATCAGGCCTCATGTATGTTGCTAACTGTTGATATATGCACCTCACAGAAAAACATTGTTCACTGAGGAATTATTTATGTTTGCAGCCTTCCTCTTAGTGGACACTCCATAATTCAGATAAGAAAATCAAGGCCCAGAGAAGAACAGACCCTCCCCAAAGGTCAGAATGCTAGAGGCCCAGAGCATAACCCCATCCTGGACTGTAGAGTATCGGATTGACTAGCTGTGCTTTCTGAGAAACAGTGCATCAGCCAGTTTGTCTTGAAGAACCAAAGTTGACATTCCCCATATCTAAGGATCGCAAACAACAGACTAACTTGGAAGGGACACCAGGATCACATGACAATGCCAGTTGTAAAGGGAAGATGGGAAAGACAACAAAGGCATTTTGCAGTTCAAAAATATTTGAAGACCTTTAGTCTCTAAAAAGTCATGGGCTAAGTCATTTGAATTCTGCATCCCCCTCCTCCACCTTCCCAGATTTTTCATTCCAATTAGATATTTATGTAAGGAATCCCAGCTTTTAAGCCAATGGAATGCTAGAAATTTTATATGGGCAGGATTATGAAAAATAAACCCATTATTTTAGCCTTCATTTATTTTCTTCATGAAGCTATATAACAGGTATTTCATATTGTTTGGGTGAAGAACCAGAAGTGACGGTTTTCAACACCAGAAAATTAAATGTGTTCCCAAATATGCTTTACTTTCAAAAATTGATGGATCAGCACATTAAGAAGCAATAAATGATGTGTGGGGATATTTAAGGCAGTGAAGCCCTTTGGGATGAGCAGATCAGCAAAATGCAACCACAGGAATGGGTTTGGGTACTATAAATATGGCTACTGCTCATTTCACCTCTCCTGACAACTATAGCAAGGATGTAAAATCCATGTACCTATCTTTAGAATTGTCAGAGAAGGTATTTACTGAAAAATAAGTACCTTGCAAGGAGGGAGTTGATAAAGAGATTGTTTCTAAAAGACAAGAATTGCTTAGTAGGATTAAAATCATTCAGTGGGTGTAGGTGAGATCTTTAGTGACTGCCATTTTTGTTAACACTGGGAAAGGAAAACCACCATTCCCCTACTTCCATTTGCAAATGGAAAATGCACCCCATCGCTTTGAAGCCACCGTTTTTGCAAAGCTATTGTGCCCTCAGAAATATATTCCTGGTATCTAAAAGGTGTGTCAGAAATATGTCAGAAAAGCCATTGCAACGTGGAACTTGGAATTACATTCTAAACAGTCACCTGGCTTTGGCTCCATGGTAAAGAAAGACTCAGTTGCTTGCACAACCTCCCTAAACCTGTTTCCTCATTTGTAAAATAGGGGATAATATTACTTTGCATACAGGTTGTAGGGATCTGATGGGATAAATTATGCATAGAGCCAGGCCTGTAAACTAGTTTTATAGGGCCTTCCAGCCATATCACTGCGTATCATCTCCTCGTTTTAAGCCTTTACAGTTTATTTCAGTGGTAGAAATGCAGGGGAACGAATGCAGTTAAAGCACCTCTCGTGCCCTAAAATATGTGAATTGTTTCCTGCAGTACCATTTCCTGGAGTAGCTTCTCTTCCCACCCCTGGCACATTGCTGATTCCCCTGACAGTCACACCACCCACTGAATGGTTCAAACACTTTCCTGGTCTACTTTGAGCAACTGTGAGTCCTTCTGTCTACACAATTATTTTTATATGCCATACATATTTCATTAGGAGAGCAAGGAAACTACTCCAAGGTTGAGGAATAGTGATGTGTGTGTGCTTCTCCGCTGGGTCTCGTGTGTGGACCAGGTTGGTTGGCATGTCTTGTTGTTGAGACCAGAGAGATGGCCTCAGTCTACATGTGAGCACACCCACTGCTTCATTCCTGGTCCCGGATCTTAACTGTGGGACACGGTACCCTGGGGGTGCCGAGTGACCCTCTCTCTGCCTGTCACTCGTCTTACCACCTCCAAGCTAGCATCATGTGCTCATTAGGACAACGCATAGCCTCGAACAGCCTATGAGATGCCAAGCTCATGCTGCTGCTCATTCAAGTAGTCCTGCTCCCTGCCCTCATGGGGCCTATGCTCTAGCTTGAGAGGGAGACAACAGATAAGCAGACAAGTAAACATAAATTCTAAAGAGAACCGTTTGAGAAATGAACAGAGTGCAGTGACTAGGAGTAGAGGAAGGACCTTAGTAAAGAGGGTGGCTATGAAAGACCTCTCTGATGGGGCAGGATCTGAGCTGGGTCCTGAGTGTAGAGAAGGAGCCAACCCTTTGAAGAGTGTAAACACTGTAACTTTCGGGACCTACAGAAGACCCCTCACGCTGGGTGCTGTGGCTATGAGAATGTGGCCTCCGGTCAGCCTGCGCCCGTGGTCAGAGGACCAAGAGACACGCTACCGTCCTCCCCGTGGGTCCTTGCTGGTATTCAGAAGCATTGCCCGGCCCAAGGAGAAAGCGCATCCTGCCCCGTGGCCACTTGCTCCCCATCCAGCGACCACCCGCCCAGTCTCCGAGGGGATTTTGCTGACACAGGCGGTATGGATTTAGTTTTATTTACCAACTACGGCTCTTTGAAAAAGGATTGAAAACAGTAAAACTCAGCTATGTGACTTTGGAAGGCAAAATTCATTCTTTTCCCATACTTCAAATCCAGATTTTCATGTTTTAGGAAAACGGACCCATAAAGACAGAAACACAGCTCAACAAGCTCTCTGAACCACGGGTGAGAAGATGCCTTTGCCAGTCAGATGGTCCTAACACAGCATCCAGCTCCGATCGCCTTTTGCACTCTTCTAGAATTCTTTAACAAGAATCTGAATATACTTTCTTTTTTTTTTTTTTAAGATTTTATTTATTTATTTGACAGAGAGAGAATACAAGCAGGGGGAGTGGCAGGCAGAGGGAGGAGGAGAAGCAGGCTCCCCGGCGAGCAGAGAGCTGGACGTGGGGCTCAATCCCAGGACCCTGAGATCATGACCGGAGCAGAAGGCAGAGGCTTCACCAACTGAGCCACCCAGGCGCCCCCCTTCTCTTGTTTTTTTTTTTTATATCACCTTGTTTTTGTAGAATGGTTTTTATTTTTCAGAAGATTTTCACATCTTTTTTGGTTCCTCATGATAACTCTGTGAATGAGGATGGCAAGTGTGGAGTATTAATGAGGCAAAGAGTTAACGGAACTTATACTTTGGTTTCTTTGCAAAGTATCTCCCCTCCGCAGCCATGAGTTTTCTGTGGAATATGGATTATACCTTTCTTTTCATAGGGAATATGTGTTATTCCAAATATTCATTTAACAGGAGAGGTGATAAATGATGGAGCGATAGAAGCCCAGGCTTAGTGGCAGAAAGGCATGCGTGTGTGTGTGTGTGTGTGTGTGTGTGTGTGTATTTAATCAGGGCGCTGCCCTCTAGTGAATCTGCCATCTTAAACCTCAGTTTCCCCTATTCCCACCCTCCACCCTCACCCCCTTAAATAGGGATAAGAGCACCAACTCCAGAGGGTCTGTTTTTGATAAACGAGGTAATGCGGGAAGCCCCAAGCGCAGGGCCTTTGTGAGGGTCTTGTACCCTCCCTTGGCCACTTTCTCAACACTCGGGACAGGCTGAGCCCGGCAGCTGCGTAAAGAGTAGTACTCGCAGAGCCTTGCCTTCCCCGCCAAACCCGCCCTCCTCCTTTCTGCAGTACCATTCTCCCAGGCCCGATTTTCTGGAGTCATCCTTTAAAAGACCTCCCTCTCCTTTACCACCTACATCCGATCCTCACCATCCCTGCCCTTCCTGCCGCCTAGATAATTCTCAGATCTGCTCCCTCCTCTCATTGCCATTCATTTATTCATTCAGTGACTGTTTGTTGAGTACCTACTACATGTGGCCACAACGCTGGACTCTGGGAACAGAGTAGTGAACAAGCCTTAATTCCTGGCACTCGTCCTCACTCAGATGATTTCAGTGTACTCGCCTACGGACAGTATCTCCTTACTCCAGTCCATTCTCAGTATTGATATCGAAATTCTTGTTATAAGGAAGACTGAGCTCCAATCTCATCAATTCTGATCTCATCCTTTTCCCTTCTTTAAAAGCTTGACTAGTTTCCCGAAGATTTCAACAGAATAAAAACAGCCCATATTTACTGAGCTTGCACTACGTGCCAGACATTGTTTTAAGCCCTTTATATGTATTGTCTAATGAAGTTGGAAGACCACGTGCCTTTAGAATACCCTTAAATCTGGCTGCAGCCCACCTTCATGACGTGCTGCCCTGCCACTCATGAATCCTTTCTTGCCAAGCATAAATCCGATTTTAAAACCATAAACAGGGGCACCTGGGTGGCTCAGTTGTTAAGCGTCTCCCTTTGGCTCAGGTCATGATCCCAGAGTCCTGGGATCGAGCCCCGCGTGGGGCTCCCTTCTCTGGGAGAAAGCCTGCTTCTCCCTCTCCCACTTCCCCTCTTGGTGTTCCCTCTTTTGCTGTATCTTTCTCTGTCAAATAATAAATAAAATCTTTAGTACGAAAAAATAAAAAATAAAACCATAGACATGTCATGTTCTCAGGTCCTTGCACACCTCTGCTCTCTTGCATGATATTTCCTCTGCCTGGAAATCCCTTCCCTTAGTTTTCTACCTGGAAAACTCAAACTCATCCCTGAAAGCCTTTCTCCTACACCAGCAAACCCTCTGCAGCTTCCCTAGGCACAGGGGGTCACGCCTGACCCTGCACTTTCACAACACTCTGTGTGCCCTACAAAGCCTAGCATCACTGACACAGTCAACCCAGGATGTGGATTTCCTGATGAACCACTGCATACCACGGGCTACACTGTTTGGGTCCTACACCATGACGGGACTCTCAGAACAGAATCTGCCAGCAGACACCTGTAACGGTCCGTCACAGGCACAGGCACCAACTTTTCGAAAACCCACCGTGGTTCTTTCACAGGCTTTCTTCCTTTTGTGTTTTGCACTTTAAGGAGCAAAAGTAGTAGAATTCCATGCTTTGATCCTTTGTTCCTTGTAAGGTTAGGTCTCGGCTGGCCTGGGTGCTGTGGAAGTATCAGTAAGGTGGGCAGAGAGAGTTGGAGAGCATCTTTGTTTTTCCTCTCAAGTGTTGCCTCTTTGGTTTCCATCAACTCCCATTTTGTGGAAGATAACTTATGAGCCTACAAAGGAAGTCTTCTGCCTCGTTTTTGTTTTTTTTTTAAATCGGCTCCATGCCCAGCGTGGAGCCCAATGCAGGACTCAAACTCATGACCCTGAGATCAAGAGCTGAGCTGAAATCAAGAGTCTGACACTTAACGGACTGAGCCACCCAGGTGCCCCTGCCTAAATTTTAATCAGAGATCAAACTGAGCTCTTGGAAAAGGAGTATTTGCTAAAGGAAGACCAGGCACTTAAATTTCTGATGTTTAGTACCCTATTATCCATCTTCCTAAAAGTCTCCAGTTGTGGGGAATATGACAGTAGATCAGGAAGTTTGGCAACAAGAAGCTTTTCTACTTCCTGAGATGTAACTCAGCAAAGACCTAAGCAACAAAGAATGTTTAATACTGACCCTTTGGAAATTGATTTTCTTTTTCACTTAAGATGGGGTTCTAAATAGTAAGGATGTCATGGGGTTGCCTGCCTGTCTCATTTGGAAGTCCAGTAAATTTTCTGCAGTCATGAAGATATTCAAGTAAACTGAAGTTCAAGTAAACTGAACTAATCAGATAAAGCCCATCCATTCTGTTGTCTTCATGATAATTCAGATTCCCCAGCTTCCTAATAAATTGCCTGGGAGTCAATCCAAATTAGCCAGAGATATACATCTGTTTGACCGTGCGTGTAGACAATGGCCATGAGGCCATTCCAAGGAAAAAATTCAAATTCTAACTTTAAACATTCTTGAATTTAAGCCCTTTTATGTTGAGAAGAATAGTTTGTAAAACCTTTTCTTCCTACAAAAATCCTCATAAATGAGTGCCGCGTTACTATTTTAAAATTAAGCCTGTCTTTTTCAGCTTCTACATGACTAGAGCTTTTGCAAATAGCCATGTAAATGATTACAAAATAGAAAAAAAAAAGTGTTTGAAAAGTTGCATTTTATTAAATTCCTAGCTAGATGCAAATTTTTCCCTCTCAAATTCACAATTTAAATTATTCAGTTTTTGGTTTGCCCAAATGTAGTCTTTTTTTAGGAAACAAAAAATAAGCCTTACTTATGTAAGATTCAAGTGCTTCATAAAACCACCATGTTAATAATACTTGTTTTTTAAATGTTGTGTTTGGAAAGGTAGCATCTCTTTTTCTCCCAGCCTCCTTAATTAGCATTTCTCATACGTGACATTTTCCTAAGAGACAGTGCAACCTCTGCTCAGAGTTTTCCCTCAGGGAGCCTTCAACATGTTCTGTCCATGTTCATGAGATATAAATATCATTCTTTATGAATCTTGGTAAGAGAAGAGATGAAACCTAAATAAAAATAAGAAATACTGGGGAAAGGAAGCCACTTTCATCTCAAAGAATTAAAATAGGAGATTTCAACGGTTGAGGTATTTTGCCTGAAATAATGTTGGTAATTTCCTTTAAAAGTTGAGATTAGAATACTTCAGTGGCAAGCAATCATTTTTCATATATTGGAAGTGAATTTTGATGTTTAAATTCTTCACTAAATATCCCAACTTACTTGAATACTGTGAAGACTGAACCGAGGATTTCAATAGGAAGACTTAATTTAAGCATGGGTGGTAAAAAAAATGATGTAATCAATAGGTATGATAATACATTGTGGCATTTTCATCATTAATTATGCATTTTATGGACATCCGGTATCTACTATGTGAATAACATGTTAATTAATTAATGACATGCTCTATAATCTCATCATTCGAGGGCAGTGTAAGAATAAATTACCAATTTTTCATCATATATAGTTTTTGCATCCAGCTTAATGTTACAATTATCTTGAAGGAAAAAATGAGTAATTCCTCACTGTATGAATGACATTTATATGTAGGTAATGAGTTCAGTGACAATTGTATATTAAACTCTATTTTCTACCAAATACTAAATCACTTTATTACTTGATTTTCACTGGAGGCCTGTAAATTGTAATGAATTATATTGGCAAGTGGGGATATTACTTTTCTGTTTGATAGTTCAACATCTATTTTTTAGAAAGCATTGTTCTTCTTTTTGGTTTTTTGTTTCGAGCTCATAAATTTGATCAACAACCTTACAAGCCTTACACTAAATATACTATGCTTCATTTTTTTATACAGTATACTAAGTAGATATTTTTTTCTTGGCGCGTAACTAATTCGATACTGTCATTCAAAGGTCTCTGCCTATTATTTGTTTTGAGATTTCTCTGTCTGGGTCTGCTTTGGTTTAGTTTTCAGCCACCTTCTAATATACTACATGTTAAGAATACAAAGAGAATAAGGCTTATTTCTGCCTTCAAGAAGAAAGATTTGGGCCTCAAGGAAACATGTAAACACCTAGCTATAGCTCAGTACGATAGGTGACAGGGATGGATGACAAGGGTGTTGGTGGAAGTTTCATCTTTCACAAAAGGAATATTTGAACTTGGTCTTGAAATATTGAAAGATGTGTCGGGGTTCACCAGATAGAGAGGAGGTGACATTCAAAAAGAAGGTGCCGCTCATATGCCTGAAAAACCTGAAAGAAGTGTCCCACTTTATCACAGATTAAGTGCTCTAATCCCCAAAGAATCCTCTCCCCGCCCCTCCCCCTGCCCCCGGAAATACCACTTCTTTACATTTCTTTATAAGGCAGTTTACAGCAGAGGTTCTCCGCTTATCCGCGGCGCAGCCAACCTGGGCACTCCCAGCGGCCAGCCCTCCGCACGGTAGGGGAGGATGGGACCAGCGCCGCCAGCAGCCAGTGACTCCATTGTTCTGATGACTCTCTGCTCTCCAGTTGTGTCAGTCGTGGCCCACCCGGGTAGAGAAAATTGAAAGGAGTACATCGCCCAAAAAAAGGATTACTTTTTTGTGGTAAACCCTCCAAAAGTTCCAAAACTGGAACTTTTATTTATTTATTTTTTAAGATTTTATTTCTTTGACAGAGAGACAGAGAGCACAGCAGGGATTTTATTTCTTTGACAGAGAGACAGAGAGCACAGCAGGAGGAGCAGCAGGAAGAGGGAGAGGAAGGAGCAGGCTCGCGGAGCAGGGACCCTCGATGCAGGGCTCCATCCTGGGACCCAGGGAGCCCAATGTAGGGCTCAGTCCCAGGACCCTGGGATCATGACCTGAGCCAAAGGCAGATGTTAATGACTGAGCCACCCAAGTACCCCTAACTGGAACTTTGAGGTAGCTGATGTTGTCAGCCCTTGCTTTCAGTGCAGAGACAATGACAAACAATGGCTCCTAAGTATTTATTTAAATGAGCAAAACCTTCTGGGATATTGCTGGGGCCAGTGTGCATTTCTCCTCAGCCACCTGTGGCAGCACTGCGGCTCAGTGACGAATGGTCTTCCCAGAGCATGACTCAGGCACCATACAGTATCCCAAATATCCAGGAAAAATTGAAGGACAGTCAGCAAACTGCACTTAGGCAAGGGAGGAAAAAATGTGTTTATGTATAAGTATTAGACATATAAAGATTTTATATGCATATATATTATGCCTAATATATATACAATATTTAGAATTATTCATAAATATTTTTATATACCATATATTTGATATATCTATATACCTGCACATATATAATATACTTAAGAAGAGTATATATTGTATATTATATATTATTTGGAATTCCACGTATTATATAGTGAATATAGGACATACTATGTGTGTGTATATATTTAAGAATATAAATTTATAGGGCACCTGGGTGGCTCAGTGGGTTAAAGCCTCTGCCTTCGGCTCAGGTCATGATCTCAGGGTCCTGCGATTGAGGCCCACATCGGGCTCTCTGCTCGGCAGAGAGCCTGCTTCCTCCTCACTCTCTGCCTGCCTCTCTGCCTACTTGTGATCTCTCTCTCTCTGTCAAATAAATACATAAAATCTAAAAAAAAAAAGAATATAAATTTATATATATATAAAAATATATATACATATATAAGAATTCCAATAAGGATTCCAACAACAATGGGTGAAAAAGTGTCATTTAACCATAAGTACACTAATTTAAAAAATTAAATTAAGTCAAAATCTTGCATATTCTATGTGAATATCATTATACTAAGCTTACTTAACACACCACCTCATTATGTAAAGGTAATTGAAGTTTTATCATATAAATATGCAACACTGAACCACTAATGCAGCCCTTGAAAATTACCTTAATTAAAAAAAAAAAAGTTTCCATTATCTGGGAATCATCACTGGCTGGTGGAGGTTTCAGATTGCCCTCAAATTTCCCACTGCCTTTTCCTGACCAGGGCTGCTGCTTCTGGCATTAAGGGTTTTGGAACAATGGTAAGAGTGAAACCAATACAAGAAAGAATCATTCCTGTGGTAGTTATATTAATGAATAAACTTGAAAAGACTTAGATTAACTGCAGGGCTCATACTATAATAAACAAAATGCCAGTCATTTCGAGAAGCCCTCAACCTTACAGATAAATGAGTATCTGTGAAAAAATCAACAACTTTTTTTTTCAATCTTATATATTTATGTGAGAGAAAGACAGAGAGAGTGAGAACTTGAGAGGGGTGAGTGACAAAGGGAGAAGTAGTCTCTCTACTGAGCAGGGAGCCCGATGCCGGGCTCGATCCTGGAACTCCAGGATCATGACCTGAGCCACCCAGTGCTCAGGTACTTCTATTAAAATGGCCTCACTTAGGCCTCATGACAACTCTGAAAGTGAATATAAGGAGCATGAATTTTGGAAGTCAGAAATGGACTGAGATCCTGGCTTTGTCACCTACTTTGGCAAGTTCCTAAAATTCCTTAGCCTCAGTTTATTCATTCCTAAAATGAAGATAGTTACCAACCTTTCAAGACTGACATGATAAGATAAACAGGCTGATCTGCATTCCCTGTGTGTTCTCAAACCCTCAGTCTTGTGTTTTCTACCAAACCTCCTCTTGTGTTCAACTGAGAACTCAGATATTTCTTTGCACCGTGAAAAAGTGATCTCTTTCCCCATCTTGAATATGCACAATTGATTTCTTTTGGAACCTTGGTGAAGAACATTACATTTGTCCTTGTCAAATTGCATCTTTTTGGTGTCAGCGTGGCCTTTCAGCCTATTGAAGGAATTTTGAATTTTGCATTGGCCTATTACCGTATTAAATATCCTTCACAGCTTTATGGCATTGAGAAATCTGATAAACCTTCCTCTTAGGTCTACTTTGATGCCATTAATAAAAATACTGAATAGAGCAGAATCCAGGGGCAGAGCCCTGTGGCATTCAATCAGTGGTCCCCCTACAGATTGAGACAGAGTCATTCATCATGTCTCTTGGGTATAGATGTACAACCAGCTGTGAATCCAGTTAATTTTTCTCTCATAGAGCCCACCATCTTAGTTAGAGATAATGAAAGAGTTCATCACGTGCTTTGTTGAAACCAAAGACACTAGATCTGTGGCATTCTCCTGGTCTGTCAACCTCATACTAATAACTCTGTCAAAAAGGGGAAATTAATATAGCGTGACAAAACCTTGTTTTTAATGACAGCTGAAGTTTGGAAAGAAGAGGGGCTGATGGCATTGGGGTTGTTCCCAGAAGAAAGATACCTGGCCAGTTGCTGAGGGCTTCTGGCTGTGGCATTGCATGAATGAATGGACCAAGTCCTGGGAGAAGGCTCAGCCCTTCTGATTCAGAAACTGGACTTAATCAAACACCAAGCTTATCATTTATTGAGATTCACTTTATGCCAGACACTGTGCTAAATGCTTTCCACATATCTTATTTAATTCCTATATTAAGAGCTAAATACTATTTTTAACATTATTTTGACAAGGTAGGTGAAGCTGAAGAGGTTCAGTAGTTGACCCAAAGTCATAGAGAGTAAGTGCCAGAATCAAGGCTCACACCCGTGTCACATGAAGCTCTGTTCTTAATCACTCTTGAGCAGATCCTTGTGCCTTAGTGGTGGTGATTTAATTGACAAGAGAATAGCCCATCAACAAGATTTCTGATCTGTTAACCTGCAATGAGAAGAATTCTCATTATGGTCAGAGGCTCCCCACCACCCACCTTCAGCCCTTCCTTTCTTGGTATCTGGGCATCAAGCCCCCTCTCCCAACCAACAGTGTTGCCAAGGCCGGGCTTTCTGGGCTTTCTTTATCCATTGTTTCACCATTTGGATCTGCCTTCCACACTTGCTTCCATGCCTACCCTACTCTGACATATACCTTCTTTGTTTAGCCAAGTGTCAGTACCAAAGATTAAGTGACAGATTGCCAGTCGATTCCATTGGCTCTTTCTGGGCCAGAAAGTCATTCTGTCTGCATTCATGCTGTGGGTGTGATTAATTTAGTGCTTAGAATGCAGCCCCGTTCCCGAGTGCTTAAGGGAATCTCATCACCACCTGTTAGCCCTACGGAATCTACTGGGGCTTCAAGTGATCACTACCTTCTCTTCAGACATGCACGAACTATTGCAGGAACCATTTAGAAAGTATAAGCATTCTTACCACAAAGTGTCATGGCTAGGAGAACTAAGACACTTAAAAGATACATATGGTAAGTCGTAAGTCCTGGTGCGCTCTACACCCATAACAAAGACTCTCCCGCTCGCCTGGTAGCCTAGAGGTAAACAGCATGAGCACCCAGAGCAAAGCTACCCTATTGGTCACATTTCCTTTGAAATATTCTGGACACCCTGCAGTTTATTGGTTGCCCACCCTTTTCGCTGGTTACTGGTCTGACACAATCTGAATTACAGCCTTCAGGAATGGCCTGATTTATACTACACTTACTGAATACTGAGTGCTTTCTCCCAGAGTTTTTCATTTTTTAAAAAAGATTCTTTAAATTTTTTTTATTTATTTGAGAGAGAGAGTGAGAACACAAGCAAGGCAGAGCAGCAGAGGGAGAGAGAGAAGCAGGCTCCCCACTGAGCAGGGAGCCCAACGCGGGGCTCGATCCCAGGGCCCCGGGATCATGACCTGAGCGGAAGGCAGATGCTTAACTGACTGAGCCACCCGGTCAAACCGCGTTTTTCATTTTTTTAACAGCTTTATTACGATATAATTACAGATCATCAAAGTCACCCATTTTAAGTATACTGTTCAGTAATTTTAGTAAATTTGTACAATTGCCCAACCAATAATGCAATCCAGTTTTAGAATATCTTCATCACCCAGAAGGTTCCTTCATGGCTGTGGAAGTCATCCGCACTCCCGTTCCTATCCTAGGCAACCGCTGATCTGCTTTCTCTGGAAATGTTATGTGAATGGAGTCATACCATATGTATGGCCTCTTGCACCTAGCTTACTGACTTTGGGGTTCACCCATGCTGTGGCATATCTTTCATCTTTTCCTTTTTATTACTGAGTAGTATTCCACTGCATGAATATATAGATTTTACTTATCGTTTGCCAGTGGATGGGACATTTGGATTGTTTCCAGTTTTTAACTATGATGAATAATGCTGTTTAAAAATTCATTTACAAATCTTTGTGTGTACATGTGTTCCTTTCTCTTGGGTTGCTACCTAGGAGTGGACTTGCTGGGTCCTCTGGTAAGAAACTGGGTCAGAATGTGAGATACTGGCAGTTCTCCAAAAAGTAGATGTGCCACTTTACATCTCTGCTAGCAAGATGGAGGTTTCAGTTTCTCCACATCCTCACTATCACTTGGTGTTGTCAGGTTTTGTTTTTGTTTTTATTTTTGTTTTTTTAGTTATTCTAGTGGGTATACAATGATTCCCAGTTTTATTGTTACAGGATTCTCTCCAGGAGATGAGGAAGCAGATGGAGGTGAGGGTAGCAGTGGAAGTAAAGGGATTATTAAAAATCTGTCCCTCGGTATCATCCTGCTTTCTCATCTTGAGCCTGCCCTCGGGACCCACAACATCTGTTTTCCCTAGAAATACTTTTTTAAACACCTAACATTCTTCTTTCCTCCACACATGGGCTGGAATATGGTGAACACTTGATTCTAAAGTGCAGTAGTAACTAGCTAGACTAAGTAAAATCCATGGACGCACTTTTTAAACCTTCATTTTAGCTAGTTTTAGGTAGATTTTTACCTCCTTCCACACCAAATTCTTTTATCAGAACTACTGACAAGCAGCAGAATTGACTGGCTTGAATTCACTGCATCTTTCACTATTCTATCCACTGAGGGAAAAAAAGGCCATTTACAAACCAAAAATTGAATAAACCTCACTTGTCCTTTCAGATGCAATTTGTCAAATCTTCTCTATACAAATATACCGTCATGTATTTTGCATATTAAGTTTAATGTGTAGTATGTTGGCATCTGTTAATAATGAATCTTGTTAAACATAATATCATTTACAATACTGAGAACATGGATCATACAATATAATAGATGATAAGTTTTATGATATCAAAAATGGAACAAAAATCAGTTGAAAAATATCCTCAGTAGCCATAAATTTCCCACATAGTTAGCAAAACAGCAGCCAGACCGTGGCCTCTCTACTTAAGACACAGAGCATTTTTATGTATTAATAATACTGCAAAGAGATTTGCGGTTTTCCAATGCTTTTAGCTCATGATCACATCTCCAAGAATAACTTCAGATGTGGGATATAGCACATATTTCCCGTTTTCTTTTGCAACAAATTTTTCCTTCAGTAATCCCAACGATTGGGTTATTGAGCAATGCAAACCAAATTTCTCCTATGAAAACCTAATTTGCAGCAAGCTGTACTTAAAAGTAACTTACAGGGAAATTGAAATTGATTGGTTGGTTGGCTTGTTTGTTTTTTTAAATCTTCTGGAGCAATGTTTATGGGAAAATATAATCAGAAAATTAGTACCTTCATCAAGAGGTAATTCAGAGAGCTTTACAAATAAACCTAAGATTCTCATTGATTACAAAAGAAGGCTTTCTACCTCCAGAACCCTTAAATGCTCAGAGGCAATTATACCATTAAGGTCTCTCTTTGCATGCAAAGATTATCTCATTTCCTCATAATTAGTATTTCCTGTTTATTAAGACAGACCGTATTCAGAAACCTTATGTTTCCTCTGCCCCCCTTCGCTCTCTCCTTTGCTCTCTCTGGGGCTATATAACTTGGAACCTCTTTTCCTCCCCATAGGGAGGCATAGTTGTATTTTGATGACCTCTCTTAAACAGACTGCTGTGTGCTGATTATTTAGTAACAGTTGCTGTGAAAAGTATTAGCGGAAGGACAAGAAAATCTGAAAAATCTAGTCAGGGAATTTTTTTAATGAAGTGTTAGAGGTAAAGAGAAGGAGTTCCAGATGATAGGAGGTAAGTCAGGTTTCCATCACTCGTGGCAAGACTGTAAAGGAATTAGGTGCTAACGCTCAGAAAGAATAGAAAACTAGATAGTAGAAAGGAAAGAGCAGTAGGACATGGATGTTCTCTTCTTTTCCTCTTTGTCTTTTGGAGATGGCTCCCCTACTTCATTGTCCACAGCAGAAAGGATCGATCAGATTTGAGATTTTAGGGACATCCCTCTAGGGGTACTTGTGTGCTAGGTGCTCTGAGCGACTCTGGGATGCAGTGACCCCCTCTCTGACTTTGAGCAAGTAAGACACAGAACCATAGAAAGAGCTAACAGCCCAAGCCAGGGTATACCCAGTGTTAGCAGCCTGCAAATACTGGGGTAATTCAAAGAGAGAGGTTGCAGTAATCCAAGTGAGAGCAAGGAAAGCTTCAGGTGGATCTTGACTTCATCCTTTCAAGATTCTAATGAAGAGGAGAGCATGACATTCATATCTGTATTCATAAGAATACACAGAAGTGTTGTAGATCTAAGCCACAGTTGGGAACCTGGAGGAGATGTGGCTGGAGTTAAAGATGTTTTAGATTAACGAGAGAGGGATGGGAAAGTGAAAGACATGGTTCTCGATCTAAAATCAACCAAGAGCTGTCTATAACAACACACTTAAATAACAAAGGTAGTAGTAAAATTTTTGCTGATAGGTTTATTCAAGGATAGGGTAAAAGAGCTTAAAGTTTCTGTTAAAAGAGAAATCATCCCTTGGGTCAATGGTTTATGATTTCTGGAACTTCAGAGCCATTCCCATTCAATCCACAGAAATCCCTTTTAGTCTTGGCATGCTGTGTAAGCACATATATTTAGATAGATGGATGGATGATAGATATGTAAGTAGATGGTTGGAGGGAGGGATGGAAGGATGGATGGATACATAGATACATACACATACAGATAATAGACAGGAGAATATACACACCATTTTTAAAATATTTTTTCCATCTACTGGATTCAGAGCCCTAGAGGACTGAATATTTTTTCTTCTTTGTGGCTTACAAATTGTGTAACATGGTAGTTATATAGGAAAGACATCCAATAAATGTTTGTTGCATAAGGTTATTATTGTCCCTTTAACATCACTCAACTTTGATATCAATTTAAAGAAGTTAAAGATCACCTAGCTGGAAGAAGAATGAGGGGAAGAACAAAATGTCATGATGTTCTACTTCAGAGCTCCTTCTATCCACCATATTATACTAGACATGGATTATTACAGCCCAAGAAATAGAAGAGAAAATGTCACAGTCAAAAATCAAATGCAAGTTCAAGCGAGGATTTCTGGTATTGTGGGAGTTGAAATTGGATGACACGCAGGCACTTTTGCCTGGATGCTTTCAGATGGAAAGTGTTTAGAAATTTTTACTGGGGCAGGGGGCGTGGAAACTTATACATTTAATTGCAATTTTAGTTCTGCAGATGAGAACAAAGCATGTAAACTTCCGCCTCAGCTTCGATTCTGAGCGTTCAAGAACACCAGAGTTCCTCGGAACCCTTGCAGCTTTGTTAGAAGAGGCCGCTCTGAACCCAGATGCATGTTCTAGTCTTGCTTAGCGGGGAAACATCTAGAAAAGGAAAGGGGGAAGTATGTACCCTGTTAAAAGGGAAGGAGGGTTCGAAATGCAGGATAAAGCTGTTTTGCCCTAAATACCATTTCAATAAAAATCCCCCTCTAAATAAAAAACTAGAAAAAGGGCGCCTGGGTGGCTCAGTGGGTTAAAGCCTCTGCTTTCGGCTCAGGTCATGATCTCAGCGTCCTGGGATCGAGGCCCGCATCGGGCTCTCTGCTCAGCAGGGAGCCTGCTTCCTCCTCTCCCTGTCTCTCTGCCTGCCTCTTTGCCTACTTGTAATCTCTCTCTCTGTGTAAAATAAATAAATAAAATCTTTAAAAAAAAAAAAAAAAAAAAAAAAAAACTAGAAAAAAAAGAGGCCGTCCCATGCCAGTGCTACAGTGAGTCGCTCGTACACTCAGCGACACTGCTGTGGAATCCCCGGAGCATTCCGCTACATGCGTTGCTAGTTCACGTCTGTCAGCGAAATCTGAACTCCAAACTATAACACATGCAAAATGTGACACCGAGGAACATTATGTGGATTTATGATTTTCCCCGGAGGACTTGGTCCAGCCAGCAATAAATGGATTGAGATTTCGTGCGGAACATGGAGACAGACTGTCTCTACATGACTTTCCTTCGTGACCCATGGGCATTGTGGCAGTTTTCTTCAGTGTTTTTTGTATTGCGTCTATGCAAACCCGGCATTGAAAATGGAAATGGTAGAGTGTTGGGATTTTTTTCTTTCTTTTCTTTTTTTTTTTTTTTTTTTTTTTTTTTTTTTTTTTTAGTATGTGGGATGTTTGCTATCTGGAAAAGAAGCACAGTCTAAATTTCCAACAGTAAGGGGAATGGTTGATAAATTACGCCATGCTTCTCTAAAACAGTAACAGGGTAATATGGAGTTGCTCAAAATGTCTACTGAGAGCTGGATATGTAGGAAAGTTTTTTAGCTTTAACATTGCGTGAAAAAATGAAGGGAAAACCGTACTTATGTTGTGGCTCCTATAAAATATAATCATAGGGACAAAATGAAAAGGAAGTATATCTATATGTTCATAGCTAATGAAGAACTTGTTCCTTTATTCCTTTTTCTGTATTTTCTGTCTCTACAGTGGGAAAGCAGTATTTTTATTATAATCAAAACATTGTTTAATTTTTAAAAGAAAAGAAGAAACGTTTCATTTATATCATGTTAAATTCACGTCTAATTTATATTGTATTAAATTTAAAAAGAAAAGTGGAGGTATGCTGACTTTCACAGGCACTATGACAGAGATTGAGATGTGAGCCTATTCAGTGTGAGGGTAAAGTCAGGCTACTGTCTAGCAGAATTCCTACCGCTAGACCCAGAAACGTAGAAGACATTACATTACGGTGTTGTCACTCCCCACAGTTACTCTGTTGCCAGGATTTGTGACAGGGTTTCTGAAGATGTCCTGAGTAACTGATGATACTGGAGAAAACTCCTAGAGGCAGCCACTACTCTGATGAATGGATGCCAATATGAGGCAGGCCTGCGTTGGTTCCGCAACACTCCTGGCCTTTGGCCCACATTTCTCATGATAGTTGTAATCAAAACCGTTAAGAAAACATGCAGTCACTTTTATTCCTTATCTGTTAGAATTCAGCAGCTGGAACCACAATTTTATGCTCGTGTGTATAATAATTTTTTCTTAGTTAATGGTTTGACTGTGTAGTTATTCACGTCTGGTATCTCTGAGTTTCCTCTGTGTATTGCCAAATCATCCGTGGCAGAAACTCAGTATTGGTTTTTGAATTGAACTGAATTGGCTCAATACCTTAGAATAACTAAATCCCCACTATGTTACCATTACTTCACCCCATTGTCCCCATTGTTTTCCTTTGACAGGCAGTTCACTTACACCTGAACAGTAATGAAAACCATACAGAAGTCTTCTCTACCACAGTAATCATTGCTCTGGCTTTTAGAAAACCAAAGGTTGGCAGACTGATTGGTCATCAGTTATGGTGCCTGGGGTGATAGGATTCCATTACCACCCTGTCTGCTGACAACAATGATTAGATATTAAGTTGTTCTCACTCAAGGCAAACCCAGTTGCCTTTGGACTTGACTTTTCCATAATGACTGTTTTTCTTTGGAATAGTCTCTCTGTTATGGTCTCGCCAGTCAGATCACTTATTGTCTACTTGGGAGATTTGTGGCCAAATGCCACCCTCCCAATATTAGCCCTCTAATATCAGCCAACTTGAATCAAATCTTGGGTTGATGAGGACTTCCTGTCCTTTGTCTATATCTGCATTTCACAAGGAATTCTGTGAGGTACCCACCTGAGCTCTTTTGGCCTGGAGCTTTAACACTTCTACGAGCCTAGTCCAGAACGAAAGCTGTATTATTTTAATGGTTTCAGGTGATCAAAACCCAGTATAAATGCTTTCCACGTGATAATTCAAAATTTAAAAAGCGCCATTTTAAGAAGCCTCACAACACATGACCAATAGGGTAGCTAAGGCCAAATGGTGCAGAGGTTGATGGCAAGAAGAGCGTGATGAGTGGTAAAGAGCAGTTTAAGAATCAGATGCATGTCCCGGCCATCCTACCCTAGCAGTGTGACCTCAGTGTTTCTGTCTCAGGTTGCATCTCTAGACTAAGAGTGATAACGTTATTGGAAGGATTAAATGAGGTATTTGCTCATATGCACTTGGCATAGTTGCTAGCACAACTAGAACACAGCAAATGTTCAGCAAATGCTAATCATCGCTATCTTCGGTAACATGGGAGCATTTCTACTAAATAAGGAGTTACTCAAATGTTTTTGACATGAACCACCACTGTGTTAATTTGTTCATTGTGTGTATCTGTCTGTTTACCTGATGTAGTTTTGAATGTAGGTGAGGTCTGGAGCCGAAGGCCAAGAAAGAATTCATGAGACATCTTTGGTGCAAAAAGGGGTTTTATAAAAAGCTCAGAGCACAGGGGCAAGACCCTTGGGCAGAAAGAGCTGCCCTGAGATCATGAGGAGTGGCCCATTAGATACTTTCAAGTTGGGAATGGGTTAGGGACAGTGTAAACCTCCCAAGTATTTTGGAAACAAGGTTTCCAGGACCCTGAGGGGGCTAGCTCTTGTTGGGAAAGGTCGTTTATTATTATTTAGTGAACCCTCAGTCATGAGATCCTTCAGATGTCTATCGTTGGGTCATATGCTTGGAGGATAATTGCCAACACATATCTTGGGGGGTAGAGATAAAGGAAGTTTCTAAAGGAATATGTTAGACTTATAGGGTCCTAGGGGTCAGGCCAAGATTGCCTTTTGCCCTTAGCAAAGTATTAATATTGAAGCAGCTGAGTCCTTAGAGGAAGGTCATTCTGCCTGTTCTAAGGACTTGTCGGCGGGCTGTAGGTAGTAAGGAAATTCAACAGCTTTTCTTTTTCTTTTCATACCCTCTTCTGGGTAGTTTTGTGAAAGAGGCAGCAGTGGAGTTCGGGGTAGAGGAGTGCCTCAGTTTACCTCCTGTTGGGGATTAAATAGTGTGCACAGGAGAATAGTATGCATTCTTTTAGATAAGGCGCTAGTATTAAACTAACAGCTAGAAACCAGACCCATGCCTACCAGTACATGTCACTTCAATGGGAGTTTTTCCAAGCTTGGCCAAATCTCTGCCTGTGAAGCACCAGCAGACTTGCAGGACACAATTAACTTGCTGAAAAATCACCAAGTCCCTGTCTTCGTGGGTCTGGAATTTCCATGCATCCGAAGATTCCAGCCCACTGTGCAGGCTGCATCTTGCCTGTGTCAGGCCCTGTGCTGGTTGTTCTTACAGCCTCAGTCTTCATCTTCCCAACAACATTGGGATTGGCATTAATTTCCTCACTCGATAGGTGAAAAAACTGAGATCGGAAGGGGCTGGTCACTTGCCCCAGATAGAATGGTTGGAGAGTGAGCCAAAAGCAGCTGTGGGAGTTTCTCCAGCTCAGAGTTACCACAGTTATTCATTATTTACTGTCAGTTATGTGTCAGAGTAATTTTGAATGTCTTTATTATAATAAAAACATTTCTTAGCAGGACCCAGGGGCCCAAGGTAGCAGCGTGAGCATCAGGTCCAATTAGCCACTGGGAGGAAGCCAGTGGGGATTTTATAGGAGGAATTTATGTTCAATAGAAGCCTTTCGGCAAAGTAATGGAGAATACGAATAAAAGGGAATAAGAAATTGTTGTGTTTTTTGACTTGCAAATACATTTGAAAAGGTTAATGTTGTGTTTTTCTGAAAGGGAGGAATTCTTTGATCTTGATGCTTTAAAAAAAAAGAAACAATGCAAAAATATCAGGGCATCTCTCTGGATCATTTAAATAATGTTGCCTGCAAGTCATTGGCACAGGGACCACACTTATTTTAGCATATTTATAAATCATCTGAGGAGTATATGGTGAAATTCCAGATTTGTGAAAACTGCTAAACTCCTCCAGGTAGTGAAATGCCAAGCTGGCTGATATAAATGCAGGAAGACAACACAGGGTTACGTGGTTGGGCAGGTCTGGACAGCAGATGGGCTTCTGCATGGACAACTGTAGGGTAAGGAATTTAGGGAGAAGTAAAGCAAACCATACTTCCAAGATCAAAGGGCTTTGAACCCTCAGCTAGAACAAAGCCAGTGCATATTTTTGTCCCTAGTTATTCCTACTGCAGTTAAAAGGCGACCCAGAAATCAGGAGTGCTTAGAAAGGGACATTTAAAAGAGGCCATTAAAAGCAGAAAATAGTATCCTGCTCAGATGTGAAGCTGTGGTTCACTTAAACCTGGAACGTTGTGAGTGTTTTACTCCACAAGCGTTAAGCAGCTGTGTTGGGCAGGAGAAGGTCAGAGACGGACTCAGGTGATCTGTGGGAACAGGAGCTGTTTTAGGAGGGCCAACTGCAAAGATCAGGATGAAGGTTCACAAAATCATAGGGATACAGTGCATGTGGACACTCACCTTGATTTACAGTTGCTGTCCCCGTCATCAGCATGGGTCAGAGAGTAGATACGAAAGGAATAGAACATACCGCTGGTTTAAAATCTGAATTGATTTAGGCAGAAATCAATTTAAAACTCAAAAAAAGAGATTTTTTTCTTTTTTCTTTTTTTTTTTTTAGATTACTTACACTATGGGTAGAATACTTTAGGAACTAGTAACCCAAATAGTCCCAGTTCTGTCCTCGAACTACACAGGGGCAAAGAAAAGGTAAATGTGCCTCTTATGAATGGATTTATAATACGCTGTTTTAAAAAGTAGTATTTGGAGATGCGCCCACACTTTGCAGTTTACCCTGGAGTAAAACAAGTTTTGGAATCTGGCAACCTGATTCAAATCCTAAAGCCACTGTGTATTGGCCCTTAGATAGGCTACTTAACCACTCTGAACTCTAGTCTCCTCTTCTGGAAGGTACGAAGAACACCTTCCAGAGAAGGATGTTGGGATGGTCAGAGAGGTCGCATTTGTAAAGATCCAGGAGGGGAGGGGGCCTGAGGCTGTCTGCAGGTCGCGGCTCCCGTTGTCTTCTCCTCCACAGTGTGCCCTTTGTAGCCCCATCAGACTCGGAATCCCGTCCTGGGAGCCTCTGAGTTTCCCTCAGAGGGAAACATTCACTCTCTCATATTCGCTGAGCCCCTATTATTTCAAACATTGCTTTAGGCATTTGGGAAATCATACTGATAAAGATAAGCCAGGGCCCTGCTTGCAGGAGGCTTACCTGGGGGAGGTGAGGTACACACACACACACACACACCCCAAACCTGTAATCAAAGTCATTTCAGAGAATGAGGAAAAGAGGATCATAGGGTAGAGTGGGACAGGGGTTGAGGACATGGTTCTTTTAGTGAGAGGAGGGAGAAGGCTTCTGTAAGGAGACAACACTTGAGCTCCAGACGGCTGAGAAGGTGTCATTTGAAAATCTTAAGGGGAGCCTTGCCGGTAAATGGACAGAGGGATAGAGGCCCCAAGGCAAGAATGAGTATGGAGTGTTCACGGAGCAGAGAAGACCAGTGTGGACATCCTCAATGGAAAGGCTCTAAGAGAGGCGGAGGGCAACCGGCACTACTGGGCCTTGGAGCCAGGTCAGGACTCAGATTTTATTTTAAGACCCATAGAAGGGCACCTGAGTGGCTCAGTCAGTTAAGCATCTGCCTTCAGCTCATGTGATCCCAGGGTCCTGGGATGGAGCCCCGTGTTGGGCTCTCTGCTCGGCGGGGAGTCTGCTGCTTTCCCTCCCTCTGTGTGCGCGCGCTCTCGTGCACGCGCTCTCTCTCTCAAATAAATAAATAAATAAATAAATAAATAAATAAATAAATAAATAAATAAATAAAATCTTTTTAAAAAAGAAATTCGAGCACTAGAGAGCTATTGCAGACTCTTCTGCTGGTAAGGGAAGAGATTGACTTACCCTTTGGAAAGCGCCGTGGTTGCCAAGGGGAGAACTGGACTCCGGGCCGCCGAGCGAAGGGAGCGGTGCCTCTGCTCTCTCTCCCGCCCCGGCTGCTGCCGCGCGGACCCTGCCCGTGCCACCGCCACCCTTCCAGACCCGAGGGGCCCCCCCAGCGTCACAGCGTGCCTCTCGGGGCAGAGGTGACGGCACACATCCCTTCGCTCTTTCATCTCTTAGGACATGTAAAATGTCCTTTCTCAAACGAAATGTTTAACCCAACTATATGTCGTTTCAGGTTTTAAAAATCAATTTGATTGGCCACAGGAAACGCATATTGGCATCTCTGGGGGACAGGCTGCACGACGACCCACCCCAGAAGCCCCCTCGGTCCATCACCCTCAGGGTAAGTGCCCGGCCGTTCGGTCCGCTCTCCGCGCTTATTCTCGAACATTATCTCGTGCAATAAACCAAAACGACCAAAGCAACGGATTGGGAAGTACAAGCTGTTTTCCACGTAGCTTACCCCATTTATATAAAAATCAATCTCAGTTTTGATTATATTCTGTAAGATGAGATTTGCTTTTCTCAATTGGTTAAATATCTATTTTTGAGGTTTTTAGAGGTACATCTGACACACCACCACCTTTAAAGAACCACTCCCTCTCCTCCCTTCCCACACTCCCATCTGCACCGAGTGAGGAAATGAGTTTTCTGTCAAACTCCTCAAACCCACAGAAAAGAAATCGATCGAGGACCACAATTAAGGAGGGATCAATTTAAAGTCAACCTTAGGGTCTTCTGGTTTTTAGGCAGCGCAAGCTTGTCAGCTTCACCCACTTCGAAAGTGAAACACAGAGACTCCAGAGAACTTTAAGACACGAGTTCAGCTACATTTTCGGATGATGGGGCAGAAAAACTAGAGAGAGAACCCCTAAAAGGGAGAGGAAACGAAAGTGGAAGGAGAAGGCAGGCAGGAAGCGAGGAGCAGGGAGAACGAGGAAACAGTGGCCGATCGCCCGCGAGATGGCCGCGGGAGGAGCCCGCAGCGGGCCCTGGCGTCGTGTGAGGCCTCTTGGAACTTTTCAGGAGCTCCTCAGAAAGCCGGGGTTTCTGTGACTGCCCGGAGAGCCCCAGCTCTCCTCCTCCGTTAGCCCTGCACTTGCTTCTGATCCGCTTTCTGCACGTGTCAGCAGAGGCGGGGATGGCAAACGGTGCCCGGGCGCCCAGCCGGGAAAGGCCCGAGCAAGCCGCTTCTCAGTGAGCTTCCGCAAGGGCCGGGCCGGAGAGGGGCTGCTCGGATCTGGAGTCGGATTCCGTTTTTAAAGGAGGAGAAGACACACAGCGACGTCAGGGAGTGCAGGAGATGTGGCTGGAGGAGGGAAGCAGAAGGAACATACCGGGAGAATTGGGGCACGCTGGGACATCTGGAGGCTAGCGGGGGCCTTTGGGAGCAGTGGAAGGAGAAATAGGACCTATTTTCTTTCCAGTAAGGGGAGCCTCAAATAAGTTAGGGGGGGAAATCAGGCTGGAAAGAGATGATTGTCTCGCCTTCGTTTCGCTACACGAAACGAGGGAAAGGTGTAGGAGCCGTCAGTGTAAACATCCTAAAATGCCTCTTTAGACGAGCAACTCCTCCTACTTACTCTGCTCTCTTTCCTTCCCCCCCTGAACCTCTCCCTCGGGCTCCCTGGAAGAGATTTAGGAGAACAACAAACAGACCAAGACAGAGATCTCCCCAGAAAGAGTGCAGGATCTTAATCTGTCACAGGAGGCCCAGAACATCTGGGGGAGAAGTGGCTTGGAGACCCAGCACAATCCAACCCTCCTCTGACTTGCAGACACTAGAGCCCAGCCTTCTGCCGCCCCTTGTCTTCCTTCTGCCCGGTTTCCCTCAGCTTGAGTCATCTTTGCTGTTGACACGCATCCTCTGTCATTATATGCATTGCTCTGCAGTCCGCGTGTGACATGCTGTGTCTCCATGCTGTGTCCTCTTCCCTGCCCCATTGCCACCACCCTCTGATGGAGAATCAACACCCACTAGGTCCCATCGGGGCTCTCTGTTCATGTGTCTACCACAGTGAGGACACTCTGTCCACATGAAAACATAGTTCCTTCTCTCGTCAACACACACGATGTCGTCAGGGGTGCCCAACACGTGTGTGCCTTCTTTCCTGAACTCCTCCGTAGCACTGGGTGCAAGAAAACAGAACCTGATTGAGTATCCTTTAAACTTGTGACCTGAAATACTTAGGGGGAAAAGTATTGCCTAGATCACGCCATTAATAAAAAGGCAGAACGTCATCCATTCGTTGGCAGTTGATTCAGAAATGACTCCCCACCCCCATAATTTGTCTTGTCCGTGTTTCACAATTGTGAAAGCAAAGGTTAGCCACAAGAACATGGTATTTATTTCATGATGTATTTCCATTCAGGATCCCAGTGGTAATCACACTCCTCCTCAGTTGTCTCCATCACTTAGCCAAAGCACTTACACCACTGGTGGCTCCCTAGACGTTCCTCACATTATCATGCAGGGCGATGCAAGGAGGAGAAGAAATGAAAACTACTTTGATGATATTCCCCGATCAAAACTGGAGAGGCAGATGGCCCAGGTAAGGTGTTAAAAGCCTCTGTGATGTTTTTGCCTTTCCCCCATATCAAGTAATGCCTTCTAATATTGAACACTAGCTTACAGTGAGCGGATGCCTATTGTCCACCCAACTGGAATTTTGCCAGTTTATGCTATGGCTTTCATTCCCTACTCACTTGAACCGTACTGAAACAGACCTTTCTGGGAATGGAATGTATACACAGATCCTTGTTATCCATTCTTATGGGAGAAATTGTCTGATCTCATTGCACGTAGAAAGTCTTTGGGCCAAAGGGAGTCATGCCATGTAAGAATCGAATCATAGTGAAAATGAATAATAAGAGTCTGGCTTATAAAATGTAAATCGGTTAGATGACAGAGCAGAAGTTGGAGGGAATTATTAGCTGTTCATGATGTTGTTTATCTCCTTCCAAGTTAACATACTTGTACAGAATTGCATCGTCTCATATTGTCACCTTGAGGAGTTGAAGGTGATGGTGCGCCTGACACAAAGAACTGAAAACAGAAACCTTTCCCGTTTGAACATTTCCATGGTTTTGGTAGAGATGTCCGTGTCTAGCCTGCCCTCAGGTTACTGCTCAGAAACTTGAGTCAGCCATAACCAGACAGCAAAGCTGTTCTTAACATGCATTCAGATGGGCAGCTAGCTCTAGAGTTTCTCTGAGGATTCAGGATTTGGATTTGTTGACAACAACTGGCAGAATCAGCTCTTTCCATTCTCCTCCTGGGTTCAGACTGGTGTGTTAAGAGGCTTCTGTCTGCCTCCCACACCTAAGATGAGAATCTTGAGGTGAAAATTCGACTGTAATTGCTTTGCTTTGCTTGTTAAATATTTTTCTCAACTGTTTGGTGAGATTCTGTTTTGAAAAGCCTTTGGTAAACATTCTGTGCTGCCGCTCATGAAAGAAAAACGTGGAGAGAATGTTCTGGAAACCGTGGCTATTCTGCCTGCAAATGCCCTGGAGAGAGAGGGTCTGGTAATATTGCAACTCCTTTCAGCTCTCTCAATATTGAATTGTTCTCTGGGTTCTTTGTGCAGGGAATAGCAATGTTAGGATTATGGACAATCTTTTATTGAAGGGAGATGAAAATGTACGAGATACAAGAAATGAATAATTTTCCTTTATCTCTTGTTAAGTATTAGCTTTTAATCCTTATTTCTGTTTTCACTGATGTTTTTTTTAAAGAGTCTGAAAGCTTTTTCCCCAAGTTGTTCAGCTCTTTCCTGCTACTTGTTAGTATTTGTGGATCACGTATCTGGTTAAATTTCTCTAATGACAACATTTCAGAGACATGGTTTGTTTTAACCTTGAGCCATGTCATCTTTATGTATTAGTACAAACTGGGTCTTTTCTGAACCTGTCCCCTCCCTGATTAAAGGAGCATCCTTCGTTAAAGACCGTTAGCTACTATTGACTCTGCCAACTTCAAAAACAGAATCACCTATCCGAGATCCTCATATAATCTATGAAATTTCTGCACATAGTACAGTTTTTTCAAAGAGGAAATTAATTCCTCTTCTGCCTGCATGTGAACACTCAGGGGTAATCTCGCAAGATTGCTCCCTTAACCTTCTTTTCTTCAGGAGATTCATAAGCTAAGGCAGGTATTGAATAGCCCAGATGTTTTTTCCTGTCACTCCAGTCAGGAGGTATTCCTTTGAGGAGTGGTCTCACCCTTGAGAAAGTTGAATGAACTTGTATGTGGGCAGGTGAGAGAGATCCAGGAACAGAAAGAGGCTTGAGATAAGTGGGTGAATGGACACAGTGAGCCATGCGAGTCCACGTCACTGTGTGGACATGCTTCTTTTCCTCACATGTACTGTTTGCAGTGATCGAATGACTGGTGTAGACATAGGCCACCGTCAGCAGCCAGGAGCGTGTTAGACCTCTGAAATCCCACGACTCAGTACAGTGCTTTGGCTGCAGAGAAAATAGGAGATGGCACTACAGGAATCTGATTCACAAGAAAAAAGGATTCTGGGATCACAGCTCTTTCGGTTGTGTTAATTGCAGTTTTTTATTTGTTTTTCTTGAGAATGTTTCCTTGTCTAGAAATGCCAAAAATCATGGAGAAACGAATGTGTACCTTTTAAAAAATAGTTTCAAAGCTTTAACCTGTCAAAATATGAAATACTTAGTGATAGTGTTGTTGAACGGTTGTATTTAAGTGCTTTTCTACCACTCAGCCACTCAACTGATGCTTTTTCTTATCCTTCTTCCTTTTCTGGTCATCTGCTATAATGATTTTTTAAATCTCTTTGCTTTTTTAACAACATGTCATATCCACTCTAGAGCACATTCTTCCCCGAGGTTATGTCCTTAGTCAATAAAATTGAGTCTTCCCGAAGACTTGAATTAGGAATTAAAATTTCAGTAAGCAAGCAGCTCCTTCCAACTAGGAGCTCGGTCCCTGAAGTTCCTTCCCAGAGTCTTTCTCTCAAGGGGCTTACTTACGTAGCGTGGGTAAGTCTTGCCTTGCCTTTTACCCACCACACAGTAGAAGTCCATCTTCAGGACTTAAAGGAAAGGAAAATGCAATTAAGGAAATCACCAGGCCAGACCCATGTTCCCAGAAACCCCTCTACCCCAGGTAGTGGAGACCCCACCAGAGCGATCCGGAATTCTAGTCACAGGCCAGAAACCTTAAGTTCTTGGTGGTGGCAGTAATTCAGAGGAATGTTGCCTTCTTAAGGTCTGCTCAATAAATGTTTGGAAGTGCTTTCCTTCACTTGGAAAAACCAATGCTTAAAGTTAAATTGAGGTGAATTCAGTGTCCCCTCCACTGTTAAATTTGTTCCCTGGCAAATGATTTTCAAAAGTAACACTAGGGTGATGTTTAATTACTTGTGTTCAACTTGAACCAACATGAAAAATACGTGTCTTGGAATACAAAAGATTTTAACTATTGTGACTATTGTTTGCTTTTATTCTGATAGAAGCAATATTCTGGCATCAAATTGTGTTAAAGAAATATGTGAGAGACAGAATTGAGTTCAGTACTAAGAACACTTTTTAACCCACCGAACGTAATGATATAATCACACCTAAACAATGGGTTTCTGCCATGCTGAAAACATTCCTCTTCTAGCCTACGGTTCTAAATTGGACTCATTAGCTCAGAAGCTCCGCAGTGCTCCCACACTGCCATGCTTCTAATAAATGAATGTCGCACTCACATTTGTATAATAACAACTTAGAGCTTTTAAATATTCAAGTGCTTTCACATCTGTTATCTCCTTTTAGTACAAACGATCTATCCCACACATCTACTCCTGTGTGTGTTGCACGCAGCGGACGAGCTTCTCGGTCCGAGTTCTGCAGAGATGAAAAAGCAAGCAAAAGGGCGCCTGGGTGGCTCAGTGAGTTAAAGCCGCTGCCTTCAGCTCAGGTCATGATCCCAGGGTCCTGGGATCGAGGCCCGCATCGGGCTCTCTGCTCTCTGGAAGCAGGGAGCCTGCTTCCTCCTCTCTCTCTCTCTCTGCCTGCCTCTCTGCCTACTTGTAATCTCTCTCTGTGTCAAATGAATAAAATAAAAAATCTTTAAAAAAAAAAAAGAAAACTTAAAAAAAAAAAAAAAGAAAAAGCAAGCAAAAATACGGAAAACAGATCAGAAGGGGGACAAATATTTCCAGTATTTAGGGCCGACTCACAATCTTTGGAAATTTTCTTGAGTGATATTTAGAAGTCAGAATACTCTTGGGTAGCTGGGTGACTCAGTCGGTTACGTGTCTGCCTTTGGCTGAGGTTGTGATCCTGGGGTCCTGGGATCAAGTCCTGCTTTGGGCTCCTTGCTCAGCAGGGAGCCTGCTTCTCCCTCTGCCTCTGCCCTGCTCTCTCTCTCTCTCTCTTTTTCTCATGAATAAATAAATTAAATATTTTTTAAAAGAATACCCTTAAAATGAATAATAAAGGAGAGTAGTGGAGCTAATAAAGTTTAGGGAGCTAATAAAGTTTAGTTTAACTTCTCCAAAGTTATGAAGAAAGGAAAAAGAGTTTCCAGATATGAAACCTATCACCATTTATAGAAGGCCTTCATTTACGAGAAATACTCATGGAAAAATGAAACGATGCTTCTATTTTCACAAAATAAAAAGGGCTCCTAAGTTGTAAGAGAAATACATATCTTTGTACAAATTTTAGCTTGATATTAGTGAGGAAAATCCACAATGTAGAAGTCCTTGTGTTTGGAAGGCTCTCATCTAAATAAAAATATCAGTATTGGGGGAGGTACCTTATCTGATGCACACAAACCCGAGTAATAGACATTATCCACATTTTCAAGACAAGAGGACTGCGAAACCACATGATTTGCGTGGTCCAGGTCACAGAGGCAGAAAGAAATCAAACCAGAACTTGCCTGGGGGATTATGTAAGGCGCTGCGGAAGGCTTTGCGTGAGCTACTCCTCAATCAGTAGACAGTTGATTCCGTTGGAAGTCTAATGTTTCTTGATCCAGGCAGTATTAGTTAATAAGTACAAGTGATCCGTTACTTCTTTATTTGAAAGCATTTTACATATTATATGAGTTCTACAAAGGTCTGTTCTTTTGATACTGTAAAAAGAGGAGAAACGGAAATGGGGCCAGATAGAAGGCCTGCCCTGGCCAAATCTGTGCCTGGGAGTCCATGTGCTTTATCTTATCTAACCCTCACAAGGGAGCAGGGCACGCTCCAGGAAGCCCCGGGGGGTAAGGGGTTCACCTCATGGCTAGCATATGGCAGAGCCAGGACTCACACTCCACCTGCCTGACCACAGCCTGGTGTCTGTGTGGCTCTTAATACCCCGTGGTATGTCTTACATAATATAAATATTTTTACGTGATATAAAACATTTTAGTAACAGTTCAACAAATACAAATTTCCTCTATGCTAGAATAGATTACACTTACGTAGGCACAGGAAGCAGAACGAGGATAAAATCACTAGTAGTTCAGTGGAAACTTACTGAATCAGCTTATGTATCACCATAAAACCCTTTAATGCAAAACTATAAGCGTTATTTGTTGAGCCTTTTGGTGGAGACCCCTCTCTGCACATCTTGGTAGAACTCTGCCCTTCACCCATGTTTGTGAAAGCTTTGCACGGAGGTATGGGGCTTCCGGCGCATACAGAGAGGTCCTTGTGTGTGTTTTCTGCAAACAGTGGATGCTGTTTCCTTAGCGGCTTCTTCAGTTAGAGCTCTGATTTGGTTTCTTTCTGGCTGTGCAACCTGTACCAAGTCATGTGGTTTCTCTGAACTTCACCTTTCTTTAAAATGTGGATAGAGCCTGCCTCTGGGATTTGTGTGTATCAGATAAGATAATTTATGTGAAAGCATGTTCTAAACTGTAAGCTCCTGTGTTAATATGTAGATGATATGACTCTCAGTTAACATATATCACCTGTCACTCCCTAATTCTAAGGTCTGTGCTTCATCACAGGGCCAGTCAATGCCAAAGGTATTAGAAAGGGAAGTGCTCACTCAGATGGTTGTAGAATTCCATATAAAGACCATCTTTTTGTTCCAGTATTATCCATGCTTCTAATATATATGGAGAGTGGAATTGGAATTTTGCCCTTTATTATTTTAGTTGCATAAATATAAAGGCTGCCGAGAAGCCTCTCTCATGATGGAGAAGGGAGTCTGTGCAGTGATCACAAAGCCAGGAGAGGCAGAGGACAGGTGGAATAGTTCTCTACAAATTCAGGCTACAAAAGTATGTAGAATTCCTTAGTCCCCCTCACCTGTTTAACCCATCCCCTCACACCCCTGCCCTTGCGAGGAGCACCAGGGTGATGGATGGAAGTGTCGAATCACTACATGGCACACCTGAAACTAATATGTTAACTAACGGGAATTTATTTATTTTTTATTTTTTAAAGATTTTATTTATTCATTTGACAGAAAGAGAGAGAGAGAGATCACAAGTAGGCAGAGAGGCAGGCAGAGAGAGAGGAGGAAGCAGGCTCCCCGCTGAGCAGGGAGCCGGATGTGGGTCTCGATCCCAGGGCCCTGAGATCATGACCTGAGCCGAAGGCAGAGGCTTTAACCCACTGAGCCACCCAGGCGCCCCCTAACAGGAATTTAAATAAAAACTTTTTTAAAAAACAGTATGTAGCAAAGAATACCTTATACTAATGGCATGTTATTACTATTTTAACATGGTCTGGTAAAACATTAAGTGAGAAAGACGGATTATTTTTTCCCTATGTGAAATTTAGAACTTGCTTGAAATACACAGTCCACAAAATTGGCTAGAGAGGCATGGCCACCCCAAGCCATGAGGCAAATGCTTAGCCATCTTTGGGAAAGAAGGAAGATGGTAATGTACTCTTTCATACTTCCACTGGGAGAGAAAGTCTCTTGTTTCTAGAAATTTTACCCACGACTCTGGCGTTATGGGAATTTACAAAATCAGCCTTCAGAAAATAGGACAACTGTGCTCAAGGAACAGCATTCTACAAAGCAATTTTTCGCCCCCAGCTAACAAGTTTTCTTATTACTGTGTTAACATCAGATTTTTAAAAAATGCTCCTAAGTTACTGGCTGGTTTTTAGTGTAGACCATTATCACGTAGCCATTGCTCAGAAAGGCTCAGCCTCTTCCATGAAGATCTAAAGAACAACTCCTAATACTTAAGCACAGATAATATATAACCAAAAAAAGAAGGTTCAGAATAAACTCAGTAAGCTCTTCCATCAGGAGTTTCCGATTTGACAGCTTGTCGGGTTGACAAGCTGACGTGCCAGTTTCAGAGATAACTTGGAATGTTGATGATATCTGTGCCCCAGTTCAAGCCAAGAGCTCTGGACCACCAGCCTTCGATTCCCAAAGGCATCACCAAGCAGAAGTGAAAAACGTTGCTTTCATCATTGGAATTTAAACCTGATGTGTGTACACTTTGTTTATTAATGTGGACAGTTAATTGCCTCTTCTCAAAATATACACCGCTCTTTCCCTGTGACAACTTTGTGGAGGGAAATTCCAGTGCGATTAAGTGTCTTTTGGGAAACATTGAAGTGTCATTGTCTATCCTGTGCATCAGGTTTAAAAAAAATCATAGGAAGAAGTGGGAGAATCACTCAGAGGGATTCATTTTTAGGTTTTGATGCTCATCTTACAAGTCTGGATTCTTTCATTCTCTGTCAAGTCCATCAGTGAGGCAAATTAGACCACCAGGAGTTTGTTCTGACAGATGCCAGTCAGACCTAAACACCTCCATTCATTTTGCTGGAGAAGCTTTGATGTCTCCACCTTCCCTCAGTGTCCTGGTACTTAACCAAAGTGGATGTTCCCCATTAAAAACAGACCATGGATTTTTAAAAAAAAAATCAGTATAAAACATCCTATTTTCAACTGAATAAATAAGAAATCTGACAATGTATAAAAACCCTATTTTGGTGGCATTGACCTCGTGATATTTAGTGGTGCCTTAGGCTTGCTGACAGTGAGCAGCTTATTCACAAAGAGGCCCACCAGGCTATTTTTCCACTTGTTAAATCTTTGGAATGTTTCTCATTATATTCAGTCCAGTTCTTGGGTTTGTAGATCAGTTTTGGCTGGTATAATCTGACCTTGATAAATTTTCAAGGGTAGGAGAATTCTCTTATTTGCCCTCTCCCTCTTCCTTTTCTTTTTCAAATGTTAAAAAAAAAAAAAAAAGACAAGGATTTTTTAATGTCTGGAGGAAATAGGGCTGATTATGTGGTTCTTTCTCAGTTAATTCCATTTGTACATGACTGACGTAATATACAAGTAGGACTCTTCTAGATACACTCAAGTAACAAAAATCCACCTCAGGGTGTCCTAAGTTAAAAAGGGCACGTCTTTGAATCATTTCACTGTGAAGTTCAGGTAGATCTGGGTCCAGGTGCTCCTGTGAGGTCTTGCTCTTTGGCTCTTCACGTCTCAGCTCTGCTCTCCTCTGGGTTGGCTCTTCTCCCAAATGGGCTTTCTCTATATGAGGAAGTTTCAAACCCAATTTCTATTTATCTTGAAACTACAAGAAAGAGGGCTTATCTTTCCAAGAACTCCCCAAAAAAGTCCCAGGATTGAGTCTCATTTTTTCAGATAAGCCTGTTTTGGATCACTTATCTGTCCAGAGCTAATTACAAAGGAGGTGTGTGTGTGTGTGTGTGTGTGTGTGTGTGTGTGTGTGTGTGTGTGTGTGTGTGTGTGTGTGTGTGTGTGTGACAAAGGAGGTGTGTGTGTGTGTGTGTGTGTGTGTGTGATTAGCCAGGCACAGGTCATGTGCCTGGAGGGGGTTTTAGCTCCCTCCTCATGCACCACACAGATTGATGGGTGGGAAGGGAGCCCCTCCCATGGACCATCAGAGTGCCGTGACCAGAGATGGGAATGCAGGCAGAAATAGCAAAAGTGGGCCCCTGAATAAACCCACTCTAACATTCGGAGAATATCTGATACAAAATTGTCCCATCACATGAGTATTGATTTCAGTGGCTCATACTTACAATTTGATGAGCTTTTTTAAAATACCAGACTTGAAGCCATGAGATCAGGATTAAAAATCCCATCTCTGGTATCTCTTACCTCTATAAACTTGAGCAAGCCTTTTAGCCATTCAGAATCTTAGTTTTCTCTTCCTAAAATGAAATTAATGCCCACCTCATATTATTTTTTGTGAGGCACAAGACGAGGGTAGTTGTCAAAGTATTTTACAAACTCTAAAGCTGTATGTTTGGGTTGTTTTATCAGAAAGTATCATTATTTTGAGAAAACTTCTACAGTATGCTTTTTTAACTCACAACCAGGAATAAATGCACTGTAGAGTAAAGCTCATCATACTTAACTGTGTTTTACAAAACTATTTCTATTTTCCAGTTCCTAAGCCCAAACTGATACCTCTCCACTGATATGGAAACAATAGTTCTTAGGAGTTCGAGTACTCCAAGAAGTTCCTATCTGTGTTATAACCCAGTTAGCATTAGAGTTCTTTGGAAAGGATTTATGGATGATACCCTTACTTAAATACATTCAAATACTTGATGAGTTAGCATACATCAAAATCTATCATTATCTTTTATATTTCAATTTTTTTCTCTCTTACTGTGAACTGTATGTTGGCTGTGTAGTAGCAATGCCTGACTCTTCCTTCATCATTTTAAAATTCCCTATACTAAGCACTCTGTAAAGACTTGTTGACCGGATTACTTTACACAAGGTTATAGGCACCACAAAGCCACAGGTTTCTAGGACCCCAGATTAGACACAAATTGGGATGGTCTCAAATCTTTTAGAAGAACTATCTGGAACAGTAGCATATCCCCTGCCTAGTAGATCTGGTAAGTTAGCTCAACACCATTATTGTCAGAGGCAGTACTGATTTGTATAACTTATAATATAACTTATGATGTATAAATAATACAACTCTCAAAGCTTGGAGAGTTTATGTTGCTTACCCAAGGCCGCACAGATTGTAAGAAGTAGAGGCAGGATTTGGACCCAAGCAGTCAAGCTTCCCACTCAGAGGTTTGACCACTGTATTGATAAACACCTTCACTGTCTCTATCCAAACTAGGTCTCAGCAGACAGGACACATTCTGTAAGTTCTAGAACCCCAAAAGTCTCTAGTGCAGTGTTTTGAGTCCTGTGACAAATTCTGTTCATACTAACATTTTATGAAAATGCAAGATTAGTAGCGAATTGAACCTCCACGGTAGCATGGATAAACTTTGTCAAGATAATCCTTCGCTCTTGACATCCATTTTCTCATTCTTAACAGATCAGGAGTAGCAAACAATTGCTTCGTATAAACAATTATGAAATGGCGTGACCCCTTTTCTATAGGGGTCTCCAATGAGGTTTGAATGCAGCATCACAAAAATTTGCAGTAACTTATGTTAATGACTAGAAGATTCTTCCGTGCTTCTGCTAAAGAAAAGCAGAGAATCTTAGGATGGGAATGGGTCAGAAAATGCATCCAGTCCTGTGGCTTAATGCAGCACTGCTCCTAATATATCCTTAATAGACAGCCACAGTTTCTGCCTACCCTTGTCCCTGGGAAGGTGACCCCAACTTTGTGAAGCAGTCCCATCACCATTGGAAAAATTCTGATAGAATTTTGCCTTATGTTGAATTGAAATAAGCCTTCCTAAAACTATTACATACTTAGTTTGGACAACATGAAGAATAAATCTGCTCACTTTTGCTGAAAATAGTTCTTTCAGACTTAAGATAATTTGATGTCTTCCCCTTACTCTGTTCATCATATCCGGCTCCTTGCCAATATCATTCTGAGAAGTGGGATGTGGACCCCACAGCATCCTGATTCCCCAGCTCTGGGCACATGTGCTTTGTTGATGTTCATGCTTAACCTCAGTAATATCTTGCTAACGCCTACTGAGTTTTTCTTCATGAAAATACCCCAGCCTTTATGAATGGCCACGAGCCATGCCTGCCTCCTCAGCCCTCAGCCTTGGGTGTATGTATGTTTGTGTGTGTGTGTGTGTGTGTGTGTGTGTGTGTGTGTGTGTGTGTGTTTAACCTTAATGCAGGATTTTACATCATTCCTTTCCAGAAAAAAAACAGTTTTATCCAGTTGTTTACACAATAATCCTAGGCTATCAATGTCTTGTTAAAGCTTGGTCAACACTCAGTGTATCAGTGACCCTCCCCAACTGTGTTGTGTGCTAATTTAAAACACTTACTTCAAACAAGCATGCCTTTCAAGTAATTTCCCCAATGTGGTGATTTCGGTGTTGAACAGACAGAACTGAGGAAAAAACTGCAGTCTTCTACCAGAGACCTCTTGGGTTGGCATCATTTAAGATCATCACTCAACTAGACCTCATTTTTCCATATTTTTCACATGGATAATAAGGAAAAATAGTGAGGTCTCAACATCGGTGAATGAATGGCCCTGTCCAGTACCTCTTTTTTGACCAGAGGCAGGAAGCAATGTTGAGCATCTAGCTAATAAACGGGTTTAAATAAAGAAAATGACAGCCTCAGTTTGCAAAAAAGGAACATAATGTATAAGAAGATGTTACAGGCAAAGAACAGTATTACTCTGCAAAAGCCAGTTCCTTTGCAGCAATTCATGTTATGATAAAAAGAGCTGATCGCTGCTTTTCTGAATGAGTTATTAATATTTCTGCTTCTTAGTTGTTCTGAAAAATGTATCAGTAACGGTGGCATCCAGAGTTGGAGGTAGAACAAGTAAAACAGCCCATATTGCAATAAATAGCATGATCCCGATTGACTTAAATTCCCTGCAACATGCAGAGAAACTCGGGAGCTGTACATTACGATCTCGATTGCACAGTGTTCTTTTTTCTCTCTGCTTTCGTTTTTCTGAAAATATCTCATAAATAATTGTGCATTGTCATTTAGGGCTACAACTGTCATATTAGGGAATACAGGTTATATATGATCTCTGCAAATGAATAACGGAAATCACCTAGCCTGTACAGTCTCTCCTACTTTGGTAGCTGAGGGCTTATTTTATGTGCTGTCAGCACCAGAATCAGTTAACAAGGAAGGGAGGGAGGAAGGTAGGAGGGGAAGAGAGAAACCTATAAATTTGGGCAAGCAACAGGAATTTATCATCCAAATCTATATCATGCCAATGGACTTAAGATGGGGCCAACAGTGGTATTTAGTTCTTCGCACTTTTGCTAGACTGAGGAATGCTGATGCTGACAACAAGGGGTCACACAGAGAGAACAACTGTTGGCCTGACATTTCACTTCCAGGGGAAGGTCACGATCACGAAGGTTCGATAGGACTGCTCTTCAGGGAGGTGGAGAAATGACAGGAAACAGCATTTTCTCGAGTCCAGAGTTCCCTGCAAATGAAATAGTGAGCCTGAAATATTTTTTTAAAAGGGTCAGTGGCAAGCATGTAAATAAATAGAAATTTAGACAAACGCCAAAAGCCCTGAACTTGAGACATTCGAGTGTAGTTGAAAAGAAGAATCCCATACTGTTGTTTGAGGTGTGCGAATCGCAGAGCTCACAGGAGGGGGGAGGAGGATCATTCCTGAATCTGTGTCAGGAAGATGGAAGAGATCCGAGGCTGGCCCGCGGCCTCTGGGCAACTCAGGAGAAACGGAGGGGTTTGATTTTCTGATTTCCAGGCAGTGTTTCTGTGTGGAAGAAGAGACTGCAGGGCCGTCGCTGTTGGAAGGAAAGATGCAGAGGTGTTGGGTGCATTAATCCTTGCCTGAGCAGAGTCTCTCTGACTCCATCGTTTGACAGATCTCCTTTTAGTCTCTGCTCCAGGAGCTGCTGAGTCCGCTGGCTGCGGACCGAGCCTTCCTTTCTAGGGTGCCCTTTCTTCTTTTGCCTTTGAAGCTGTTTTGTTCACTCTTCAAGTTTGTTTCTGTTTTATTTTAGAAGCACTGTCATCCAAGAGAAGGCTTGGACTTCATTATACCTTTAGCTTTCACCCTGAACCTTTCCTATTTCTTGTCAGATTCTTTCTGGTCAATTTTCAAACACCCCGAAGTGTGAAAGAATTATGACGAATATAAGGGAGAAACAGAGAAAAAGACAATTTTTTTTTCAGGGCTAGAACAAGGCATAAAATTTTATCTCTGGTAGAATCTGACCAGAGGGCTCTATTCATACACGTTTCTTTATTAAACTAGCTACACAGTGTTGGCAGACTCCTAGAAGGTTTTCAGAGCCTAATTGGTCTTGGTGAGTCAATGGAGCTCTTGTCTACTTGCTCCATTCCAAGACCCACCATCAGCCTCATCAGCTTCTGAATCCCAATTTACTACTGGTCCTGATGGTGGAAAAGGGATTGTGTCCATAGCAATGTGCATTCCATACACAGTTACTTTGTGACCCATGCCTTGTGCTCAAAAGATGCAGTAACTATCTTGGAATGATGTCATGGTGCCAGGGAGACAGATTCCTATGCTCTAAACTTTTTTAAAATGTTCAATTTCTGCTTGAAAGAATAATCCTTTTACAGTATGGAAAATATAGACCGAATTTGGACATAATATGCTGGATGCTTAGGGAAGGCTTCTCTGAGAAGGTGACATTGGAGTAGAGCCTACAAGAAATGGAGGAGCTGGTCCCACAGTAGCTGGAGGAAAAACATTTCAGGCAGAAAGGGAGACAAATGCAGAGGCTTGAAGCAGGAATGTGTGCTGCTGTCCAGAACCAAGTAAGCAAAAGGAATAGTAGAAGAGAGCAGAGAGATGAGGTCAGGGCTGGGTGCCGGAGGATGGAGATGCTCAAAGGCCATTGTCAGGACTCTGGATCTTCCTGTGAGTTCAGTGGAGCAGAGTGGCATGATGCAGCTTTCATTTCAAACAGATCATGTTGGCTGTTGTATTGAGAATAAGCACTCAGGGAGTGAGGATGAAAGCAACGAGACCAGTTTGCAATAATCCAAGAGAGAAAAGGTAGTGACTTGGACTAGGCAGTGATAGGAGGGTGAGAAGCCTTTAGAAGTAGATTCAACAGGATTTGCTGCTAGATTGGATGAGAAATGTGAGCAAAAGGATGTGGCTCCCCCAGAAGAAGATGTGGTTCTCTCCTCAGCTGTTTGCCGAGACAAGGCTTATGGGGAAGGTGAGGTAAAGACGGGCTTGGTTTGGGCATTTAATTTAAGGTTAAGATGCCTATTAACCATCAAAGTAGAGCAGCATCAGGAGGACAGCTGGGTATCCAAGTGTGGAGCTCAGGGGGGAGGTCTAGACTGGAGATACGAATGTGAGAGTCAGGACTGGGTGATACCACCTCGTGTAGCCAGAGAAGGGAAAGAGATCAAGAACTGATGCTCCAGGGATCAGAAGATGACCACTTATAAAAACCAGCAAAGGAGGCCAAGAAATGGAAGGAGCGATCAAGTATCAGAGGTCAAGGAAAATGAAGTGTCAGATTTGGGAGAGTGGAGGGCATAGAGAAAAGCAGTTTCTGTAGAATGGGCTCAGGTGAGGACAGGAAAAGGGAACATGGAGAAACATAGGTACCTCTTGAGGTATTTTGCTTCTTAAAGAAGAACAGAAATTGAGTTGGAGCTCAAGAAGGACATTGGGTCAAGGGAAGGAGTCTGTTTGCTTTTAGTAGATGTTACAGCACTGTTTGAGAATGTTCTAGCAAAGTGGGGGGGGATGGATGAGGAAGAAGAGAGAATATATCATGAACTACTGGATTGCTACCAATTGAGCAGACAAAAAGTCTACCTTTAGGAAGAAAACCTTGAAGATAGGTACTACACTTTACATTTTGTCATTAGATTGGAATGCAGATGTGTTGTATTTTCTGAACTAAATTCCTAGTAACCTGAGGTACATGATGGTGACAAGAACGAGACATGTGTTGTATTTTAAGAAAACATTTCCAGAGTCAGGAGAGAGGTCTAAACTAAAGATAACATGATAAGACTTTGCTTCATCAAAGAAATCCACATTCAATTATTGACTATATCTCAGTTATAAGACTACTATATCTTTCCTTAATCCCCATTTATTTGGATATCATGGTAATTCAGGTTCAGATAAACTAAGTTAGCCTGAGAAATAAGCAAATGAAATTTGCAGAGAGATGTGTAACATCCTTTTATAGAATTGTTTCCAGGCTCTGTACAAGCAGGCCTTTAACTCATAGGTATACTAATTACAAATGTTCCTTCTCTCTTCAACAAAGTGAGCAGCCCTTTGTCAGCCTTTATCAGGAAAAATGAGAACCATTCTAACAAGAAGTCTTCAAGGTTGATTTCTGGTGCCTTTACCAGAAAATGTGTCAGCAGTGACGTCATTGACTAAAAAGCTCAAGTGTCAAGAACAAAGTGGCCCAACTACAAATGATAATGAATAGTAGTAATGAATGTCCCTGTCGTGCTTTCCTCTTTGTCAAGAAACTTTGAACACATTCCATGGTTCCATTGATGCAGTAAACACACTTGACGGGGCTTCTGTGTTCTAGGTGCTAGAAATTTAATTGTGAAAAATTTCCCTCTCTTGCAAAGCTTACCATGAGCTGCAGAACAACCTGACAAAATAAGTAGGTCAAGTACTATTATTATTCTTTACAGATGAAGACGTTCTAAAGCTCAATTAAAACTTAGATTTAAATCACTACTGTTCTAGGAATTTGGTCTCCCAATGAAATCTTTTTTTTTTTTTTTTTTTAAAGATTTTATTTATTCATTTGACATGACAGAGAGAGATTACAAGTAGGCAGAGAGGCAGGCAGAGAGAGAGAGGAGGAAGCAGGCTCCCTGCTGAGCAGAAAGCCCGATGTGGGCCTCGATCCCAGGACCCTGGGATCATGACCTGAGCCGAAGGCAGCGGCTTTAACCCACTGAGCCACCCAGGCGCCCTCCCAATGAAATCTTATCACCAGTGTTTTCTTTCTCAGAACTGTTCAGAACTCAATATTTCAATACAAGTTGTACTGTGAAATATTATCTTCATAAATATAATGAAACTCTGTGATGGAAACTCTTTTGCATTAAAAAAAAAACCTCATTCCAGCCCTCAGTCTAATAACCGTGTATCTAGAAGAAGAGCCATTTTATCTATGAAGACGCCAGTTACAGCTGATCCACCTAGAGTAACTGCTCTTTGAGCCTGATAAATTATTTACTGCCAACAGAATTACTGTGATATCTGAATGTATCAGCATGTTCTTCAACAACCTCCACAACTAAAACACAATTAATTGCCTTTGTTTTCAACTCTTTTTTAAAAATCTGATTTTTACCCTTTCTGTTGCATCAGTTAATTGTTGGAACTTAAATAAGTTTTATTTTTTTCTAAGTTTAAGACATAGCTTATAAATGAAAATAATTATTGTAACATCTTTCAAATGTATATAAGGCACATACAAACTCTCTTCAGTGTATGTGACTAGAGGTAGAGTTTTTTTCTTTATTGAGAAAAATTTTATGTGGATTTTAAGAAATAGACTAAGTGATGCATGAGACCCTCTCTTCCCTCTTTAACTCTCTGGTAACTTTCTCTAACTGTTGGAAGAAAATATTCGTGTAAGAAGACATTAAGTGGGAAATTTCCTGTAGGAACTAAGTACTGAACAATCTCAAGAGAAAGGTGCCCATAATGAACAGCTACGCTGTTCAGGATTGACCAGCAGGCAGTGAACCCAGCCACCGCCGGCTGCCTGCATGGACAGGTGGAAGATTGGTGTTGGGGAAGGGCAGAAACCTATCTAAGTCACTGAGGAGAGGGCACGGGAGAAGAGAGAGGTGTCCCCGTACTTTCAGAGCCTAATGGGAAGAGTTCTAAGCAGAAGGCTCATGCAGAGTGGGGGAACCTGCCAGAAGAGGAAACTGGCATCTCATTCCACAGTTGGACTTCTGATAGGCAGATGCACCAACCTGATCTGAAGAAGAGAGAACTGGAGGGACATGTCCCAGCGGAGAGGGGAGTGGTCAGAGAGCAGCCTGCCCTGCACACCCAGGCTGTATGTGTGTGTGATGCAGGCGGGTGCACAGGAGAAGGCTGGGTTATACCCTCTCCCCTGTGTCCCATCCAGCAGGTGAGCATGGACACTCAGAGGGCCGAGTAGAGGTTGGAAGAAGTCAAGCTGGAGACATATTTCTCACATCAGAAGTGTGCAATGGGGAACCCATCCCCTTCCCCCAGAAGAGCCTCCAAAGATCTCACACAGAAACACAGTAGAACCTATGTGGGGCAGGATGATTGCACCCCCTACAGAAGGGCCTCGGAGGCCATGTTAGCGTTACTCTGAGAAGCAGTACAAGCCGTCAGAGAATTGGGCCATAGCCAGATAAGAAAAGAGGCCCTTGTCCTTCTCCTGTACTCCCCTCCCCAGCAAAGGGCAGGAAGGAGGTAGAGCTTGGGGTGGGGAAATCCACAGTTGACCATACCACCGCCCTCCTCCCTACTCCTAGTGGAAGAAGGAAGGAGAGGAGGACCAGGTACAAATCAAGCCTCCTTGGGTTTTTTAAGCCTCAAGCCTGACCTGTGGTGAGGGAGGGCAAAGTCTGAATCAGATGACACTGGGTTTTTTTTTACAAAATGGATTCTTAGTGACTCAAAGTGACCAGGAAGTTATGAGGTCTGCCCCAAATGTTAAGTGGCCTGGTTCCCATCAGGGAGGGGAGACTGGGCTGGCCCGTTGGAGAGTAACGATTGGGAAGCAATAAAACTTTCAGGAATTTGACCCCCATTGGAGTTGAGACTGTTCCTTGAACTGGTGCCTCTTACATATACTTGTTCCAGGATCAGTAAAATCAGTTCCATGTAACTGGAGACTCCCTTTGCCTCCTTTGCCTTCCTGTGAGGTCAGTACCATGCTGGCACTCCTTCCTAGCTATCCCAGGCTGACGTGTTGTGACACCCTCCCGTGTCACCTGAGCAAACCACTTCTGAATGTCAGTGTCTTCATCTGTCAAATGACAAGTGGTTCCTGGGTTACCTCTAGCATTAAAAGTCTGTGGAAGTTGGGGTTCCTAGGTGGCTCAGTCGCTTAAGTGGTCAACTCTTGATTTTGGCTCAGGTCATGATCTCAGGCTGGTGAGATCGAGCCCCACGCCAGGCTCCACACTCAGTGGGGAGTCTGCTTAAAAGCTTAAGATTCTCTCTCCCTTTCCTGCTGCCCTCCCCCAGATAAATAAATCTTTTTTTTTTTTTAAGTCTGTGAAGTTGTGAAAGAATGAGCTCAGAAATGTGGATGAGTGTACTGAAAAGATGAGAGGTATCCTCCTGTGTGCCCATTTGTCCCAGTTAAGATGGTAATCCCTCCAAAGCATGGAGTTCGTAGATGAGGCTGGAGGTTTAATGGGACAAGACTTAACTGGTTAGAGATTGAATTTTTGAAAGGTAGAAAGAGGAAGATTCCCTGTGGAGAGAATACAGGAAGTCTAGAGAGGGAACAGAGAGTAGTGGGGACAGTTTAAGTGGGAGGTGGTTGCATTTGCCTTCGGTCAGACCCCAGGGATCTTACTTCCTTAACGGATGCCAGTTACAGCAATCTGTCCCCAGCAAGCCATCCAGATGACAGAGGGATAGAAAGCAAAGATGTCGGGGGTGGGGGGGTGGGGGTGGAATGCCACTGCCACCAGACAGAGAGATGTTAAATTTCTGGTGAGCATTTCTGGGAGGGTGAAGGTAGGGATAACATTTAGCCAGGGATAAGTTTCTTTTCCATAATTCATTTGCTGATGCGATTGTTCTTTGGCGGGCTTCTAAATCATATTGTGGTTATGTTCTTATCTCCTTCCTGCATGATCTTTGTACGGCCTACTTGTGAATTCTGGGGATGTTCACGGTGCTTACTGAGTAAGTTTAGGCATGCTGCCATTTTCTGTGATTCAATTTCATGGTGTCTTTTAGAATGATGGAATTCAGGAAAAGAACTCTATAAAGATTGAGCCAGGAGCCTCTTCGGTTTATTTGGTGGTTTCTGCTATAACTCCTGGGAGGGGGGGTTAGCTTGGCATTTGGTTCTAAGCAAGCAAACATTATTGCCTTTTAATAATTGTTAATTCTTAGCCTGTTAATGGTGTGGTGGAGAGTCAGGATGATGGAGCTGACTCATTGTAGGCTTCCCAGTGCTGTTCCCCAAAGTGTCTGCTTCAGTAACAGACCCCGGCTTCCTGACCCCAAACCCTCCCTGCCCTAGTATCCTTCCTGCCAACTCCCCCGCCACACCCCTCCACTGCCGAGTGGCCAACAGATGCCTCTCCCCTCCCCCTTGTCAACCACGGTTCTGCCCTTGAAAACTCTGGAGGGAGAAGGATCTTCTAGGTTCATTAAATGGAGCAGTGACTAAGTCAGGAAAGTCATCTTATTGCATTGTTTGCTTTTGGTCATTGAAGATAAGAAACCAAAAATATTTATTCTGCACTTCAGGCTTTTTCCCATCTTTCTTGAACTCCATGAAAATATTTATCCTCTGAAATGAACGGTGTGAAGAGGGAAGGTATTTCCGTTGTTTTTGGCAAGTGTAAAACACAGTTTGCTTTTCCTAAGATGTGAATTTACTGGTAATCTCCCTTGAAATAAGACTAATGCCTAAATGGTCTTTTCTCTTTCCCAGCCAACCCAAAATGCTTTTAAGCAAAAGAATGTGTTGGAAGCCAGTTATGAAACCTGGGCACCCTAAAGCGTTTCTTGAGTGTGTGTGTGTGTGTGTGTTAAGAGCTGTGATTCTTTGCTTTTTATTATTTTCCTCCCTCCCTTCCTTGATGCTACCTTAGTAGCTGCCATGTTCTAAATACTGACGAGATGAGATAGTTTTCTGTTTATATCAGCAGTCGTCTGTCTGTGAGATATGGACGAATCAGAACGCTGGATTTCCTTTCTCAGCCATCCATCAGGTTCATAATGTAAGGTTACAAATGGTTATTTTCTTTCCTGAACTTGCGCTGTGTAATGTGTTGCAAAGTGTTGTCAGTAGCTGCAGGTACTGTGTCCTGGCAATGCAGAAACTCTGTGCTGTCTAACGACTCCTAAGATCTTGTCTCTGATACTTCATTCACTGTGGCTTGTGACCAGTTGACGTGCAAACATTGTCCTGAAATGAGAAACATACCTGGTTTTTAAAGTCTGCAGTTAAAATCTGTCCCACGTTGAGTTTTGGCTTTCATCCCAGGTGTCTGTGTTAACTTGCTTTTACAGGAAGAAGGAAAAGGGTAAATTGATATATATATATATATATATACACACACACACATGTATATGTCAGTGTTAATCTTCCCCATCTCGTACTTTCCCACGTCCATGGGCTAGTCAACCCATTGTGTCCGAAAGTTCTCAAAGGTTCATGTGCTTCACTTGTGAGAAATATTTGAGTCTGATTTGCATGATATTCTGTATACATTTATGCAAGCGTGGGAGTGGTATGGCCAGGAGAGACGCTGTTAGAGCTACAAAGTGGTTCTCAGCCTTCTTCCATCGGACAAGACTGAATTGATCTTTGGAACGTGTGTGAAATCGTGACCCATTTTACTCTGAGCTGCATAATATTCAAACATTCACAGCTTACTTCTGAATGCTTAAAAAAAACCCACTTTGGTTTGGGAAGTAGACATTTTAATGTTTGGTCTTTTCTGTTTTATATTTTAAAATCTTATTTTCATATACTGTTAAATTTTTCCCATCGGATAGCCTGCTGTCCGAGACGTTGAGACATTTGGTTGAGAATCACTAAGCAGAGCTCTCGGGCGGCGTGTGCAGGGCCTCCCTTCGGGGCGCTGCACCAGGCACACCCTCCCGCGCATGGGACTTCTGGCTCCTGAGCTCGTGGGGTCTGTGTGTTGCCTTGGCCCGTGCTCCAGTGACCCAGCACTTCCTCCCCAACCCGTAAATGCTAACCAGTGCTTTTTCATGTTCAGAAGTGGCCATCTCTGCTCTTTATCATCCAAAGAAATAAATTTAGTATAACCAGCTGCATTTGACCAGACTCGCATTCTTGATTCTGGAAGATTTTCAAAAGACCTGCTGTAGCCTCCTGCTTCCGTGTGTGTGGGAATGTTTGGAGGAGGCCCTTCCTTACATTCACATCCAAACCCATATCTACCTATTTATAAGCAGAGAGCTCTATGGAGCCTTCTTCAAAGCCTCAGAGATAACGGAAAATAAATGTTATCACGTATATCTTATGGATGTTTGGGTAGCTCATCTCAGATCGATATTTGTCAGAATTCTTGAAAGTGAAGCCTTAACCTAACAATCGGCATTTAAAATCATTTTCATTTTTCATTAAGTGTTCTGAAGAAATAGAGAATAATGTTTGTTAATATTCAGGTCTAAATTTATAAGCAGGTAGGTGGAAACAGTTCCTAGTAGAAAAGATTTAAAAGCTGCTATTTAAAAAAAATCAATTAAATCCTAATTTTAAAAAAATCAAAAAGAGTAATACAGGGCCTGGAAAATACTGTACCTTTCTGTTCACGTTAGGGAGCTAAATCATAACCCTGGCTTTTAATTATTTACTGACATCCTTAGGAAATGTTTTTCTCAAGAAGAGAGTAAGGATATAGACAATGTTCCCTTCGTATGCACAGAGGATGGAGAATAGGTAGTGTCTTCAGTTTCCATGTTTGGAGGAGAGAACTCTGCAATATGAGGTTTTCACATTTGCCTTATGTATCTGGTGCATTTGAACCAAAAGTCATGCAGCTTTAGCACCTTTTGAAACAAAGCAAAGTCTAAAAGCTGCATTTTAGACTCTGCCATCCAATAAAAACCTATCTATAGACTTCTGTGAATTTTTTCCTGGGTTTATAACTAAATTCAGTTGGTTTTATACTTTTCAGCTGGTGGGATAAAAGACGTTTGATTTAATTACATTGTATTAAATATGGCCCCACCGTAGCCCTTCACACTCGGCTAGAATGTGCATGCCGAGCTGGCAGTTGGTAAATACCTGTTCAACAGAATCAATTTTCCATTTAAAGCTCTAATCTCAAACTATGTTTTTTTTTCCTTTATGTTCACAGTTTAATTTTTATTTGAGCTAGAAAGGATACTTCATGATGTCGATTTTCCTTTGTTTCATAGGTAATATCTTAAAGGAAATACATACATACATACCAAGTAGAACAGGTTTTAAGCCATGACCAAATTCTTGGAATATTAAAATCATTCAACACATGAACATAAAGGAAAGGTTTAAGTATTTTAAGCTCTAAAAAAGTAGCCTGAAGACATTTAGTAAGAGTGCCCTTGAATCATTGAATTTCTCTTCTGTAATTAGTCAAGCCTTTTATAGACCACTGCCAGTCAGTAAGAGAGACAGAATTTTACCCCAGCCTTTTCCTATTTTGTTATTCTATCTAAATATAATCGCATCACTGTTATCAGTGTTTAGCTCTACTATTCGCTAAGGGTTAAGATTTGATTATAAACCATTCTTCGAGGCAAGAGACTTTTTAGGTCTGTTTGAATTTTATCATGTAAAATTGTTTTTAATTGGGAAATTATTAATTTTATTAATTTACCTGGAGAATTAACTTTATTCATTTACCTGAGGAAACACAGGTGCCATGTTGATTTGAGTATTTTACAAGACCTAACAATGGGCCTGCCGGTTGGGAATTATTGTAGAGCTAAGGTACAAACCCTAATTTGCCTTTTGGTTTCTTTCTCTGGTCCCTACCGTGTACTGCCCGACCCGCTTCCTCCATCCACAGTTCGTTCCTGGTGCGGCCCTGCCTCCAGGACGGGTGAGCCCTAGGCACCCTTATTCTCTCAACTCTGGTTTTTACCGTCAGTGGACCAGTTGAAGCTATGACCCGCCCCAAGGCCCAGTGCACACCTCCTGCTGGCAGTAGTGTCACCAAATCTGTCCGTTCCCATAAAACTAACTCCAAAGAGAAGACTCCACACCTGCAAGTGGAGTCTTATAAATAGTCTTCGCTCTAAAGTGAAACACAGGGGCGCCTGGGTGGCTCAGTTGGTTAAGCAGCTGCCTTCGGCTCAGTCATGATCCCAAGGCTGCTGGGATGGAGTCTCACGTCAGGCTCCTTGCTCAGCAGGGAACCTGCTTCTCCCTCTGCCTGCCACTCTGCCTGCTTCTGCTTGCTCTCTCTCTGACAAATAAATAAAATCTTTAGGAAATCAATAAATAAAGTGAAACACAATGATAATTAGCTGATAATTTCCAGTAAGCAAATACATTTTTTTTTGTAACTTCAGTCTTAAGAACACTGTTTCCTCCTTTGAAAATGAACATCTGGAAATAAGCCCCACGTATGACAAAACTCAGTCCCTATTCCAGAAAGATAGATTCAGCCCCTATATAGAGAATTTTAAAATAGATGGACCGGAGCAATGTTTCAGGCCACAAAGAACGTAAAGGAGGGATTGTATTTCTCTTCCCGCCAATTCCCTCCCCTACCCTATAGCACGTAGGGGAGGCCCTGTCAGATCACTCTGAATTCGAAGCAGGTGGCTTGTGATTTCTGGACAAAGTGGAGTCCCAGAAGAGCAGATGATGGCGCTGCCTAAACTGAGTTAAATGAATGTGCCACGCGTTTCTTCAAGCGGTTATCAAATAAGAGGTCAGGATGATTTCCAGACTGAGGTGGTATGCGCTGGGGCTCGTTCTTCCCAAAGTGGCTGCTATGACTTACGTGGATGGTGTAAATATTGGGATCAGCATTTGGCTGTAGTTCTGCTTGACGTGTATGGAACTCACGTCGAAGTTTAATTATAAAAGTGCCTGAGTTAATTCAACATTAGAGAATGAGTTTGCGTATGATTTGCATGCTTAATGTACTAACACCTGAAATGTCCCCATAACCCGGCTGCACCCCATTCATCCCCACCCCCAGCCCTATTCCCAGGCTTTGCCCCGCAACCCGTGGTACCCCCAGCACCTGCCATGGCTGCTCAGGCTGTTTTGAGAACTGCCTGTTGAGCTCGGCCGAGGCATACTTCAGCTAAACTAAGACAGGGCTAAAGTGACGATCTGACACTTGGTTTCAGTTTTCACCTCGACAAACACTGGATCGAAAGATCTTTTAATGTCAACCAGCTCTTCCTTTTGTATCATTCCACGGAGTTGCGTGCAAACTTCTGTTGTTCCGTTACAGTGTTACCCGTGACTTAAATGTACAACACCTGTTTGCTGTGTTGTTGTTGCTTTATCGAGGGAGGGGAAGAAGGTGAATGGGGCGGACTAGAAGATTTGCTGGATTTGGGGAGAGCTTTTAATTAAGAACTCCTGGCTGCATGTTTCCAGAGTTTTAACTGTAGGTATTATCACTTAAAGGTTATTACATTCAGCTTCAAAATAGCACTGAAATCCACATTTTCTACATTTTCAATTTCATACTAGTTTTTTTTTAAGAGCAAATCACAGCCAGTTGAATTAAAGACTGAGAGATGATACAGACCAGATGTTTGAAAGAGAAAGAGAAGACCATAATAGGCAGCCAGAGGAAAACTTTCTCCTAAAATTAATTGCAGCCCGTCATTTAAAAAAATAAAATAAAAGTTATAAATATAAAGAGGAAACTCAAGAATGAGTCAGGGATGGGTCATAAAGACATACAAAAATGCCGAAGTAATTATTCCAGGTAAAGTCTTAACAATTTCAACAGACAGGAGATAGGAGAACCAAGCCATATGCAGGTAAATTAGCATCTAGAACCAAACTAACGCAGAGAATGGCTTAGACTTGAGTGTGAGGGGCTAGAAGGCATCTGATAGGTCACATGCTCCAGTGAGAAGCCAGTGAGCTCACAAGATACTGACTGCTCTTCCTGAGTCTGGGAGGGACCCATCTCAGGGAGAAGAGCTTCAGGTTCTCTGCCTCAGTGAAAAGGCCTGTGCATTCCGGAGGGGCTCTAGAATTTTCTTCTAGTTTTTCAAAGACAGACACTTAAAAGCAAAGCCTATGCCTGACACTTCCCAGCCGTAGCAGCCATCTCATGTGCCACCTAATGTAAGTCCAGACTGCCAAGAGAAAATTGAAATGCTAGCCCTCCTCCCCAAAACACATGTCCTGTTTAAGCTATTCCTGGAGACTCATGGATTTTAACCTATTGGAGTTTCTGATCCTTTCAAAGAATTTATGGAAAGCTGTTGACTTTTTTCTCCCCAAAAACATACACCTACATCCAAAATTGTGCATTCTTATCCTAGATTCCTTGAAAATCCTCCTTAGGAAACCCTACAGTATTAACCCATGTTTTAGTACTTCTGTAGAACTTGGTCTCTGACCAAGGTTTTACTTAGTTTGGGAGCTCATGAGACCGATTTATATTCTTCCAACTCCTGAGAAAGATAATTTCTTAATTCTACAAGAGCACCTAAATCCAGGTTAAAAGAGAGTGACTTTGGAAATCTGCCTGTTGTCTAGTTTTTGTTACTGTCCATTTGAGAATTGAATTTTGAGAAATTTAGAATCTTTACCAGGGAAAAGAGTGAGAAATCACCGGTATTATAATATCTAAGTCAGATTAGAATCCAGAAAAGACCTGCCAACACCAGCCTTTGACTTTATAGATCCTCACACTAAGCCATTATAGTAATAAAATTAGTCAAGGCTAACCTCATGGAAAATAATAGATGGAAGGATGGGACATCCTTCTCTCTTAGGTCTGTCTTAGTGAGCATATGCATTATATGATACGCCATCATATGTGCATTTGCTTGTATTTGTGAATTAAGATCCTCAAGTACATGCATATGCACGTATGACCAAACTTGGTATTTAAGTGTTTATTATTCATTTGTGCCTTAGTTTTTCTTAGAAAGGTAGCTGCATACATCCAAGACCGTCCCAGTGGCATTTTATCAATACATGTGAATTCAGATGAGGGAAACTAGTCATCCATTTGTAAATTTTTCTTCTAAAATTTTGTTTAGAATCACACTTATACTACCTTTTCTCCAGAGATCTAAAATCATCCCAAGTACATGGTACATGTCATATTTGGAAACTGAAATTCATGGAACTGTGTATTCTGAGGGTAAAAGCAATTCAGACTTAAAAGTTCAAATAACCAAGCTTAAAAACAGAAAAGTCTTCCAAAGGTCGTATGTTCTTTTTCTGTCATAACAGAAAATTATGAATTAGTGCATCATTTATGAATATCTCCATGTTTTATTTTAAAATCACTTAGCTTAGGGTGTCCTTCTAAAAATGGAATAACTTCTTTCACACCTTACAAATTAACTCAGCTTTGGGAAATATGATGCTACCACATATATAAAACCGTAATAAATAGTAGAAGTATTTCTACACATGTAATACACCCAGACGCATTTGCCCATTCTAGCACACATGTGTAAGATGAACTCAGCCTAGCTATAGGGAACGAACTTTGCCAACTGCTCATATCACCTCTAGAATAAATGTGATTTTCAGACAGGAGACTGGGGAGAACCTTCCATTACCTTGCGACCTCCAAATGAAGCCACAGCCTCAACTCCAGTACAATATTGGCAACACCACCCAGAAAAGCTCATCTTCCAATCGTGTGATTACAAAGCTTTTGTAAGTTACCATAAATTCAGTATTTGAGTACCAGTGGGGATAGAGGGTATACTTCTGGCTTGTTTACTTTTATAATGGAATACACCAAAATGCCCATCATTGAAGCTCTTAAAGTGTTCTCCCCTTCTCTTTTTCTTAAAGTAGCCTTTTCTATACAGAGAAAGTCCAAGTAAATAGAACTTAATCTTGTGAGTTTAAGGTCTATTTTGACTTTGTATATCTTAAATGAAATGTGATAAAGTACAATCTTAAAATGGAAATGAATATAAATATAGCTCATATAGACAGCAACACTCACTGACCAATGATCTCAAAACTGGGTCGGCTACCAGATTTCTCTCATCAGGACTGTATTGCTGGGTACTTTTCTCTAATAGGAGAGAGAATCAGGCTTAGCTGAGAATTGCAAGTAATATGAACAGGTAAATTTTGAAAAAAAAAATACCATAGGTTTGGGGACAGGTGGTTGTCATGACTACAGCAGGAAAAGTAAAATCACCTCTTTTAAAAAGAAGTGTTTCGATTAGGACAGACTTAACCCGTAACTGAAAAGGCAAGGATTTTACCGACATCCTTTTCCTTAATTTGATTAAGACGTGGGCATTGTGGTTGTCGCATCGCAATTTCGGCCTTTTTTTTTTCATTTTGTTATCTATACCTCTTTTGCTGCCTACTTATCGTGGCGTATTGGATTTATTTTAGCAGTAATCTCCCCCAAACTGTGGAGCTGAAATGCCTCCTTCTTGCAAAGCTCAAACGCCCCACAGCCCCTGGAGGTGGTCGGACACGCCCTGCTTCGTGGCCCTTAACCACGCCCCCTGCTCCCGTAAGGGCACGCCCCTCTTCGCGTCGGGCAATTCCTGGTCTGCACGCCTGGTTTCCAGCCCGGGTTTTGCCCCATGCCACGTCAGGAAAATAATGATTTTAATTCGTTTTTGGTTTTTGTTTTTTTAAAGATAACGTAGAGCTCTTTCGCTCGCTCTCTCTTTTTTTTTTTTAAAGGAGATTAGGGAGGGCTAAAATGACAAAAGAAAGAAACCCTATTGAAGCTTCAAAAAGTTGGGAGAGGAGTCAATTGATGAAAAGGCAAAATAAACATTTTGCTTCAAACTCCTTGGCCCCCCCACCCCCCCAGCCAGAACTTGGAAAGTGATTGGTAATTGCTGGGAGGGGACGTTCTCCTCTCTCTCTCCTACCCCATTCAGCCCCTCAGTGTCGGTTTGCACCAGGAACTGGGCTCTCCCCATCCTGGAACAACCGAGAGGCCATTCCCCCTTCCCGCAGGCTCATTCTCAGGTGGAGCAAGCCCTGGGCGCGCAGCTGAGTGCCAAGACCCCAAACTGCATCTCCGCCTGAGAGCGGCCTCACGTTAATTACCTACGCAGCCAACTCAGCCCAAATGGGGTGCCTGTCGCTTAGCTTCTCAGCTGTCTCATACAACCCTGTAATTACGTAGAGAGTAGCGTGATTTATTTTTGCAGACATTGCTGCCTCAAAAAAAAAAAAAAAAAGGAAAAACATTTTTAGATGCCCCCATTTTGCAGTTAAATATGATTTGAAAGATGGCATCTTTAGAAAATGCTGCGGTTTTATTATAAAGAGCAATTTACAGCTCTCAGAACTGTAGTTAATTCTACAGCATTCTCTCTCTAAAAGCATTTATTTGTTAGGATTAGTTACTCTTAGTTTATGAAAGTTACTCAACAACTTTCAGCCAGGAAACCCAGCCAGTAGGACGTCCACAATTTGGTTTTAAATCGCAACTCATATTTATACTCTTTTTCATAAATCATTGACTTGTTTTGTATTTTAGTATTTAGGTTCTATGCTGATAAAAGAGCTCAGAGGGACAGAATCAACCCAAGATGCCTGTGCAAAAATGCGGGTAAGTTTGCCAAACAATTTTATTTCTAGTCGCTGAAATACTAAATACCGGGTATGGCTACAAATTGCCACTTTTCAAATGACTATTTTCTTCATCTGCTGGTCTGCTGAATCACATTACATAAAAAAGGTGTTTGGGCTTTGTTCATGTTTATACTTGAGCTTATCTGCAGTGTGCGTTGATGTCTGTTGAACGTATTGATATATTTATGCCACGTTGCATTTACTCTTATTTTTAAAGATTTAAAGTTAATTGTATGTACATTGGTCATTCTCCAGATTAAGAGAAAAACGGTCTTTAGTTTATTGCAAGAAAATGCTTTAGGCACCTTCGTGCCAGTCTGAGAATATTTACTGTAAAGACCCCCAATTAACTAAAAAATTATCAAATGCTCAAGTATTGAGAGCTTATTATATAAAGCCAATATTCTTTATGAGGCTTCTCAATTCTGGGGTTTTTTTTTTTAGTATAAGAAAAAAAAATTCATCTCTGAGTAAATCAGGTAAGGGCAGTAAATATTAACAAAAATGGCCATTGTAAATATCTGTGATCGTTGGCCCCTGGACTCCTAGGAGTCTGTATTAGCCAGACTGAATCTTACTCATACTACACATTCACTGTAGTTTTGTTTGTTTGTTTTATTAATATATAATGTATTATTTGCTTCAGGGGTACAGGTCTGTGAATCATCAGTCTTAAAAAATTCACAGCACCCACCATAGCACATAGCCTCCCCAGTGTCCATAACCCAGCCACCCTATCCCTCCCCCCTCATTTGTTCGTTTTTTCTAAATGTGTCCCTTATCCTTGCTTCCTCCGTAACAGATGTATAGAGACTATGGCCACACCTGACAGTACAGATTAAGAATAAATAGTAGACTCATTCCATAGAGCAACTAACCAGAGTCAAATTTAAGATTGTTAGCAAGTGATCCCTAACTCTCATTTGTGGCCAATATACATTGGTTTGATTTTACATGAGCAGGCGTCAGGTGGGAAATATTTAAAAATTAAACTAAAACAGTTATGAAGGCAAATCTGTAAAATCAATTGCTCATGGAAAGCTAAGTATGTGTGAATCTTCATGAAATCGAGACCTCCAAATGTGATCGCTGATTTAATATTCGGATCAGTTCAGTAACAGAAAGACTGAAATTGGGCGCCTGGGTGGCTCAGTGGGTTAAAGCCTCTGCCTTCAGCTCAGGTCATGATCCCAGGGTCCTGGGATCGAGGCCCGCATCAGGCTCTCTGCTCAGCAGGGAGTCTGCTTCCTCCTCTCTCTCTCTGCCTGCCTCTCTGCCTACTTGTCATCTCTCTCTCTGTGTCAAATAAATAAATAAAATCTTTAAAAAAAAAAAAAAAAGAAAGACTGAAATTAGTTATCCTTCTATTTGATGTAGAGTTATATTGTCAGTACCAATGACTCTTTTATCTTTTTATCTTTTGTATTTAGATGAAAAAAGCTGTGATATGTGTCAGGAACTCTATGTTCTGGTTTTGTTCCTGCTTACACTGCCTTGGAAGTCACTCTTAGTCATGATGATAATAACTGCTAATATTTACTGAGTAGTTAAAATGTACCAGTCTTCTGTGCTGAGCTGAATGCTTTGCATGTTTATCCCATTTAATCCTACCCCAAACCTAGAGCTTAGGGCAGTCCTTATCCCCATTCTACACTTGAAGAGACTGAGGCTTGGGGAGGCTAAGTAACTTTCCCAAGGTCACATAGTGAAGAACTTGCCGATCTGGAATTGGAACACAGGTCTGTCCTCGTTCGTGGTTTTATAATGCTGGGAATCTTGTATTCTAAATGTATATCTGATCTAAATTATGTCACCAATGAACAATAAGAAAATGGGAACATTTTTCAACCATCAAGCCTCATAATTTTAGAGCTATTTATGAACACGTCTAAGAAATTAATTTGGCATCTCTGATTTAATACTATTAACTCCATATCAGAGTCCAGCTACTTCAAGGCTGTAATCAGAATAAATAGTGTATAGAGTACCGAGCACCATTTAAAACCAGATTTGTGATTTGAATTTCAATTTCTTGAAATTAAGTGGATCTGAAATTCCATTCTGATAACAACAGGAAAGCCATTTTAATAGTGTCGGTGGAGAATATTTTAGTTAAATACTTGTCTGTTGCTTAAAATGAAACAGAAAAGGCTGTCTGTTTAGGAGCCATTCTTCTGTTCTTTGGGGCGTTTTTCTGGTTTGCTGCCCTTGGTGTTTACTTGGGGTCGTTTACATGAAAATAGGAACTTTATTGCTTCTTAGAATATCACCAACTCTTATTTCCCATCCTGATTAAATAAATATCACTCTCTGGTACAGAAGCTAATGTGGCACTCACTGGATTCACTAGAGCCTTTCCTAACTAGAAGCGCAGACTTGCTGTTATCTGGGACTATTGTGTTGTGAATTAGAACCCTCACCAACTGAAAATGGGGTGGATCTCAACTTGCAGTTAATTTTCAGTTTGAACCTCAAGTTGCTGTTTTCTCTGTTTTCAACGTGGTGGCCTCACAGCCCAAAGTCCCAGAATCATCAAGTCCACCCAGAGGAGATACTTGGGACACAGATGATCTTAAAAGTTGCTGTATAGTAATATCATTAACCCAAAGTACTGTAGATTGAAACTTGACCTGGTTTACTCTTTTGGGAGAGGGGGAGACCTTTCAATTCAACAGTATGCGTTTTAGTTGAAATTAAAATTTCTTTCCCAGTGAGAAGTAAATCAGGTTGGCGCTTTATTCTGAGAAGTATTTCCTTGGTGTACTTTGTTAACAAAGATGCCAAAGATTTGGCTCCTGCTCCCACTGACTTCACAGTTCAGTGGAGGAGTCCAACATGTTAACATTTTAGCTCCCCCAAAATGGGAGAAGTATCACTGGGGGCGGTGGGGGGGGGGTCTTCATGGGTCCGACAGCCTACAGGAGCATCCTAGGTGATCCCCAAAAGGACCTGCAGGCTGGGTCTCCCAAAGTCAGTTTATCAGTACCAATAACAGTTAACGCTTGAGAGCCATATAGCAGGCCTCACACACGTGATTATGTGCATTATGGGGTAAGTATCACTTCTCATAGTGGGGCGAACCAAGGCCAACAAAAGTTAGGTAACTTACCCAAGGTTACCCAGCCAGCAAGAGGTGCGACCAGGGTTTGAACCGGGGTGATGTACCTTTACCACCAAATTCCAGACCCAAGGCTGTACCACCCGTTTAATGAGCCAGCGGAACATTTATTGTCCTGAGTTTTAAAACAGCTGAAAATGTGGATCATTTATATTGATAAGAGCTTTAAGAACCCTCAAAGACTCTGTAAGTTTAGCCAAATTAAACCATTTGGGTACAGACATATGTAGTAATTTGGGGTACATTCCAATCTGTTAATCTAAATAAAAATTCAGGAGTGGTTTTATTGCATCCTAAGCAACTATATTTTTTTCCACAATACTTAAACACATGAGCTTTGCCCCAGCACAGAGCAAACACAATTTTCCCTCTTCAGAAACATTCGGAGTGTTTGGTAGTCACAATTGGTTAATTTCTAAGTTTATCTAAACCTGTTTATTCAGCTCTAAGTTCCCCTCCAGTTCTGAAGCAAAGATAATTCTACACTGATGTCCTGGTGTTCAAATAGACACATATTGTTTCAGTCAAAAATAGGTCATCGTAAGCTAAGGTGTATGAGCTGATAGGAATTCACATCATTCTGCAATATGGAATCACTTCCGTCTCTGTTCAGGTTAACCAGCCTTTTTTCCCTCTTTAACAACTGTCTTCCAGATTTTCTAATAGACTTGATGTTTTAGAGCAGTTTTAGGTTAACAGAAAAATTGAGCATAAGGCACAGAGTTCTTGATTATATACTCCCTCCATCACCACCACTGTCACTGCTGCCCTTATTAGTAACATCTGCATTGGTGTGGTGCCTTCGTCACAGTTACGAACCAATATTACTATGTTATTAACTAAAGTCTGTGGTTTACATTAGAGTTCATTCTTTGTGTTATCCGGTGGTTCAGGGTGCGACAAATGCATAATGTCATGTGTCTCCCATTACAGTATCACAAAGAACCGTTTCATGCCCTGAACATCCCCCCTGCTCCACAGTTCATCTCCCCTCCCCTCCCCTCCCCCTGCAGCCCTTGACAAGCACTGACCTTTTCACTGTCTCTGCAGTTTTTCCTTTTCCAGAATGTCATATAGTTGGAATCATATAGTATGTACCCTTTCCAGACCAGCTTCTTTCATTTAGCACTATGCTTTTAAGCTTCCTTCTTCTATGTCTTTTGTAACTTGTCAGCTATTTTTAATCACTGAGTACTATTCCCTCGTATGGATATACCAATGTTTGTTCATCCATTGACCTATTGAAGGTCACCTTGGTTGCCTCGAGGTTTTGCAGTTATGAGTAGAGCTGCCATAAATATTTGTATCCAGGTTTTCATCCGAAGATTTTTTTCTCCTGGATCCAAACCCTCTTAAAATTATCTTCTGAATTGTGTTTAGTGAAGAAGAATCAATAGGAACTTGCATTAAGCCCTGATAATTTTTTTTTTAAGATTTTATTTATTTTATTTCACAGAGGGAGAGAGATCACAAGGAGGCAGAGAGGCAGGCAGAGAGAGAGGGGGATGCAGGCTCCCCGCCCAAGCAGGGAGCCCGATGCGGGCCTCGATCCCAGGACCCTGAGATCATAACCTGAGCCGAAAGCAGAGGCTTTAACCCACTGAGCCACCCAGGCGCCCCCTGATAATTTTTTTAAACAACATTGCAATTTTTGTCTTATCTTTCAGAGTTTTCTACAGTAAAAGTCTAAGAGATTAGATAGGCCTTGATATTGAGCCACACTTTCAGGAAGGTTGAGTTCTGTGAATTATCTTACTCTTCAGTAGGATAACTTGGCTGCTTATTTCCTTTACCGTGACATCTTTACAGACCTAGCTAAAATTAAAATCTAAAAACCAAAACCTGTATTAGTAATATGTGAGGAGTTGTAAGAGAGGTCTGTTTAATCTGAGCATACTCATTTAGTGTTGCCTTTTATGTTACTGTTTGGGTTTTCCAGCTAATTCTGTGCTCAGAGACAGCCTTCATGTTTGAAAGGACTCCTGAGGAAGCGTTAGGTCTGAGACCCAGAATTCGATGCCCCCAAAGGTGTCCCCCACAGAACACAGAACCTTCCTTCTGCCACCCCTCATGTCACGCTGTACAAGCACTTAGAGGGCAGGGACAATGCATATTGCGTCCCCCAGGGCCTGCTGTAGCATAGCTGCCTTTTAAAGTAGTTTTGATGGTTCAATAAAGTAATGCCTGTAGAGAGTCTAGTTTGGTAAAACCTTAAAAACGCATTGAGCTCTTCCTCCAAACATTTGAAAAACAAGTAAGTTGATGGAGAGATTTGCTTTGGATTATTTCATTTGTTTTCCCTCAAGTATAATGCCAGCGTTCTAGTCATTTCCCTGGTTTTCTATGTTCACAAAAATGTAAGAGAGTGTTCAAAAATGTAGGCATCCTGCACTCTTATTTTAAAGGCCATCACTGAAAGGGAGAGAAAATGATGGGAAACTGTAGATGAGATGGTAAATGTAATTTTGCAGTTTTGTATTTGGGGAAGGTAACTTGTTCCTCAATCAGTTGGGAATTAGTTTGCCTCTTTTTAATGTGTCCACAGGACTGAACTTTACAAAGCAATAAAGACGTTGCTTTGGCCTTTGGGTGTTCTGTAAGTAACACCCACTTCAAAGATTCTAAGACCTACAGTGGTTGGTAAAAGGCCAGATGAGGTTCTAGTCCTTCTTGCCTCCCCAGACTTATACATCCCTCCATCCCCAGCCCTGAATTTTGCCTCAGGGTATAATTATCACTAATACACAGTAGTCAGTCACTTCTCTAATTAGATATACCATTATGAAACATGAGCTACTGTACGAGGCGGGCCATTATATTCAATTTAATACTCTGTGAAATATAACTTTCTCTAATCCCATAGTTGATGATTAGTATTGTTCACAGGTGTCTGTGCACAAGAAAATTTCTCTTAAAAATAAGAAAAGGGCGCCTGGATGGCTCAGTGGGTTAAGCCTCTGCCTTCGGTTCAGGTCATGATCTCAGGGTCCTGGGATCGAGACCCACATTGGGCTCCCTGCTCAGTGGGGAGCCTGCTTCCTCCTCTCTCTCTGCCTGCCTCTCTGCCTACTTGTGATCTGATCTCTCTCTGTGTCAAATAAATAAATAAAATCTTAAAAAAATAATAAGAAAAAATATGTTTTCAACTACAATCAGGTAGAAATCTGCCTTCTCGATGCAAGACAGGAAGTATTTTAAAATTATTTTTAAATCAGGAATAAGCAGATCTTCTGGCAAATTTAGGTTGGGGAATCTTTATTTCCCAGAGGGCTTAGAGAGTTCAGATACCACAGTTCAGGTTTCTTGTGGAGTCTGTTCCCCTTCACTTGTCTCATTTTTAAACTTTCCATCTAGAAGCAATTCTAAAGTTGAATTTTCAGATATATAGATTTCAAATGATTATGGCTTGGTGAAGGCTGTCTTTTTTCTGTGCTTGGGAGGAAACAAATTAATGTTGGAGAACGGATTGGAAAGCTTGAAAAAAGATATTAGAATTAGATAGGAATGTTCCGAAGCCTCTTTGATCTTAGCAGAGACCCCTGTAATACCCTCTCTACTCCACATCACTGGAAGTTATCATGGCTTCCTCTGTCTTTAATTCCCTCTTGCCTAAAGTCGTGTTTGGTTCCTTCTGAAACTCCCGTCTGTGAGGAACTGTTGCTCCCAGCAATCATTTCAGGGGCTACTACTTAGGAACCAGGCTGGGGGGAAAAACACTTGCAAACAACTGTTTTTTACAAGTCTCCATTTGCTCAAGTTTCAGGGAAGAATCAAATACTTCCCTTTCGCTCCCTCCCAAGTACTGCAGGAGCCAGGTCAGGACAGGTGTAAGCCCACAGATGTGAACGTGTGTTAAGATGACAATATACACAAAGAAACAGCATTTCTGACTGCCTGCTGCTGAGCTTGGCTCACACGGGCGTGTACTTTTGCTTTGTGGGTGTTTTCCTGGGGGTCCTCCCAAAGGAGGACCCAGCAGTCCCAATCCTTTCATCCCATATCGTCTTCATAACCCAAGTTCTCTAAGTTTTGTGTGTGTTTGTTTCTGTTGCTCTCGTTGCTGGCTCTTTTCCCATGTAACACCCTCAACTCCACAGCACCGGAAGATTTCATGGGCCGCCTCTGTCCTAATTCCCACTTTGTCTTAAGCTCTCTTTCTAAACGTATTGAGTCCATAGTCATCGGCCCAGATGTGTGGCTCTGCTGAACATTCATTGTTGCAACCGCCATTTCGCTGCTATGCCGGCCTGCAGCCCAGAGAGGATTCCATTATGCTCACTGATGTTGATTTTACTTCTGCTCTCTTTTGCTAGTGGGATGTCATACTTTGGAAAGCAGCTCAGTGAAAGCATCCATCCTCAGAATAAGAGTAATAGCTGAAACCTGGTGGTGCTCACTACATGCTAGGCGCCGAGCTACGTAATCTTCACAGCTCTCCAAAGTAGATGCTGTATTAACATACCCATTTTACAGACAAAATAATTAATTAAGACATAGAGGTTAAATACGTTGACACAGTGGAGCCAAACGGGAATCCAGACATGCCCTTCTATGCTCCTGTTTGCTGTAGTGTAGTCCCTTCTAGAGGAAGGAGCTTGGCAGTGGGTCCCTTCATAAATTTAAGATGACCACACACACACACACACACACACACACACACACTCACTCACTCACTCACTCACACTGCAACTGTACTTATGAGCGATGGATTAAACAAGTTGGTGTGTTTTTCCACATGTTTACAGATGGCTTTTTAACCAAAAGATTATACATTTTTAAAACTTCACATTTTATTACAGGAGCAATACATATTTATTGTTATCCGGTTTTATAGTAGAGCTACAGAAAGGAGAAATAAAAGCAGTTGTAATTTTGTCACACAGAGATGGTAAACCCCTCTCTGTTAACCCCTTGTTCATACGTAATCCTCCAGACTGATTCATCATGCATTCCTAGGCATCCCTTTCCTATGAAATAGAGATAGAAATAGAGCAGAAATAGAGATATTCAGTGCCTACTCTTTTCTGTTTTCTAATCTATTTTTAACAGAACAATGTATTTTAAAGTATGTTTATTCCAGTATACATTCATCTTCAGTATTATTCATACTGGTTGAACAATATTCCAATTCATAACTGAACCAAACTTACTTAACCAGTTCCCCTTATTGGTCCTTAGGTCATTTGGAATCTCTTCAAATTATAACCAATAGTGTGGGTAGTATTCCTAGAACTGAATCTTTTGCAGCTGGTCTGATTATTTCCTTAGAATGAGCCACTAAATGTAGAATAGCTAGGTCAAAAGTATACCCATCTTGAAACTCAGGGGGTAAGCATTGCCAGATTGCCTTCCAAAAAATTTGTTCCAGTTTACACTCCCAGAAGCAGTACACAAAAATGTGTTGATGTTTTCTTGTCACATCTCTCAAGGGCATGTACTTATTATCTTGGATGTGCTCCTCGTTGAGGGAGAACTGGGGAACTTTTATGAGAAACCATACATCTTCAGCGTGACCCCTGGGCTTATCAGCTCTGTCCGATCAACGTCTATTCTAGATTTAACTCCAGAATCTATCTTTATGACCTCAACTCTTTATGTGAAGAATGTTTTATACTTTCACAGCCCCTGAGAAACTATGGAAGATTAAATAATTCTTGCTATTTACTCTGAAGATCAAGAGCTGTAACAAAGTGCTAACGAAGGATTTTTGGAGATCACTTGTCAAGTGGAGGATAGTGAGTTTTGATAAATTAACTGCTCTCTGAATTAATGTAGGACGCAGTACAACTGAGTTTATATGCATAGCAATGGAGAACAGTTCTGACAGCGACTTTCAATCAAAAATCAACTGTATTTTTAGAGCAGAAGTTCTCAAACTGTGGTAGCAGCAGCATCTGGAAATTTATTATAAATGCAAAATCTTTGGCCCTACCTCATTTACTGTCTTAGTTTGTTCAGGCTGCTGTAATAAAAATACCATTTTACAGGGAGAAATTTGTTTCTCGTGGTTCTGAAGCCTGGGAAATCCCAAGGTCAAGGCGCTGGTAGATTTGGTGTCAAGGTGATGGCCTTCCTCCTGGCTCATTGACCGTCATCTTCACCGTGCCCTCTTACGGTAGAAAAGGCCTCTCTTATAAGCCCACTAATGCCATTCAGCTCTATTCTCTCAATCTGGGCTTCTCCCAAAGGCCTGACCTGCTAATACGTTGGGGTTTAGGACTCAACATAAGAAGTTTGGGCGATCACAGACATTCAGTTCATAGCATTTACTTAATCAGAAACTCTAGGTGTGGAGCCCAGGAGATCTGTTATTTAACAAACCTTCCATGGGATTCGAATGCTCAAAAAAGTTTGAGAACCACTGCCTTGGTCCACTGAGCTTTCTTGTTAGGTCTGCTGTGTAGACAGGCTGCCCTGGTAGAATCATTCCACCAGGGTGCCTGGAAACCAGCCGGGGCCGGAGGAGTAGAGATGGAGGGCATCGCCGTGTGCTGTGCTAGCCTCGGCCAGAGCATGTGAGTTACACTTGGCAGGGCAGGAGCCACGTCTGGTGCCCGAGGAGTCGTTTGAGTGGCTGCCTGCCCACCGTCTGCTCTTGTCATGTGGTCCGAGCGAGGCTCTGTATTCACCCGGCCCTCGTGGCGAGTCCTCATGACCAGAAAAGTCCTTGAGAGGTCCTTGAGCCTCCTTCCCCAGCCAAATGAGACTTACCCCTAAGTCATTAGTGACAAATGAGAGTCCAAACTATTTTTAAAGACGTCCAGAGGGGAAAACTTCCCAGCTGCCCCTGATAATCCTCCTGCCCTCCCAAGAAGTCTTTCCTTCTCATCCGCATGCTTACAGTTTGAACCAGTTCCCTATTAGAAAAATAAACACCTAGCCCTTCTCTTTGTGAGGCTGACAAATCACAGAGGTCTGTGAAGCTTTCCCATCCCATAGGAATCTCTTGGCATATCTTTAATCCCATTTGTGGTTCTCCAAGTTCTTCCAAGGCCTTCATGCCTGGCTCTGGGCGCCAGGGCTCTCTGGAAAGTTTGCTGGCTCTTCATGCGTTGGGAGGCTGGTACTGTACTTCTTTCTTATAAAGCTGGCTTTGTGCTCATTACCATACATTAATTCATTTGCTCCTTCACTTAATCATCACGGACTTCAGCAGCTGTTAGATCGAACCCTATGAAATTGCTGATCTTTAGCCATTTTTTTGATCCATAAAAATGGCCATGTCATAGGGTTCAACTTCAGACCATGTGCTAGTCATCATGGGGGAGACAAGAAACAAATCAAGAAAGGTATGGGCCATCCTCACTGAACCCCCTTAGAATGAGGGGAACAAACAATTCCAAGACCAGGGCAGTGAACCCCAAGGGAGAGCAGCAGAGGTTCCTGGTTAGCAAGAGACAGTCGTTGTTTCAGGCGGGGGGGGGGGGGGGGGCC
>LNAC01000026.1:6908284-7002091 GCA_002007465.1 Ailurus styani | reverse complement strand
GGGGGGTTGCCACATAAGGCTTTCCCAGAAAATGGCATTGAAACTGAGTTGCCATGTGAATTTCAAATGGCTGATCTGTGGTCTGCTCTCTACCGCTTACAATCTTCACGACATAACTAGTTTTGCTGAATACAAAATACGATACTGCTGGGTTTGTTCATTTTTTAAGTCGTTTGAAAGTCACTTAGGGCTACCAAACATAATTGTTTGATCCTATTTTACTTGCTGAAACTGAATATAATAATTAAGCTTTGAAATGAACTAAAGAAAATATTATATGGCAAAATTAATAGTTATGACTCAGCACTTGAATATCTAACTAGAAAGCATTCTCAGGGTAGCCATGTGTGGGTTAAAAATATAAGTTGGATGGCAGTAGACCATCCGGAGATGTATCCTCCAGTCTGTGTTTAAAATACACTGGAAATGAGCAGAGTACCGTAAGAACCGAAGGGTCGGTGACATCCTCCCCATGGACTGCCCCACTCTGTTCCCTCTCTGTACTGGTTATGGGGCACAAATGATTCTCATTAGGAACATAAACATCACTCCAGACTCAAATGCAACATTACAGCTCACAACTGAAGTGCTCCCTGTGGTAAACCTCTTTGCACTCACTCACACTTATGAAAGTCATGCTCTGAGACCAGAGCATCCCTGTAGCTCAAAAGGATATTCTCATACTGTTGATTCTGCATTAGAAAATGAGACATTGTTTCTTTTCGGTGCATGCCAGAAGGATAACACAAAAACACCAGTGGCAGTTTCTCTTGATACAAAGATTCCAAGCAGTTCATAATTTATAGGTTAAAATGAAAAGACAAAAGATGGTATTGCTTTCCCGGGTGAATCCAAAAATCCCTCTTTTAAAAAAGAAATGTTCAAAAAGAGTTCAATTACTTTACATGTTAAGAACAGTGTCTCAGGTGCCCACCTCCAGATACGAGGGATGTACAATCCCTATTCTGTGTATTGCTTACAGATAAAAACCCACGTGCTAAATATAAAGCTGGCTTTGCGGTTGAGATTCAAAAGTTGCATTTTAGTTTAGGCTTCAGAAATGTAGCATCCCTATAACTAAATATGTTTCTCTCAGAGCAATGAAAGGATGATAATCTTATTTGGGGGAATTGTGAACAAAATACAATTGACTATCGCTATACTTTTTTAGCAGGAGAGCAAGATGCTATAAAGGTTAAGTTAATTTGGGGCATTACCCAGGAGTATTCAGCTGCTCAGGTATCTGGAGGTCCTCATTACAAATCAGTCTCCTATAAAGCTGGTACTGAAGGAGGAGGGAATTTGAGGATTGGGGGAAGCCTCAGAAATTCCATAGAGTGTGGCATAGGAAAAAAAAAAGAGAGAGAGAGAGAGACATAGCATAAGGTTTGCCCTGAGCATTTTACTGAAGAAGAGAATTCTGTTTATACAAATAAATAAGGCTTGAGTATTCTAACATATGGACATAGATGGGAGCATGAACTATCCAGAATCCCAGCAGAGCTTGCAGATAGATCATAGAGACCGGCGCTGCCAGAGAGCAAGCACTTTGTAACTTGAGCTGTGATGTCCAGCCTAGGTGCCTCTGTCCCTGGGAAGGAAGTTACGGAAAACCATAACTGCAACACGTAAGAGCACATGGAGACAGTGGGACGTGGGCTGCCTCTGATTGGACCGAGGCCCTGCTCACTTTTCGATATCTGTAGAGCCTTCCTAAAATGAAGTATGTGCTTATTGGATTTCTTGCCTCCCTGATTATTCTCCCTGAAGACTCCTTATATTTTCTGTCTTTCTATGTGTTTTCATCTTTGGTTAAAATAACGTATGAAAAGACCTCTTTGAAAGCTCTGTCAAAGTCCACCCACAAAAAATCCCCTGAAAGAGGTTGGATTTTTATCTCTTATAGAATTATAGAATTATAAATGCCTTAAAGGAAGAGCAGGACATTGAAGGCCCACTGAGTGCCTCTGCGGCCAGCCAGGGTCCCTCACCTTCTTGTCAAGGTGCTCAGCGGGAGGCAAGTACTTTGGACTCCCAGCTGGGATGTGTGCCCTCCCCAATCCTCAGGGGCCACGCACAGCAGCGGGGGCGGGGGCAGGGGACATGCCGGGATGGCCTCCAGTTAGGAAAGCAGGGATCCGGGCACCCACGAAAGAAAAAGAAATGACCGTCTTTTCTGTTTTCTTCTTTGTTCAACGTGGCTGAGCCTCCGATGTAGAATCTTGGTGTCAGGACAGGAATCAGCACTGATGCCTTCATTCCAGTCTAAGAGCCCGAGTCCCAGCCAGTCTGTCGTTCTGTCTCTGCTCCGTCTCCCTCACGTTCGTTGCACACATCACTGTATTCTTTCTTCTGCTGCCACCATTCTCCTCAAGGTGCTCTTTATAAAATCAGCCACACATTTTTCTGGTTGGGAAAGCCAGGGATTTCATGCAGAAGACCCCATAAAAATAGCAGCCACTATGTGTGCCGGCCCCTGTGCTGCGCTTCGATTCTCCGGCCTTTTCTCGGTGCTCGTGGCCTAGGGCTCAGCCCCCACCTCCTAAGGCATCTGCCCCTTGACTTTGGTGACACCGCGCTCCACCTGCTTCCTGCTGTTGCAGCTGCAGTGACGCAGACGGGGGCTCCTTCGCGCTCTTCTTGTTCACTCCTTGAGCCACCTCATCTGCTCCCATCTCCTCAGGCACCCCCTCGATGCGGACGGAGTTCCGGATCAGATTCTTATTCCTCATTTCCCGCTGGGCATCACCCCCCACCAGCCCCGCCGGGTATCGAACTGAGCGTGTGCAGGAGGGTTTCCTGCAAAAGCCTGTTCCCCTTAGGATCCGCTTATCTCAGCGAATGGCCTCTTCATCTGTGACGTCCTCTCACTCACGCGGCTTCCACCGCACACGCGTTAGCAGAGCCGCTTGAGTCTTCCTCACTGGAGTCAAGGGTCCCTCTTCTATGAGTCTTGCCTCGGGTGCTTGGGGTGTCCCGTTTGAATTTGCACCTCCTGTTCCTGCCTCCCTGCGCCTCAGCTGTTCCAGTGCATCCAACCACCAGCATTGTCTTTCTGCCACCCACCCCCTACTTAAAAACTTCCAGGGGATTCTAGCTTGGCAGAGTAAGTCACAATCTTCCAAACCTACTGTACCAGCTCGTCTTCCACCAATTACCCAAACCCACCCTATTATTTCTCATTTCATGTGCATGTTGATTCTTCTGCTAAAATGTCCTCTTCCGGCACCTCGAAAATCCCTGTTCATCCTTTAAGAGCCAGCTCAGTCAGCCCCAGCAGGCAAGCAGTGCTTGTCGAATGAATAATGAAGACTTGCCCCACTGCGTCCTGCAAAGTGAGGCTCTCTCTGCTCAGTACTCTGGAGGCCCTGTGTTCATGTCACCGGTGCCTTTATCAACATCTGTGTTGTAGCTTCTCTTTGTGGCGTGCAGCTCCGGTGCTGCCTCTTCCTCTCCCTGTCCCACACAGACATGGTTCCCAACCCTCTTCCCCCGGAGCCCAGGCACAAGGCTCAGAGTCTTCTCAACACAGCCCTTGGGATAGCTGCTTTCCACAGACTGTAGTTTGCACACAGTTTGAGGTCTGTTTGACATGCCCTGAAGTAGACTCTGAGTTTTCCCAGCACAGTGGGCTGCCTAGGATAACCACTCAGTTGCTGAATGGATAACAAATGGTTTTGCTTTTTCCTTTTTTGGGTTTTTCTTAATACTAAATGTTGATATTTTAATCTTATGTTAGCTCTATATTATTTCATGGTGTGGCTAGATCCTATAGAATGTATTCATGGCAAGAAATGAGCGAGGTAATTTGTTGAAATCCATTGTTACCCTTTGCAAAGAATTCCTCACACACACATCCACTGCAGTAAACCACTGCCATGCCAGCCGTGGTCCTCTCCCTATACAGAGCTCAACCCAGGATTTTGCCTTAAAGTCCATGCACTGAGTGTTATTTCTTCTACCTTTACCTTTGATTTATCTTGCACACTTTTTTTAAAAAAGATTTTATTTATTTGAGAGGGAGAGGGAGAGAGGAGGAGCAAGGGAGGAGAGGAAGAGTGAGAAGCAGACTCCCCGCTGAGCAGAGAGTCCGAGGCGGGGGCGGGGTGGGTGGCTGGAGCCCTGGACTCCAGGATCATGACCTGAGTCGAAGGCAGACACTTAACCGCTCAACTCACTGAGCCACCCAGGCGCCCCTATCTTGTACACTTTTAAGAGTTGTTTGGATAAAGCATTAAAAAGATAAAAGTGTCTAAATTTCTTTGGCAGGGTGCCTAGATGGCTCAGTCTATTAAGCATCAGCCTTTGGCTTGGGTCAGGATCCCAGGGTCCTGGGATCGAGCCCCATGTCCAGTTCTCTGTTCAGCGGGGAGTCTGCTTCTCCCTCTGCCCCCACCCCCATTCTCCCTCTGCTCATGCACTCTCTCTAGTAAAAAATAAATAAAGTCTTTTTTAAAAAAAAAGATCATGTTCTTTCACTATAATTTCATGTTTCAGAACTTATTCTAAGGAAATAAAATTAATATTGAGAGTAAATATTGAAGCAAAGATACTCATCCTAGTTATTATACTTAATATCGAAAAGTTGAAAATGCTCTGAATGCAAGTGTTCATAAATTATAAATTACGGGATACNAAAAGAAAACTAGCAAGTTCGGGTAATTTTAAAACTAGTTAAAAAGCACTTTAGGAGAACGACTTTTTTCTATACTGTGAAACATTTAATAAATACTAAATAGTAACACTCTTACTGACCCATTATCTCTATCTTTGAAGCAAGTGTAGTAGCTATCCAAAAGATGTGTCAAAACAATCAGGAGAATGTGAAACACCTTCTCCATGGCTCAAGTGAAAGATGTAACATGATTTTTAAGCTCAGTGAGTTCCAGTCACGCTGTCCAACTAAGAGGTTTCTTTAATTCTGGTCACGCTTCGGAATTTAAAAATGGAAAATTGGGTAATATTTTCTCCCTGTTCCGTTACTATCCATAAGACAGGTGATTGGGGAACACCCGCGGTGGAAGGTTCTGGTGTGTCAGGCACGAGGCTGTGTGGCACGGTGAACGGCGACGAGGGAGAGACGAGGTCTGAAAAGTCCGCAGCCGCTCCTACAAGAGCGGTTGTGTTGCCTCTGCGTTTACCCATAAAGCCTGTTCTCTCTGTACCTTCTCAGGACTTTGTGCTGTTGGTGAATTATTGAAATGGTTTCCTCACTTTCTTATGTATTTTCTCTCCTCTTTTGTTCCCAACTGTCTTCTCTGGAAAATGCATCAGGCTAACTGTCAGGTAGGTTCTTCTCGATGTTTAATGTGACTATTAGGAGGAACCGTAGTGGGAAATGAAGTACCCAGACTCTTGGTGACCCGTGATGAATGATCAAACTAAACAGAAAAGGCACATCCTAAATTGCGGAGGAACTTTTCACAGACGCATGAAAGTCCTGAAGCTGCAGACTCACAGCACATGAAGCCAGCGTGAACATCTGTCATAAGAGCTTAGCCTAAGGAAATCTAGCGGCTCTAAGTGATGAAGGAGGTTACCTGGGCTGTCTGGTTTTGCTGTGGCCCAAAATATGGACTCTTCTGGAGGGCTTCACTGTGGTAGAGCACTATTCTGTCCTGCACAGTCACCAGCAACGATGCTGCAAATATGTCCGCTCTTAGGGATTTGGCCAGGTTCAAGAAAAATTCACAATGAGGTGTTTAAATCCCTATTTTAACTACATGATTCAGACCTACATCCTGCCTTGAAGAGAGAGTGACTGGGAGAAAGGGGGAGTGGTGGCACATGTTTTGTTAATGCTAAACTCACCCTTGGAGTTAACTCTGACATGGTTTAACTCCAGTCAAAGAACGGTTGCTTGAAATCGCAGTGGGAGACAGAGCTGTTCATTCTTCCCTTTGGTGTCAGGGAAAAGGAGTATTCCTTCACCCACGGAAGTGGCAGAACAAGCTCTTTTTAGCTTCTCAAGTGCAAGACAGACACTTTAGAAGCCCAAACCGTGGCTGAGCCCAAGAGAAGAGAGACATACATTTAAATTAGTGTGTTTGGTGTGTGTTTGATATGTGTGTGTGTGTGTGTGTGTGTGTTTAAGTTGGGCTCATTTTTATCTTTCAAGAGGAGAAATTATGTGCTTCAGTTGCCATGCAACACAAACTGCTCTAACAGCTTTCTAATTTTAATTTCAGAAGTCTACAGAGCAAATGAAGAAGGTCCCTACTATTATTCTTTCGGTCTCTTATAAAGGAGTCAAGTTTATTGATGCAACAAATAAGGTGAGTACCGCACCTCTCTTTGGTTTACACGCCAGATACACTCCTGGGCACATGATCTAAAATCCTTTGCTCTCATCCTGCCCAGCATTTCCCATTTTGTTCACGTTCTGCCCCCCACCTTTCTGTTCCCTGAACACAACTGAAGGTGCGTGCGCGCGCGCGCACACACACACACACGCTCTTTCTCTCTCACTCATACATATACACAGAAGGGCACATTGCATCTGGGGGATTTCATCTAGGATTCCTATACAGGTTTTGCTTTTTCTCTGATGCCTTCTCTCATAGACTGTGGCCACTTAGTGTCTGGCATTTCCCTTTGGATCTAGAGAACATTACAAGAGGAAAAAAAGTCACGTATGTAATGAAAATGCAGCAATGTCATCGTTCCTCCATCAGAGGAAAATGTTACTGGCCAAAGGACTAGGACATATGTCTTCCCATTTCTCTAGAATTATCTACATCCTTTCTTTGGATACAGTGAACGCCTGACTCAAGGAACAGGTTCTTTGACTTTTATATTTCATAATTGCATTTATTCTCATCTGTTGAGAGGGAGGAGAGGATTTCGACTATATTGTTTTCTCAAGAAGCACAGTCAGAAAAGAAGCTCAAGGCATGCTGTGACTTTGTACTCACAGTGGAAACAGTTCATGAGCTCTGAGGTCACGTGTGAACTGCGGGTTGCATTTTACTTAAGTGTTCTAGAGTTTCTCTCTTGGCAAAGATGACAGCGCGAGGGCTAGCTGAGAATGCTTGGGTGTGACCCCTGTCGCTGTCCATAAACAACCAAATCTGACCCGTCCCTCCTCACAGAACCCCCAGATGTCCACGTGTTTTATTCCAGATCCTCCCAACTGATAAACTCTGGAAAGATTCTTGTTGGTGAATACTATTTATTTTCTGGACCTTGTACATGTTTCCTCTACTTGTACTCTCTCCATTGTGGAGAAAGGGACTCAAAGTCATGAAACAGGAAAACTAAACAATAGTTAACTTAGGGCCAGGGCAACCGGATGTAGACACCAGGGGGGCGGCCCACAGGCAGTGACTCTTGGGTGGCTGTAATAAGCCTGAGCGTCGGAATCAGCTAGTTCGGAGGTTTCCTGGCGTGTCTGACAGAGAAGACTGCTGTATCAGCAGTCAGACAAGCCCAGGCTCCCCGGGTCTACACAGAACAAGCTCCCAGTTTTAGAAACGGTTCAAAACCCGAGCAGAAAGCTTATAACCCAGCACAATTATGCAGGCTGATGATCACCAAAAGCACAGAGTCAGATGCCTTGTGGGAAATGATGGTTCAAGCCGGCAATAGGCTGTTGAGAGTTACTGTTGTGGGATTACAGCTGTGGAGATTGTCATCAGGAAAATCCCGATTGATTTGCTTTTTTATTAGTTGGAAGCAACTTTTCGTTACTGGCGCACAAACTGTCTTCATCCTTAAATTATAGTCAGTTGGTTTTTAAAGTTTCAGAACATCCTGAAACTCTCACTGACAATACCATTGCTATCATTGTTTCTAAGGTTCAAGAAAGGCTTTGGCATTTGGGTATTTTCCCTAATCTGGAGCAACTCTCTCTAGCCATTTGCATTTGAAAACCATGAACAGCAATATATTTCTAGTATAAGAGTTTAACACTCCCTTAGATTAACCACCTCAGGAGTCTTAGATTCTGACAATTTCTAAACAAGTGGTATTTGCCCTGAAAATTTCCCCGAGTCTTAAGCCTGGCATTCTGTGGAGCTGGTGGCGTGGCCAGATGGGTCTATATTAGCAGCATCCTCTCGAGTCCGCTGTGTCCTGTTGCATTTGGCTTCTGGACACATCAAGGCTACAGAACCTGATCCTCCCATTCCTTGAGGAGACACTTGTGCTTTAGTCACCAATAATCAGATGAGTTATCCCTAAATGCTGCTCACCCATGACTGCCGTGTGGAAGTGTGAGCACTGAACAGAACACACAAGATAATCCTGTGTGAATGAAAACACTAAAGGAGGACAGCATAGCTCTCGAGTTCTTGGAGGTGGTCCTCAGCGTATTTGCAGAATCTAGAGCAAAGGCCAAGTGCCTGTGTTGGTGGCAGGCAAAGCCATCCTCGCTCTGATGCCAGGTGCCTGGTGGCTTTTAAGGAATCGGGGGACATTGACTTCCACACCGACAAGTGTGCAGTGTCCCCATCCCAGTGTCCTGCAGTGTGGCCGATCTAGCCCGATGCAGCAGGGGGCGGGGAGAGAGTCGGTGACTCAGGGCCACAGTCTGGCCGTTGGTGCGTGAGAAGCCAAGGCAGAGAGATTGGAAGAAAGAAAGATGTTGGGCCGCACGGGTGGGATTGGACGGCAGGAGGCCGAGGAGCACCACTGCCAGCCGGCGCTGGAGGACCGGTGCCGAAGGCCGCGAGGATGCGCTGTCGAAGGGCCTCTCCCAGGCTGTGTCGTGAGGGGAGCTGCGCGCAGACAGCTAGGCCGGGCAGTGTCCGCCGCTGGGCCGCCTGCTGCCCGAGCAAAGGCTCACCTCGGATGAGCGCTCAGCCCGGGAGAGGGGCGCAGTGATGGACCCCAGAGCCCTGCTTTCCATTTGCCCTGGAGACCTCTCCCCTCCAGGTGTTGTCCCGCGGTCCACTTGGACCGGAAGGACTTGTGAAGCCGACACCTATTGGAAGACCTCACGAGGTCAGGGGCTGGGGGCCACTGAGCCTGCAGTGAGGCAGAGCCAGATTTCAGATTCATATTCAGATTTGATGCTTTCACTGCGCTTTCTTCCTCAACGGCCCTCTCCCAGCCACTGCATGGCGCTCTCGCTCTCTCTCTCTCTCTCTCTCTCTCTCTCTCTCTCTCTGCCTGGAGGGCTGGAGGCACTTGTCCCCCCCTTCCCCCCCCCAGCCTCGGGTCTCTGCTGAGTGACTGCCCTGCGATCCTATAGCCAGTTGGTCAGGGAGTCGGACTGAACCTTGACCTGACCTCCCCACCCGCTAACCTAACACGGCTGCCGTCCCTCCGTGGCCACCGGGCGCCGGTCTGTTTGCAGTGTGCTGCTCTAATGTGTCTGTGACCCCGTGAGGCCCAGAAAGATGAGCCCTCTGGCAAAGCACTTCTTTCCTTTCACTGCAAGAAACCCAGGACTTCGGCTGCTCCGTGGGGAAGGGCTAGGTGCCTAGGTAGAAACTTGTAAACGTATTGCCTAGAAACTTAGGAAACAGCTCGAACCACTACTCCTGATTTCAGAAGGCAGAGCAAGAAAATAGTCTTGAATTAAAAATGGAACTTGGAGTAGAGCTAGTCCTAAAATGTTGTAGATGAGGCACAGTAGCTTTCTGTAGATCCACAGCCCGGAGAGAACTCCAGTGAGGCCCAGAGGTCTCTGACAGTTTGGTTATAGACCTGTGTTCAGACCAGCAGTGTCTTGCAAGAGGTGACACAGTCCCCACATCAGTGCTTGGCTGACAGTGGCTTGCGCTTTGCCTTCCCACCCTAACCCCCTCCTCAGTCTTCCCGTCCAGCTGGATTAGGAAGAGTGCAGCGCTGGGGTTTGGTTTTGGTTTATTTGCTTTTTGAATGCCAGCTTCAGACAGGGCTTAGGCTGTTTTTTAAGCACAAAATAATTCAGAACATTTGCTTAAACAAGTGCTTTTTTTTTTTTTTAATAGCACATACTTCTCTTCCTAAAAAGCTCAGAATCAAATTAAGAGCCCATTAAGCATGTGTGCTATTCTCATCTGCATCAGCCTCTCTATGGGTCACCTCCAGGGAGCCCTCGGCTGGGGCTTCTGCCTCTGTTTCGGGTACTTTCTCCGAAGGGGCACTGCATTCTCCCAGAGGAGGCCTGGCCTGAGGAGACTCAGGAGAAAGGCCCTGCCTGGCAGAGCCCAGAGCGAGGGAAACCGGGAGAGACTGACTCCTAGGTCCCACAACTTTGCATCATACACCCTCCCGAGAACCTCTCAATTACTGGCTGGACCAAACTCCTCTATTCTGTACCCACCAGCCAGGCCCCTGTTCAGCTGTTTCTCGACATGAGGAAAGGCAACAGATAAAAAAGCAGTCCGTCCCTGTTCCAGAGTACTGAGCTGCCAAACTTTCCATCCGAAAGACGTGGCGGCGTGAGCCCCTCCTCACTCTTTGTTCTGAGCCTTTTTAAAAGCTCTCATCTCCTTAGAACATGCTTAGATATGGAAGTTGAGCAACAGAAAAAGTGTCTGTTTTAAATGGAGATGTATCACCTGTGCCTTATGTTGACATCCACCGTTAATTTACGGAGGAGCCACTAACTGATGCGTGGCAGGAGGTGGAAAGAATGAGTCCCTCCTTGACATCCTCTCCAAGGAGGAAGCCAACCGTCCGGTCTCCGGCCGTGGTGTCCTTGATCTCGGAGGCAGCTTCCGCAACCGAGTGGCCTCGCTGCTCTGCGAAGAGACAGTGCGGAGGGAGGGCAACATTTCAGCAGTGAAGTCTCAGGCTTCACCACGTTCCAGCCCCACGCGGAGGTCAGGGCGCTCTGTTCAAAAATGCCTCCCTACATAGGCTATCAATATGAATTCACTTAACAGCGTATTTTTGAAGTACTAGTCAGAACGATTAAGCATCAGTTATTCTTGACCGAATGGAGAGTACATTTGTTAGCCTGCCTTCCGTCGAGACCACAGCAAGAGAGGAATCAAAGTTTCAGTAGTGGGAGAGGAGGCTGGTTTGGAAACACGGAGTGACACAGAGGAGGGCAGCTAGAAGACAGCCCTGGGCTCCTGGGGAATAGAGAAGCGGGAGGTTCCAGAAAATTAGGGGAAGGGCAAGAAAGACAGGAAGGATGTCTTAGTCCATTTGGGCTGCTATGCCCAATAACCAGACCGGGTGGCTTAAATAATAAGCATTTATTTCTCACAGTTCTGGAGGCTGGGGAAGTCCAAGATCAAGTCACCAGCAGATTCAGTGTCTGATGGGGGCCCATTCCCTGGCTCATAGATGGCTTCTTCCTGCTGTGTCCTCACATGGCGGAGAGAGCTAGGCTAGGTCTCTCTTCTCTTGTAAGGGCACTAATTCCAGGACCCCACTTTTAAGACCCAATCTTGAAACAACTGCTCTGCATCATTCAGGTCTTGGCTGCCCGGCTCGATGCAGGGGCCCACTTTCAAGACCCGATCACCTCCCAAAGGCCCCACCTCCAAATACTGCCACATCGGGGCTTAGGATTTGGGGATTCCTAAGATTTCAAGATATGATTTTGGGGAAGACACAGACATGCAGTCCATAATAAAGAGAGATTCCAAAGATATCCTTTACCTACTTTATATTTTTGCCCGGGCCATGATGCCATCACATGCCATTGAAGATTGTTGAGAAGTAGCATCTTGTGAATTGGCAAGATTCAGGGAATTCAGTGGAATAAGAATCACAGGGCATTCTTCCCTGCAATACTTGCCCAAGAAGTTGATCTTCCAATCTACCGTATGCTAGTAAAAGATCTCAGGAACACAAAATGCCAATTTAGTTAAAAAAAATTGGAGCCAATGCTCTATTTCTGGTGACAGTGGATCTTGGAGGTGACGCCAAATCCACACTCCCCGAGTAATGGCAGCCCCCAATTCAAATGACGGCAGAGGCCCTCAGCGCCTGCTAACATCTTCCCTGTGAACACTGTAGATTCCAAAATTCATTTTAAGACTCACTAGTTCCTAATTTAGTTTTCTACTTGAAGAAATGCTATCTGAATGCCAGAAGAAGATCATGACCTTCTAGTTTGAAACTGTATCTTGCACTAGAATGTTATTTGTTTATGGGATTCCAGTTTCAAATTGAGTTATTTTTGACAGCGCACTGTGTGTCGTGTCAACATACAGGGCCACAGTGAAGAATGTCTTCATTTAATTTTCTTTTATGTGTTAATTCTGTAATTGCTTCCCAACCACACAGCTCAGTAGAGCGAGGGACACGAAGTACTTGCTGGGGGTGCTGGCAGGGAAGGACATTTTGTAAGCATTTTTAGGCATTGATGGGTATATGTGGAACATTTTATGGCCAACAGGTTATTTAAGACTGTGCAATTAAAAAGTAATCAGCATAACTAACGTATTGAAGGTTTTAGATCTCTGACAACTGCAAAAACACATAAATGGGATACTCTAAGATAAAAAACGATTGTACAGTTACGTGATTTTTTTTTCTTTTTAAAAACATCTGTGTCAAAAGAAATTTCTAGCAGGGTTTGCAGCCAACACGATGATGCTCCTTGGTTATTTTGTGCTTCAGAATAATGGTACTTAAACCTTTCTTCACTTACCTCCCACCAGTTACTCTTAGAGGCACGTTGGAATGAGGGGCTGGCAGGGCGATGGCATGAAGAAATGCTTGAGAGAAAGAAATGAAATGCTGTTGAACCAGGGAGAGGAGGGTGGGGATGAGGGGCCCCGCAGTGTGTGAAAGAGCCTGAGCTCCACAGTCAGACAGCTTTACATTGTCGCCCTGGCCCTGCCGCCTGCCCCGCGTAAGGCACTTACACTGAGTACCGTTTCCCCCACCTGTGAGATGATAATGAGAGCCGCAGCACCCACTCATAATTCTACACGGTGGGTGTAGTTAGTAAGGTGTTGTCATCCACGGGGCCCGGCAGCGAGCCGGGCAGCCAAGACCTGAATGATGCAGAGCAGTTGTTTCCCTCATCCCACCCCCACCTCAGCCTCCACAGAGTCTTCAAGAGCGAGCACCTTGAACTGTTGGTGGGAATGCAAACTAGCGCAGCCACTGTGGAAAACAGTATGGAGGCTCTTCAAAAAAGTTAAAAATAGAACTACCATCTGATCCACTAATTCCACTACTGGGTATTTAGCCAAAGAAAACCAAAACACTAATTCAAAGGGATATATGCACCCCTGTTTATTGCAGCATTATTTACAATAGCCAAGGTATGGAAGCAACCTAAGGGCCTAAAGATGGATGAATGGATAAAGAAGATGTGTGTGTATATGTACATACACACATATACACACATATAAATACACACACATATAAATCTACAATGGAATGTTACACAGCCATAAAAAGGTTGAGATCTTGTCATTTGCAGCAACACAGATGGACCTGGAAGGTATTACGCTAAGTGAAGTAAGAACAAAAAAGACAAATACCATAGGATTTCACTCATATGGAACTTAAAAAATAAATGAATAAACAAAAAGCAGAATCAGACCTATAAATACAGAGAACAAACAGGGTTTTCAGAGGGAAGGGTGTGGGAGGATGGGCAGAATGAATGAGGAGGGTGGGAGATCCAGGCTTTCGGTTATGGAATGACTAGATCATGGGAATAAAAGGCACAACGCAGGGAATGGAGTCAGTGACACTGTAATAGTATTCCATGGTGACAGACCGCAGCTATGCTTGTGAGCCTAGCATAACATACAGAGAAGTTGAATCACTGTATTGTACTCCTGCAACTAATGTAACATTAAGTGTCAACTATGCTTTAAAAAAAATGTTTTAAAGAGAGAGCACCTTGATGCTTCAACCTGCCCACTTCCTTCTTTACTGGTCTTTGCTCTGGGGCAGTGGCGGGGGGTGGGGGAGCACAGGAAGTGAGCAGCAAGATGGGGAAGGGTTTAGAGCGCTCCTTGGGTCAGAGTTTCTCCCCACATGCAGAATGTGGCAGGTGATCCTTTCCAGACGGAATTAGCAGGAGGCAGCTGTGCCTATCTATAGGTGTATATGGGGAATGAAAACCATGAAATGCTTAGTAACTACTATTTTTTTAAAAAGCATGTCTGCCACCCAGAGTGCTTCGGCTCACAGCACCTGGTGAGAACAACTGCTGCAGGATATGACTACCTTAGGTTGTTTTTAATTAAATGAAAACATTCCTTCCAGACCCGGTGTACATTTGCCCACAGATAGCATGTTGGATCACTTTTAACGTTGCTGGTCTAGAACAATCTGGAAAGGGGAAATGCAACTGATTCCCAAGTCATTTGCCTTGGTTCTAAAATATGCTGGTTTGCGAAGGAAAACAACAGTCATTTATTTTATTTATTCCAGAACATAATTGCTGAGCATGAAATTCGTAATATCTCCTGTGCTGCTCAGGACCCGGAAGACCTCTCAACATTTGCTTATATCACAAAAGATTTGAAGTCCAATCACCACTACTGTCACGTGTTTACTGCCTTTGATGTGGTGAGTACTATCTTCGGACAGATAAGATATTTCCCCAAATGTACCTGTAGTTTGTTGAAAGCTCAACTTGCTGTTAAGATACTTGGCTTGTCTATCGAGTGTTAAGGTATGCCTCAGGTAGGATATTTTGCAGACTTGGCTTTCCTGAGTTTTTTCTCTATCATCATTCATCCCTTAAAATTAGAACATGGCTTCTACTTGGTGTCCAAACTGCTGTTGCTCAACTACTAACTTCACTTTTCAAATTTGGAAAATCCCTGTCTTTCTTTGGTACCAAAGCATGGTAATGGCCGTTGGTTTCTCTGACAGCCACTTATAAATAGTAGGGCATAGTCGTCTAGGTTTGTTGGGAAGAAAAATAATTTCAGTGCCTCATACATGATTTGTTGTCTTCTCTATTGAAAGGTAGTCAAACAAATTAGACGCCTACAAATAATAATTGGGAACGCGAAGGTTTGGTCTGTTTGCTTATTCAGAAGCTAGTCTTGTAATGACATACTTAAAGTCTTACACCACTTACAGTCCTGTTTGTCATGAGTCTAAATATTAGCCCTTTATTACAGACATGAGAAATGAAAGCAATTCTAGAGAACACATGTTCCTGGAAGATAGGTAGATAGAAATCCTCAGTGTTATACAAATTCTTGACAGCGTCTCTAATACAATACATTGGGCATTCTGTATTTGAAGCAGTTAGAATAGATATGGTTGCAACCATGAAATAATTTGTAATCGGAAGAATTATTAAAATGTCACTTTAATCCGACAGTATTGCTCTGTCCAGTGTGTTTGAAATGTACATATTTAAAGAATTACACAGTAAGTGCAATATAATATACTCTTAGAAGGCCAGCCCACGGTTCAGTGTCATGGGTGAAACTTCTTGGAGCGGTCTTTGTCAGCTCTGGCTAACACTCAAGGACCAAAGATTCCCATAATCCACAATACACACCTTTCTAAGATACATTGGGCTCACGCCCAGAGTATTTGTGTCATGCTGCAGGTAGCTCACCTATTTCAGTTTTGGGGGAATGAACAGGAAAGAATGTTCATGTGCCTTTTAAAGAAAAAATCCCTTCTATTTTGGGAGGTATATGAAAAAGAATATAAAAGTGGTATGGGGTAACAGTAAGAACTACAAAGCAAAACCCTTGAAGGCTGCTTCGAATATCTGGCTGTGTCTGTTTGCATGAGATCGATGGTGTTGATCAGTCATTTCAGCATTAGGTTTCTGGTGCCTTAAATATAACTCACCATTCTTGAGAAATGCTGTTGTTTCTGTAAACAACAAAATTCCATTCTCTTCACACATATTTTGGTTTGCATGAAACACCTTTCACTGAGGCAGTTGGGTTAGTGTCATAGAAAGAACAGGCAGATCAGAGTTCACTCCCCAGCTCTGCTTCCTGCGCCCTGGTCTTGGATGAGTTGCATGACTTTTCCGAGTCTTGACTTCCTTTGTCTATGAACCAGGTGCAGAGATGTGTACTTCATGGGTTTTCATCAGGATTGAAATGAAGGAACATATGGAGAATGTCTCATAAATAACAAGGGTTCGATGTTCGCTCCTTCCCCACCTCTTCCCTCTCCTTGCCTACTGACATCATAACTGACAGCCCTGTCCCCTTCCTGCTAAACGCCGTAACATAGATCTGCCACGAGTGTGTTTATGATCCAGAGTTTTCCCACTGCTTTTGTAAAAGAACTGGAAAAAAACAAAATAGAAGCAATAAATAAATAAAATAGAACAAGAGAAAGAAAATATTGACTCTGCAGGCCTTGGAATGGCCTCCATACAGTGTTTGCACTGAATGCCAGTGTTAATATTGTGGTAGCCTTCAGGATGAATTCCAGCTTTTCATTGACTACTGCAGCATTTCTCTCTAAATTGGTTTTCAAAGTAATATGTAATTGACCTTTATGATCATACCCCAAACATTATCCTATATTCAAACTAAAAATTATTCCTATGGGCCATTAGCCCCCTTGAGTTTTTAGCAATGTATGTGTGATGCCAGGATACTGAGGCAAAATGTGGGGAAAAAATAGTCAACTGTTTAGTTTTAGGATCAACATGATGTCCCTGATACATTTGGAAGCATGTAGAGAATGGATTGCCTCATCTTTTATCTTTTCACCCAGATGTTTGATTTATGGTAGACCTCCACAGGCTTAGGATTCTGGTACCCGCTCCAAAGGATTTTCATCATATACCACAGATCCACCATTTTAATCCTCTCTAGGTGAACACAGTTTGTCTGACTTCTAAAATAGTAACAAAGGCCACCCGCCTGGAACAGCCTTTGAGCAATTTTGAGATTCAACAAGCTTTGCTTGCGCGTGCGTGCGCGCGCGCACACACACACACACACACACACACACACACACACACACACACAAAGCCTTTTTGAGCATGGATTTTGTATCTTTGCATAGGGCAGTTTGATATTCAGCCCAGTCTTGAAGCCTTAAAATTTTTTTGATAGGAGTCATTCTCCTAGGTTGCCCAAATGGCCAAAAAAAGAAAAAAAAGAAAGAAACAGAGAAGAATGCTTTAAATATACATTTTATCTTTTAACTTATATGCATGCATACATGTACATTTTTTATTGCAAAGTTATTGCTGCTTTAACCCTTGTTAACAGGTCTAAAAATGTTTTTATGAATATCTGATATCATTGAGAAAAGTCAATGATGTCTAGCACACTTCCAGCTTATGGAGAGTTAGATTTGAGATTCAGAATATTTTCCCATAGAAATCCTGTGGTCTGGGAAGGGAGGCCCAAGTCCCCCCTCAAATCTACCATGGGAGTTTAACATAGTTCACTTACAAAGGGACATTGCTGAGCCTTTAATATGCTCAGATGCTGGGAGGGGGTGGAGTGCTCTATGTCTCCCAAGTTCATCTGGCTATTGAGCCTTTTTCAGAGAGCACCTTGCAGGGGTGACATTCTACAGAACATACTTTAGGAAATGTTATACTTTAGGATCTCTAAACCTGTTTCCCTTACTTAGAATCTATGCTAAATTCAGCTTGTGATAGTTTCAGTTTTAGATGACAGGTAGGTGAAAAGAAGACTAGAGCAAAAGTGAAATTAAGGGGCAGGTTCCCATGAAAAAAGCTGGTGGGGGCCTACTGGCAAGCACTTGGCCTCCTTGCATTCCAGACTCTCGCTGTCATGACAACAAGAAAACATCTCATCCACTGCAGAACAGAAGGCTTCCCAAACCCCATCTTCGAGGCAGTGAAAACTTAGGGGAAGAGGCAGCAGTAAGACTGGACAGAAAAGAAAGATGTGTCATGATCTCAGATGGCCGAGGGGGAATACCACGCAGCTAGAATTGCCAGGGTGGGAGGGGACAGGAGAGATGAGTGTTTCAGTGGCCGCCAAATCCCAGAGCTGCTGTGATCATCCTTAGAAGGACACCATGAGTAAGAAACAGATATAACCAAGGCAGCTTGGAAACTGTCATCTTCTATATATTATTCACTCAATCCAGATTTCTGAGTAATAGAATGAAATAGGTCAGAAAAATTTTAAGGAATGCTCTGTGGGACTATCAGATTTACTGCAAAAATCTAGAAAGGACCTTATTCAGTAGTTTTAAAATATGAAAGTTTTTTTTAATAGTACTAAAATCCATGACTGTTGCTAGACCCTTGCAAATTCTCATTTCTCTTTAAAGAATATGTTTGCAGTCTTTGATATTCTTAACCATGTTCATTTTTCTCTTATGTGCTACTCCCAAATTCTGTAATCTTCAGTGTGCAGCACGTGGTGTGGCTCCGACGGGCTCAGGAATATGCAGGGAATGTTGAAGTCATGATGCTGGTGGGTGGTGGATGTGGGAGATGAAGCTCCCTCTTTCCTGTGTTTTCTTGGCTGAATGTGGGCCATGAAAGGAACTAAACGGGAGAAGCAGAAATGACGAAATGCAGGCAGACATGTTCAGTGGACTGTGTGATGGCAGCTGATGGTACTCTGCCATGAGGGTATACCAGCAAGCCAAAGCATAGAGGGGAAAGAACCGTAGAGTCAACCACACTGTCCTGACCAATGAAACCTGTGCCAGCTTCTGACTTTGCCTCTGCTACAAGTTTCTTTCTTGGTTTTCTCATCTGTTTAATGAAATTAAAATTCCTGAGCCCCCCCCCACTTTTTTTTCCAGTTTTAGTTGAGATATAATTAGCAGATGACTTTGTATTTGTTTTAGGTATACCACATAATGATTTATGTGGATATTGTGAAGTGATCACTACAATAGCTTTAGTTAATATCCATCAACCTCACAGTTAAACAGTTTTTTCCCTTGCGATGAGAACCTTAAGGTCTACTCTCTTAGCACCTTTCACATATATAGTATAGTATTGTGAACTGTAGTCACTGGGCTGCAAGAGAAATCCCCAGAACTTGTAACTGCAAGTTTGTACCTTTTGACCCCCTTTACCTGTAGTACCTGTGTGCAAACCGTGAGAATAAAATGTGGGGTAGCTCGAAGTCCCTGACAAGAAGTATTTATGATGTCACTGTAGAGGTCTTCCAACAAAGTGGGAACTTGGTGCAAAAAACAGTTGCTGTTGACGCTAGCTGGCTTCTGACAACTAAATTAATATTGTACATACAGCTAGGTGGTAGCTTTCATTCTGCTTCTCATTTTCTCCACCCGCAAGTGGCCCTCGACCTCTTTGACTATGAGACTGTGCAAGTGCCTGGCAATAGAAGAAAGTGTTGACGTGCATAGAGCCCTGAGGATGGAGCCGTAGTGCTTCTCCTGGCCTGTCCACCGTGGATAATAGCACCGACAGCAAAATTCAGGCCGTTCCCTGGCCAGTGAAACCCCTCAGCAAGTCAGTGTCAGGAAGGATCCTGCTCCCAAGAGCAGCGAGGGGCTCTAAATGAATAAAAAAAAAAGGCAGCGTCAGCAACCCAGTGGTTTTCACACACCACCTCCTCTTCCCTCGCCGAGAAAGGGATAAATTAACACTGTCAGGGTGCATTTATCTATATCTTTCAACTCCATTGGCATAAATCATTGAGAATTAACCAAGTCACAAAGTCAAAGGTGGGTGGATATTCAAGGAATAATAATCACTTTTTTTCCTCTCATCCCTATTTTTTGTGGGTGAGGGATGGATGTTATTCGTACTTTAAATCAGTCCCATTTTTTGTGATGTTAGAACAAAAGACATTCTGGCATTTTTTTCCCCCACAGTTTGGCAGCATTTATACATGTGTTCATATAATATAGCCTCCTCCCAAATGACTAAAAATCACATGTCATATTTAGAGGTCCACATGGCCTTTAGAATCAGGTCAACACCTCTTAACTTTATAGTTTGGCCAAGAACTAATCCTGTGTTTCCTCATCTGTAAAACAGAGATAGACAACGGTACCCACCACCTATGGCTACTCTAAGAATTAAATGAGATAGTATATGTTCCTTTCCAGCCCAGGGTGTTCAGTCATTTTTGGCTGCTGAGGACAGGAGAGGGGTAGTAGCCATTGTGGTGGTGGTTGTATTCTTTCTTGTCGTCACAACCTGTATGAGGATTTATGTCCCAGGTTTTCATATACAGCGTGTGTTTGCTGCAGCAGCATTCCACACTTTGAGGGGAAAAGTCAAAGTCCACTGAAATATATTCGAATTCCTACTGTGAGTCAGGCACAGGTCCCTGCTCTCCAGGAGCTCATAGTTGAGTAGAGGTAGGAGGGACATAACAAATAGTTGCAATAAAATCCCACCCATGCTATCAGGAGCCGTGCCGGCACCCCGACAGGCTGGGGCTCCCAGAGGAGGCGTGCTCGGGCTGGAAGCTGAACGCTTAGTTTGTGTGAACATGGGATAAGTTTGGAGGCGTGACAGCTCATTAATTCATTTTGCAGTGGTGAGCTCAGGGCAGTAGACACACATCTGCAATAAGTAAGAAAAAGGCATTTATATTTACTGTGTTTATTAAGCCAAGGAAGTGAACTTCTTCATTTGAGAAAGATTTTCAATGAGAAGGGTTAAAATAAAAAGGGTTTTTGAATTTATTAAGTCCCCTTTTTCAAAGGCATCACAAGTTAGTGACAGGGTTACGTAGCTTCCACTAGGAACTTTGACTTTTGAAGAGTGGGGAAAGGTTGAAACCTACAAATCTCTCTTTTGACACCCTTTCTCCAGATCCTTGCCAAGTAACAGGAAAAAGATCAACTGTGTTTCCCTTCTGCCCTGGCAAGCCAGCCCTCCAGCATGGCTGCCCAAGGCCTGCTAGCCACCCAGCTTGGGGTGTGGTTCCATGTGGACAGGTGACCATGGGGCACGTGATCTCCATGGTGAACCTGGGCTGTTACAAGAAAGCAAGTCCTGACTTAGGGAGAAGGCCCAACTTCCTTGTTAAGTCTTTGCTAAGCCAGTGCACACTCAGGTGCTCAGGGTGAGGCATGAAGTTAAACTTTAGCAGGTAATAGTGGAATGCTCTGCCACCTTTAAAAATCTGGTTTTTGAACATTTAGCAGCAGGAAGAAGCCATTCATGATTTAATGTTGCATGAAAAAGCAACTTATGAAACCACACATCAAGTATGATTCTAATTTTGTTTTAAATTCACATACATGAGTATTCATATAGCATATCAAAGTGTGTGTGTGTGTGTATATATACATATATATATATATGAATGTAAAAAGAAAATAAACAAAATGCAGTATCGGCTATATTCCAGCAGTAGAAGTTTATAGGCGATTTTCTATTTTTCTTCATATATTTTCAAAATTGTCTACATGTATCCCTGTTAGGGGAAAATATTAATTTCATGATTCTTTTAGTGAGCTGAAATCAGCCCTAAAGAGACTGTCTGTGCATTGACCAGTCAACATGTCAGCCCTCGACCAGATGCCTAATATAAAACCTATGATGGGACATTATTTATTTCTACAAATATAATCTATCAAGATTAATTTCTGGCTTGTACTTGAGAGAACTAATTATAGGTAAAGTTAAGGAGATGTCAATGAATTCTGTGAATATGCCCAGAATATTCTCAGAGTTATTTTTGCCTCAAGACGTGGGTGAAGCAACTTGTCGATGAAGCTTACCCGAGGCCTTAAAAAACAAGAAGTACAAGCAAAATACAGCCAAAAGGGAAATGTGGCTTCTTGCTGGAGACCCCAGTGAGGACCCAGATTGACAACCACTTTCCTTTGTCTTCAGGCCCCCGTAGCATTGCCTGCACTTGTTTGGCATCTGCGCACACAGGACTACCTGTGGATGAGAAGAGACGGCAAGAATTGTCTCTGGCCATCCGTGTTCACCCTTGCAACCCTTAAGTGCAAGTCCTCTGATCTTAGGAAACTACCAGGCAGCTTCCTTTTTTCAGTTCTTCCATCAAGCATTTCTTGAGCACCTAATGTACCCTAACCCCTAAAGACACAAAGTCAGATGAGACTAGAGCCCTCAAGGAACTCCGTCAACTGAGAGGGCTGGACCTACAAAGAGAAAATACTAGTAAATATGATGCAGTAAGTAGAGCTGTGTCAAGATGCTGCAGGGCTGCCTGAGGAGGGGTACCTGGCTTAACCTGGGGTCAGGAAGGAGGAATAAGAGAGGACTCCTTGAAGATAGAATATCCCAGGTGAGTCTTCAAGGATGAGCACTAACTCACCAGCCAGAGATGAGAGATGAGAAAAGATGTTTTCCAAAAGCAAAAGCCATTTCATAATACACACAATATTTGGCCATTTGGAATTGTTTGTGGGGTGACTGTTGCCATGAGGACATCCTCTCAGATGAAGTCCAGCCCCTCGGTAACTGCGTCTCTCAGCACCGGCTGGTAGATTGTCCAGCCCTGCAGTCTGGCCTTTGCATAAGACGCTGTGATTTAACATGGTGTCAACTACACTTGCTTCTCTGTACTGAATCCGTAGCTGGCTAGGTAAGAGACATCAGCTTCTAACTGTCCATTCCTGGACCTGCCAGGGTAGAAAGGGACCTCAGGGTCACCTGGACCAGCCCCTCATTCCCAGTGCCATCTCCATGGCAGTGACGGGTTCCACAGGAAGGTAGCCCATGGCAGATCTAGCCCATGCAGGTGATCTTGTGTGGTCTTGATTTGCAACACTGGTGCAGCAAACCTGAGGCTCCTCATAATGCCCTTGGCTCTTCCGCCCCATCCAGGGCTTCCGTGCACAGCCACAGCCCATTCCTTGAATGTCTGTGTTTGCATCCTCTTCAGGTGTGGGTAGATCCTGCTGACCCCCAGAGGCCAAAGAAGAGCCAGGTGAGGGCCTGTAGTTTTCTGGGGCTACAGAAACAACACGTTCCTTCAGCTGCAGTTACTGAAAGGTGGTGGTGGTTTTTTCATGCTAAAGGAAAATGCCACTAGATAGGTCAGAATGGTCTACTTGTAAACAGCAGCTTCCCAGCTTGGGCCAACAGGGCCCTCTCTCCCCGTAGTGTCTCATCCCCTCTTGGCTTGCTCACGGATTGTCACTCACAGCAGGTGATGAGAAGGCCACATACGAGGTACCTTGTCAGCCATGTTGGCAATAACAGGTTGAACAAAGTGAGCTCTCAAACAAATGTTTGAGAAGCATGTATGTGAAGAATTGGACACCACTGATACCATACTTCTTTCCGAAAAGGGTTTAAGGCAGCCTCCATAAATAGATATGATAGATCTGAAAATGTAGGTGCAGATCTGAACTAGGGAAAAGGCCTACTAAAAGGAAGATCAACACCAAGGGAAAAATTTTAACATCCATTGCAGACCACAGAGTTATAGGTAGTTATTAGAGCTGAGCCACAAATTTGGCTCTGAGTTTCCTGGAGGTCAATGGAAATAGGGAAATACATGCTCCTTTGAAAAAAGAGTAGAACCCATCCTCTCAGAAAACAAAACTTCAGTGAGACTAAAGTCTGAAAGAACTCCTTGTCCTGGGTCCCTGTGATAGAATATTGTACCACAGTTTCTTACTAACACGTATGCAGTGAATCTCCCAAACACAAGGAGCTTCCTTCGAGGTGCCCTCAGTGAAAGTAGAACACCAGCAGACTCATGAAAGCAATAAGGCAGGAAGCCCAGGGCTCATCTGAGGTCCGATCTGGGTTTGAATCCTGGCTCTGCCCCTTACTAGCAGTTCGAACATGGCCAAGTTAATCAGTCTCACTAATCCTGAGCTTCTCACACATAAAATTGGGGTGATAATTCTCCCTTTATGAGGTAGCTGTGTGGGTTAGATTCTCTATCAGGCACTGTAGGCAGGTCCCTGGGACGTAGTAAGCAGTGTCATGTGGTAGTTGCTGCCAGCGCTGCTTTATCATCCCTGTGAGATGAACTAGAATATGGTTCAGGTTCACAGGTGGTGTAGCTTGGTGCAGGAATAAAACCTAGCACAGTGGCAAGATGTGGACTGAGTGAATGTCTGTAAGTTAAGGTCCACATACAACAGTTTTCAGCTGAACTGGATAGAAACTGGACAGCAGAAGGTTCTACTCTTTGTACTGAGGGTATTGGGGCTCCAGGTTCAAGAAAGAGCTAAGTATTCTAAAATCCAACTGAGCAGATGTTAGAATTGACATCCAGTGTGAAAACTGAAGAGCTTAAATGAGATTCTTGGCCAAATGGATGGCCAGCTGCTTTGGTACATGCAGACAAGCCAGAGCAACACCTGCAAATAGGGCCTGGATTTTGGTTGGAATGGTTTCCAGCCCTCTCTGCCAAAGAATGAAAAGGCATTTAGAATACCAAGGTGATGAGTAAAGAATAGGTAAGCTGTTTTTGAGCTAGAATATTTTCTCTGGTTTTAATTATCAAAATGGAAAAGCTTTTTCTTTTTTATGACTGTAAATTTATTCATCTTCATTTGAATAAAGTTCAAAACATACAAAGAAATAGGAAGAGAAGAATCATCCACAATCTCAACATTCAGTGATAACCATTAGTAACATTTTTATATCCCTGTTTTCTATGCTCATAGACAGATACCTCTGCACCTATGTTTGTATATATATCCATATATTTTTATTTAGTCTTTTAACCAGTTTTTTTAAATGACTCAATTTTTGTTTTAATTGGATGTTTAGTGTTCCACTATGTGCATCTATGTAGTATACATAATTAGTTCTCTATTTATGAAAATTTTAAACATTATAATGAATATTCTTGCAAATATGCCACTGAAACCTTCAACCTAAAAAATGTTCAAGCCCCTACTTTATCAAAAATGCTTGGGGTTTTTTTCCTTCTAAAAATGAAAGAATGCTTTTGTTTCCAGTCCCATCCTGGGCCACCTCCACAGCTGCCCCTCCAGGCCCAGCAGTGGCCTGGCTCTTGAGGATGCAAATAAGCTGATTGCTAGGACAGAATCAAAAGACACCCCCAAAACAGGGCACCCCAAATAGTATCCCAGACTGGATGGACCCAGGACACAGTGGATTCCCAGGGGCAAGCAAGGTCAAGTACGGGCTCTCCCCAAATTTGTTTGGAGGGTTCCTACAAGGAAGGGAGAGGGAGGGATTGGATGCAGGCTGGGGCTACTGTTACTGGGCTAGTCATTTTAGATTCCACCTGCCAATGTTGTGTACCTGTAGTAAGAGCTTATTTGCTGTACAGTGTGCTTAAACATTTCTAAGTTTTATGAGCCGGTTCTTCCTTTATAAACTATTTGACATATGCACTTCTTCCTTTATTATAACAATCACCATCAGGTTATGGAAACGCTAAGTATTAACTTTATTAATAATTTAATTAATAAAACACCAAAGTATAAACCAGGGAAAAAAAACCATAAAAGAATCCTAGCGATGTATCAGTTAATATAAATACCTGAGTGACTAGAATTTTTCCTAGAGGACGGCTTGCCTACATCTATGCTGGTTTTTCTAACACCAGACTGATAAATGTGCTGGGTACAGCCTCAGTGTCTAGGATGCAGGAGGACAATGAGGGACATTTCTTTGTCTCTCCATGAGCCTCCCCTCCCCGACATCATTCAGTGAGCACCTCCTGAACACTTGCCATAGGCCAGGCGTGGGCCAGGCATTAGGGACTCAGCCCCTGACACATGGAAGTAGCCCAGTAAGTATCCAAAGGTGGTCACCTGCAGTCCTGACTGCCTTGAGCTCACAGTAAATGCAAGCTTGCCTATACATCTCCAGTTTGCATGAGAAAAACAAGTTTATGTCTCCTGATTACTGTTAAGATCTCTACTTAAAATATGATGGCTCTGCAAATTCCTCTAATGTAGCAATTCTTAAGTCACAGAACAGAATCTCTAGGGGAGAAGGGAAGGGCTTTAGGGATTGTGATGTTCCTCCTGGGGTGGTTGCCCCCATTGATTTGGGATTCCCTGCCTTCATCCTAAAGAGCCTGTGCTGGAGAGGGAGTGTTGCCTGGCATCCCTCATCATGGAAGGGGCACATCCTTGTCATGATGAATCACATTAAATCACAAAGGATACCCTTTGCCTGAAGGCTGAGACCCAAGGAAATTGTGTATCTTTAGGTACTCGCACCCCAGCCAAGATGCACTGACCCCTCCCAGTAGCTTCAGTACTTAGTGTTTTGTGTTTTTTTTAAGATTTTATTTATTTATTTGACAGAGAGAGAGATCACAAGTAGTCAGAGGCAGGCAGAGAGAGAGAGGAAGAAGCAGGCTCCTCACTGAGCAGGGAGCCCGATGTGGGCCTCGATCCCAGGACCCTGGGATCATGACCTGAGCCGAAGGCAGAGGCTTTAACCCTCTGAGCCACCCAGGCGCCCAGTATTTAGTGTTTTTAAGCTTTTTTTTTTTTTTTAACAGTTTGCCGAAGTCATTTACCTTAACTATAGTTCTAAGGTATAGTGGTCAAGAGCAGGGCCTACCAATACCTGGATTCAAATCCTAGCTCTGCCACGCTGGCTTCACGACCAAGTTAACCATTCTAAGCAGAATTCTCTCACCTGTGAAGTAGGATTAATAGCCCCACAGTTGTTAATAACTCCTACAGGGTGGTGGTGGTAGTTAGGATTCGATAAGAGAGTCCGTGTGAAGCATGTCCTGCGGTACGTGGCACACAGAAAATGGTGGCTGAAATTGTCTTTGGTTCAGTGTAAATCTGAGTGAGTCTCGAAACAATCCAGTGAAGTCACTATTGCATGTTATTATCCCATTTTTAAAGAAAAATGAGACTCAGAGCATACTGTCTGTCCCCAGTCATCATGCTCCATGCCTGCACTAAACACGCGTGCACACACACGGGCTCCCTGCCTTCACTGGTGGTCTTTGTAAGGTGGGACGTGCTCGAGGCCAATTGCCGTAATAAATGTGATTCTAGAAAGAGACTCATGCTGGAAAAGCCAAGGCAGGTATTTCCCTATAAGCCAGGAGGGGCAGAGAGAGCCACGGTCAGAGACAGGCCAGGTTACATCACTAGAAAGATGTCAGGTAGAGAACATAAAGCTAAAGGAGTTTGAATTTGTGCTCAAGGGCGGTAGTGAGTAGAGACGAGAACATGGTTGTGCCGACTTAGGACAGTCCAGCTCCATGGTTTGGGCTAACATGTGTGAAGCACGCCTTAGCACTTACTGGGATGCCGTGAGCAGGCTGGGTCACAGGAATCAGCTAGCTTCCGCACGGCCGGGGCTGAGGGCCGGCTGGTTCCAGGAGTGACTCCCCATGCCTGCATACTGTTCATTCCAGCTCCGAGGCTGGCAGTTCCTCTTCCCGCTACTGAATGAGGAGCCAGCCAGCCGCTTTTAGCATCGCATGGTGTTCCAGTTATCTGTTACTGCTAACCAACCCTTCCAAAACTTAGTGACATAGAAGAACATCCATTGCATTATGTTTATGATTCTGCGAGTGAGGGATTTGGGCAGAATATGGCAGTTCTGCTCTTTTCTGCTCAGCAGTACCTGGGGCTCAGATGACTGCTGATGTTGGGGCAGCTCTACTAGTGCCATCTATCTGGGGTCTTGGGTCCTCCCTGTGTGGCATCTCCTAAAGTCCAGGATGACCCCTTCGCTGTGTATCTGGAGGCTAGGCTGGGATGGCTGCACTTCTGTTTCTTTCCAGGCAGCCTCTGCCTCTGGCTAGCTTGGACATTTGCATAGCACGGTGACCTTGGAGTAGTCAAATGTTTGCACATGGCTGGCTTCCCTCAAAGTAAGTGTTTCAAGAGGCCTGGATGGAAGCTACAAGGCTCCTCCTCATAACCGAATCTCAGAAGTCCAAGCATGTCACTTCTGCCACATTCTGCTAATTGGGGAAGTCAGGAAAGCCAATCCCGATTCAAGGAGGGGGAGAAACAGACTCACCCTCTTAGTAGAAGGTCATGACGTGTACACAGGGCAGCGGAACAGATGGCAGCCATCTTGGAGACAAGCTACCACATGTGGGTAGGGTTAAGAACACGGGCTTTGAGTCACTAATACTGGTTCTGTAACTAATACATAGCTCTGTAACTTTCTAGCTCTGTGATGTCAGGCAAGTTACTTAACCTCTCTGAGCCTGAATTTCCTCATCTGTAAAATACGGATCAAGATATTTTGGAGATAACTGTGGTAATACTTAAATGAGATAAACCTAGTGCTTGGCACACTCAATTCCTAACACCTGTGAAGTCCTTATTTAATGGTAGCTATGCTACCTAGAGTAATAACTCTATATAGTATAACTCTACTACAGTATAACTATAGTAGTGCTATTTCTCTAGTTTGTCCTTTGGCTAGTCATTCATTCACTTAGCATGCATTGACTGAGACCGTGTGTCAGGCAGTCTCAGGCATTGGCTTCACCTCAGTTGCAAAGATAATAATACACTGAAAGCAGAGAGGAATTGGGCCTTCAGGTTTCTGAGCAGCATCTCTAGCTCTTCAGTGCCAGCCCACATCCCTGGGGTCAGCAAGCCTGGCTCAAAGGAGGAAGCAAGGCTTGTCACCTAGTCCTCTCTGACACTGCAGTATTAACTTTTGGTCTCGTCCTGGTAGAGACTCCTACCCTCACAGTAACTGTCCTCCCACTTAAACGGGATTGTTACTAAGGAGAGGCGAGAGAAATGAATCTTCCTCCCCATCTAAACATGTGTCTGCAGGTCTCATCCGATGAGTGTTCCCCTCAGGGGCCCCGGTAAGTCAGTAACAGCACTCAGCGTTCAGAAGCCCCATCAGAATCAGCTGCTCTTCTTGCCCATGGGCCCTCCCTGTCTTCCAGAATCAATGCGTCAAACATGGAGGCGACAGAAGAGATAGGAAAGGTAACAGTGTCCAACTCTTTACTATATATAATCATAAGAAAAAAACTCCGTAAAGCATTCTAAAATAAAACGAAAAGCAAGGCATCACGAAGAACACAAGCCAAACCAGGAGAGGCCACTTGGCACAGTCTGGTCTCAGTATCTTATTTGAGCAGTTTCCTAACACCAAGAACTAATTAGAAATGAAAAAGCAGGGCTTCTAACCCGGTATCTTTCAAAACCTTTAGGCTTCCCATAATAGTCATGCGAAAAATCTCACTTGCTCAAATGAGCATCTCCGACTTTCATTTGAAGACACTGGAGCTTTAAGTAAATCTCACTTTAAGGAATTTGTTTTTAGGTTAATGATAAAAGAATTCACACTCATTAAGCTCCACTGTTCCAGTATCTAAAAGCTGAACATTATAGACTCGCTGAATCTGCCGTCTTTCCCTTAGTCCATTTGCCCACCCAGAGCATGAATATCTGCTACATTGTCCTGACAGATGGACATCAACCATTTCCACAGTCATGCTGAACAGGACCAAGAGCCCATAACCTCACATGGAGACTAGAGAAGTCAAAAGCCCCAGTCTGCCTCTAAAGGGTTTCCCCTCTGTGCTCTAGGAAGCAAAGCTGACAATGATGTGAGTGCCAAAGTGTAGGCCATTAAAGGGTTCAGCCCTCTTTGTGTGGTGATGGCCAGAGCTGTCTGCCAGCCCTCCTCCACTATCATTTGTTGGTGCACTGCTAATTTACTAGTCTGACTCATCCTTGGAGGCAAGCATGGGGTCAGTGTTCATTGCAGGAAGTGCTCAGTTGGCTGTGCAAGGTTCAGTGTCTCCAACAAGCACACGTCTGTCTTGTGGGGCCATCATTTCTTAACATGTCACTCAAAGAAAAGACACCTCCTCTGTCAAAACAGGTTTCAAGCTCAGAAGCATTTTCCCTCTTGGATCTAAGACCACAGCAGTCTGGCATTGATCTGAAATCTGGTCAGTTCAGAAACCCACAGGCCTCTTTCACGTGGCCTCCAAAGGCCATCCTGTATCTCCTTCACTGTCTTCATCAAGTGGGGACAAACCCAAACAGTTCTCCCGGAATCATGGGAATTGAGCTATTCTGTGTGCTTGGTTGGGGAGGAGCGGGTAGAGTGAGAGGGCATAGTTGCAAAAGTAGCATAAGCAGAATGCCATTTCTGTCTTGAAAAACCATGAATAGACATTCTAGGGACACTGATCAGAATGAAAACTTGAGACAGACCATGCCTGCTCTCTGCTGGTGCAGTGATTTTAAGAAAGCTCTCTGTGACTAATAGATAGGCATGTACCTCTTTGGTGTGCTGTGACCTCAGGGGCATTGTCAAGACCATATCTCTCTGAGGTCAGACAACGTCATGTTTTCTCAGTGAGGGAAGACCAGGTGGAGCTGTGCCAAGAAGAGAAGGCACAAATCAAAGATACATATCTGGAGAAGAGAAAAGAAAGCTAGAAGTCATCTTGAAGGGAGTGCTCGAAGGTCCAGAGAAAAGAACCTTTCTCCCAGTCACTGCTTGGCATGGCATTTGGGCCTGACAGAATCTCCTGTCTCTTGCTGATTTGATGATAAAATATGGAGTGGACCCACAGGGAGAGCAGGCGCCTCAAGAAATAGATGGCTAATTGGCTCTGTTTGCATGCTGGCTGCTGTAACTGTGAGACACCACACCAGCATGACTAATGCCTCTCCCCTCCGCCTAAATTAGATTCTGATTGTGCTTTAGAGATGTTCACTGAATCACAGATGTTTGAGGTAAAAAGACCCAAACTTCTCAGGAACACCTCCTGTGGAGTGTGTGGGCTCATCCCCACAAGCATGGCTGAGGCTCTCCCAGAACTCAGATTAAAGACCGTAGTAACCCCTTATCTTCCAAGGCCTGGGAGAAAACAGCTGCCCACGAGGGAGGCTCTGAATGAAATAGGCTGCTGGGGCCAGCGGGTGTAGGCCTGTTCCCTGTAGGGTGAAGTTGGGGGTCGGCTCCTTAGCGTGGCTGTAAGCCAGTGCATTGCATTGCTGACTAATGCCTCATGTAGACTCTAAATTGGACCTGGGGTTTCCTGTTCTTCACAGATTTCCACTGACTCACTGCCACACCAGGTGGACTAGTTCAAGGTCCTTGCTAGTTCACCTCCCACAGTGTTCCTCAGCTATTCAACTTGGCCAACCTGTAGTATGCCATGGTAAATGCTTTTCTCTTTTGTCTTGCAGAATTTAGCCTACGAAATCATCCTAACACTGGGACAGGCATTTGAAGTTGCTTACCAACTCGCACTACAAGCTAGAAAAGGGGGGCATTCCTCTACACTTCCAGAAAGCTTTGAAAACAAACCCTCCAAACCCATCCCCAAGCCTCGTGTCAGCATTCGCAAGTCGGTGGTAAGTAGAAATGATACAGACATTCTGAAAATCTTGAGCTGGTGGGAGAGGAAGCTGTTAAGCAGGTCCCAAGTGATGTGGGGGCATGCCTTTCTCTGTCTCCTTCGGCCTCCTTCTCCTCCTGGCACGCATCCTTCATCCTCCCAGCCTGGTTCCTGCAAAGTCTCAGGGGACCGTCTATCTGAACCTAGAGCCTCCCAAGAAAATTCTACTTTCTCTGTCACCAGTGGCAGCTCTGTGAGAGGGAAACTGGTGTGCTGCTGCTTCCTTGATGAACCTTTCCTCAAGGTTCAGACAAGCTTGAGAACAATGTTCTCTGACGCTTCACTGCCATCCCACCCAGGGCCGAAACCTCTTGCAAGCCACAGGCCCTTGGAGAGGTAGGCAGAGGTTCACAGCAAGATGTCCCAGGTACTCTGCTGGAGGCAGCTAGCTAGGTGTACAGACTGTGCACATGTCTTGGGTCAGAGCAGAGCGGCCTCTCCCCCTTTGCTGGAGGCTTAGATGCCAGCCTTTGGCAGGCTTTCTCCCAGCAGCTGAGGCTTCCTGCAGAGCGCTGACTCTTCAGACGGTGCAGCCCCTCCTTCCTCCTCGTCATCTGCCTTCCTCCAGGAATTTCCTCCCCTTCCCTCCCACAAGCTCCGTAGACATCCTGTCCTAACAGACTTTCATGACTTCAAAGCGGCCTTCTCTGATAGTAGCAATACCCAGAAGCTGGAGTGTTCCCAACCAGCCTCCCATCTGGCTTCTGCTCCGGCTGCCGTATGGCATCCTAGAACTCTGGGGCTTGGGACAGACAGGCACCCCCAGATGCCTTGCTCTCACGGCCACATGTCCTTCTATCTCTAGCTCTCTCCTCCCCACCATCCCTGGCTTGTGGGGTCATAGGGGAAGTGTAGGATCTTTAATGTTTGTCAGAAAGCACCTCCCTTTGTGACCATGGGTCTTCTTACTTACAGTCTTCTTTTGGGCCTCTACTCCTGCCAGCATTCTTGACAACTTCAGTCCTTAGGGACGATCCCTCCAGCATCTGGCCTCTGCTCTTTGACTACTCACTTCCACCCCACTTCAATCATTCACTACCATGCTCATCCATCATCTCTGAGCATCACCAGTAACTTCATGTCCTCCGAAAATCTTCCCTTCGGATACCATGGTCCCTTCACCTCTGCACCTACCGAGCCCCACTGGTACTCAGTGCTGATGCACTCCCACAAACCCAGGCTCATATGTTCAATTGCTTCTTTAATATCTAACAGACATCTGAAACGTACCATGTCCCTAACAGAATTCTTTTCATTTTAATTCCAGTATAATGAATATACAGTGTTACATCAGTTTCAGGTGTATAATAGAGTGATTCAACATTTCTATATACTACTCAGTGTTCATCTAGACATCTTAATCTTAATCTCATCTTAATCCCCTTCGCCTATTTCCCCCATGCCCCCTTCCACTAACCATCAATTCTCTATAGTTTAGAGTCTGGTTTTTTTTCTTTGTTCACTCCTTAAATTTCATATATGAGTGAAATGTATGGTATTTGTCTTTTTCTGACTTATTTCACTTAGCTTTATACTCTGTAGATCTATCTACATTGTTGCAAATGAAAAGATTTCATTTTTTATGGTTGAGTAATATTCCATTATGCGTGGGTGTGCGCACATGCATGCGCATACTTACACGTGTGTATATATATATGTACACATACCACTTTTTCTTTATCCATTCGTCTATCAGTGGACACTTGGATTACTTCTATAATTTGGCTTTTGTAAATAATGCTTCAATAAACAGGGGTGCATATATCTTTCCAGGTTAATGTTTTCAACCAGTAGCGTGATTTCTGAGTCATGTTGTTAGTTCTATTTTTAATTTTTTGAGAAACTTCCATACTGTTTTCCACAGTGGTATACCTGTTTACAGTCCCACCTACAGTGCATGAGTGTTCCTTTTTCCTCCACATCCTCACCAATGCTTGTTCCTAATGGTTTTGATTTTAACCATTCTGACAGGTTTGAGGTGATATCTCACTGTGATTTCAATTTGAATTTCCCTAATGATGAGTGATGTTGAATATCTTTTCATGTGTCTATTGGTCATTTGTGTATCTCATTTGGAGAAATGTCTTTCATGTCTTCTACCCATTTTTAATTGGATTATTTAGATTTTTTCGTGTTGAGTTGCAAAAGTTCTTTATATATATTGGATACTAACCCTTTATGGGATATGTCATTTGCAAATATCTTTTCCCATTCAGTAGGTTGTCTTTTAATTCTGTTGACTGCTTACTTTGCTGTGCAGAAGCTTTTTATGTTGATATAGTCTCAGTAGTTTATTGCTGCTTTTTCCTTTGCCTTGGGAGACATCTAGAAAAATGTTGCTATGGCCGAGGCCAGAGAAATTACTCCCTGTGCTCTCTTCTAAGATGTTTATGCTTTTAGGTCTCACATTTAAGTTCTTAATCCATTTTGGGTTTATTTTTGTGTATGGTAGAAGAAAGTGGGCCACTTTCATTCTTTTGTGTGTAGATGTCCATCCAGTTTTCCCAGCAACATTTATTGAAGAGACTCTTTCCCATTGCATATTATTGCCTCCTGTACTGAAGAATAATAGATCATATCATGGGTTGATTTCTGGTCTCTGTCTTCTGTTCCATTGATCTATGAGGTTGTTTTTGTGCCAGTACCATACTGTTTTGATTACTACAGCTTTATAGTGGAACTTGAAATCTGGCATTGTGATTCCTGTGGTTTTATTCTTTATCAAGATTGCCTTTGCTATTCAGGGTCTTTTGTGGTTCTATACAAATTTTAAGATTGTTTGTCTAGTTCTGTGAAAAATGTTTGTATTTTGAGAGGGATTGTATTGAATTTATAGATTGCTTTGGGTAGTATGGACATTTTAACATTATTTTTTCTTCCAATCCATGAGCATGGAATATCTTTCCAATTGTGTCATCTTCAATTTCTTTCATCAGTGTTTATTAGTTTTCAGAGTTTTCTTTCACCTCCTTGGTTAAGTTTATTCGTAGGTATTTTATTATTTTTGGTGCAATTGCAGCTGGGATTGTTTTGTTAATTTCTCTTTCTACTACCTCATTACTAGTGTATAGAAATGCAGTTTTCTGTGTATTGATTTTTTATCCTGCGACATTACTGAATTCATTTATCAGTTCTAGTATTTTTTTGGTGGAGTCCTTAGGGTTCTCTATACATAGTATTGTGTCATCTGCAAATAATGAAAGTTTTACTTCTTCCTTACCAATTTGGATGCTTTTCATTTCTTTTTCTTGTCTGATTGCTCAGGCTAGGATTTCCAGTACTGTATGAATAAAAGTGGTGAGAGTGGACATCCTTGTCTTGTTTCTGATCTCAGGGGAACAGCTCTGTTTTTCACCACTGAGTATGAAATTAGCTGTGGCTTTTTCATGTGTGGCCTTTATTATGTTTCCTCTAAACCTACATTGTTGAGCATTTTTATCATGAATGGATATTGCACTTTGTCAAATGCTTTTTCTGCATCTTTTGAAATGATCATATGGTTTTTATTCTCTTATTGATGTGATGTATCACATTGATTGATCTGCAAATACGAACCACCCTTGCATTCTGGGAATAAATCCCATTTGATCATGGTGAGTGATTTTTTTTTAATGTACTGTTGAATTTGGTTTACCAGTATTTTGTTGTGGATTTTTGCATGAACATTCATCAGGGATATTGGCCTATAGTTCTCTTTTTTGATGGTGTCTTTATCTGATTTTAATATCAGGGTAATGAGGGCTTCAGAGAATGAATTTGGAAGCTTTCCTTCCTCTTCTATTCTTTGGAAAAGTTTGAGAAGAATAGGTATTAGTTCTTCTTTAAACATTCAGTAAAATGTACCTGTGAAGCTGTTTGGTCCTGGACTTTGTTGGGAGTTTTTCTGATTACTGATTCAATTTTGTTCCTGGTAATTGGTCCGTTCTTCCTGATTCAGTTTTGGGAGGTTATAGGTTTCTAGGAATTTATCTAATTTCTTTGAGGTTGTCCCATTTGTTAGCATATAATTTTTCATAATATCCTTTTTTATTTCTGTGGTGTCGCTTGTTATTTCTCTTTCATATTTGAGTTTGAGTACACTATTTTTTATTTTTGATATGTCTGCCTAGAGGTTTATCAACTGTGTTGATCTTTTCAAAGAATCATCTCCTGATCTGTTTTCTAATTTTCTATTTCATTTATTTCTGCTCTAATCTTTATTATTTGCTTCTTTCTGCTGGTTTTAGGTTTTGTTTTGTTTTTTTCTAGCTCCCTAGGTATAAAGTTACATTGTTTGCAATTTTTTCCTGCTTCTTGAGGTAGGCCTGTATTGCTATAAACTTCCTCTTAGAATAGCTTTTGCTACATCCCAAAGATTTAGCATCATTGTGTTTTCATTTTCAATTGTCTCCATGTATTTTTTTTATTTCCTCTTTGATTTCTTGGTTGACCCATTCATTGTTTAGTAATGTTACTTAACCTCCATATATTTGTGTTCTTTCCAGACTTTTTTCTTGTGGTTGGTTTCTAGTTTCAGTGTTGTGGTCAGAAAAGATGCATGGTATGACTTCAATATTTTTTAATTTGTTAAGACATATTTTGTGGCCTAACATCTATTTTGGAGACTGGTCCTGTGCACTTGAAAAGAACGTGTATTCTGTTTTAAGATGGAATATTCTATCTGTTAAATCCATCTAGTCCAGTGTGTCATTCAAATCAACCGTTTCTTTATTGATTTTCTGTTCAGATGATCCATTGATGTAAGTGGGGTATTAGAGTCTCCTACTACTATTGTATTATTATTGATTACCTCCTTTATATTTGCTGTGAGCTGCTTTATGTATGTATTTGGGTGCTCCCATGTTGGCTACATAAATATTTACAACTGTTTTATCTTCTTGTTGGAGTGTTCCCTTTCTGATTAGGTAGTGTCCTTCTTTGTCTCTGGTACAGTCTGTTTTGAAGTCTATTTTGCCTCCTCTCCCCCATGTTTTAGGTGTATGTCGTATCTTGCATCCTTTTATGTTGTGAATCCCTTGACTGATTTTTATAGATATACTTAATTTTTACTGCTTTTGTGCATCCTAGTTTTCTTACTCCTGCTTATGGTCTTTCCTTTCCACTCAGAGAGTTCCCTTCAACATTTCTTATAGAGCTGGTTTAGTGGTCATGAATTACTTTAACTTTTGTCTGGGAAACTCTTAGGAGGAAAATCTCCTATTCTGAATAATAGCCTTGCTGTTTAGAGGTTTTGTCTTTCAGCACTTGGAATATATCATGTCATTTTCTTCCGGTCTACAAAGTTTCTGCTGAAAAGTCAGCTGATAGCCTTATGGGCCTGCCACTGAATGTAACTGTTTTCTCTTGCCACTTTAAAAATTCTCTCTTTGTCACTACTTTTTGCCATTTTAATTACAACGTGTTTCAGTGTGGACCTCCTTGGGTTCATTTTGTTGGGGGCTCTCTGTGCCTCCTGGATCTGGACTTCCATTTCCTTCCTGAAATTAGGTAAGTTTTAAGCTATTGTTTCTTCTAATAAGTTTTCTGCCCCCTTTTCTCTCTCTTCTCCTTCAAGGAACCCTATAATGCAGTGTTATTATACTGAATGGTGTCACTGAGTTCCCTTAATTTATTCTCATTTTTTTGTTAATCTTTTTTCTTTCTCCTGTTCAGCTTGATTGCTTTCCATTACTCTGTCCCCCACATCACTGATCCATTCTTCTACTTCCTTTAGTCTATTTATTCCCTCTAGTGTATTTTTAATTTGTTATTGGGTTCTTCATCTCTGATTGGTTCTTTTTTTATGTTTTCTATCTCTTTGTTGAGGGTCTCACTGAGGTCCTGTACTCTTTTCTCAAGTCCAGTAAGTACCTTTATGACCTTTAAATTATTTATCAGGCATATTATCTCCGTTACTTATCTCCAAGAGTTTAGCTGTCTTGATGTGATTTTGTCCTGTTCTTTCATTTGGGACGTATTCCTGTTTCTGCATTTTGTCTAACTCCCTGTGTCTGTTCCTGTGTGTTAGGAAAGTTAGCTATGTCTCTTGCTCTTGAAAGTAGGGGCCTTATCAAGAAGAGGTCCTATAGTGCCCTGCAGTGCAATGTCCCTTCTTTATCAGAACCTGGCACTTATGGGGTATCCCCTATGTGCATTGTGTGCACATTACTGTTGTGGCTGAGCTGCTTTCCCCTTCAGTCCCGTTGTCTTCTATGGCTCTTTTTACCTGTTGCGGGCAGGGTTTGGTTCCCTGTGTTGTTAGTGGGCCAGTCTGAGGCAGCCCTGGGTTGGGTTAGACCAGGTACTTTCCACAGCTGCAGGAGCACTGCACTGCAGGGCACTCTCCCTGTGTTGTTCCCTGAGAAGTTTTTGTTGGTGAGTGAGGCCTGTAGTCAGACCAAATATCTGCCCCCAGCCCACTCCAGGGGCCACAGTCAGATTGCTTGTGTGGTTTTAGTCCCCTTTCCCCAGGGCAGGAGTCCCTTTGAGGTGGTGCTGACCCCTGTCAGGGCTGCTTGTATACTGCTATGCTTGTGGCGTTGCTTTGGATAGACTCACCAAGGCCAGATTGGGCAGTGAGTTTGCAGGAGATTGTGGGGACAGGGCGTGCTGTTTGCAAGATAGGTGGAGAGAGTTCTTGCTGCAGTGGTTCACACAGGTGTACCTGTATCTAGGCTGGGGGGTGGGAGAGGAAAATGGTACCTGCCAGTTCTTTTGTTCTTGAAGTCTCCCAAAGATTTCTGCCCCTCCAGCACATGCTCTGAGATTAGTAAACAAATCTCCCTCCCTCCTGTATACCCCAGATGTTTTTCACACTGCTGCTTCAATGCTGTATCTTGGTGGGGCTATTTGTTATGCTGTCTCTTTAAGAGCAGGGACTCAGTTTCCTATCACTCTCTGGCTCACTGATTTTCCAAAGTTCCACTGATTGTTAGAACTCATCACCTTAAGTTCCTCTGGTTTTCAAAGCCAAATGTTATAGGAATTCATCTTCCCCGTGCAGGTCCTCTGTGCCTGGGGTGGGATTTGTTCCTCTCCCCTCTGCATCCACAGCACCCCTCCCTTAGGTCCTACAGGTGTTTGGCTCCCAACTGCATCTCTGCCCTTTATACCCTCTTCAGTGTGGCCTCTGTTCTACATTGAGCTGTAGAAGTCTTTTTTGCCAATCTGTACGTCATTTTCTGGGTTATTTACACTGATGTGGGTGTTATCTAGGTGTATCCATGGGATGAAGTAAGCCTAGGATTCTCCTCCTCTGCCATCTTCCTTGGAAGTTCCCAGAACAGAATTCTTGATTTTCCCTTCAAAGCTATTTATACTCTCAGTCATTCCCAGTTCAGTAAATGGCATAACCATTTGCTCAAGCCATAAATCCAGAGGTCGTCCTTAATTCCTGCTTCCTCTGACCACCGTGTACAACACTTGGGCAGATTCCACCTACTTAACCCCTAAACCATGTCTCAGAGCCACCCACTCCTCTCCCATTTCCTCAGTCACCCTTCTCCTCTAGGCCACCACCATTTTCTCTCCAGAACTATTGCAGTACTTGTCCTGATAGTCTTCCTTATGCAACCAGAGTGATCCTAAAACACACATCAGATCAGGCACCTCTGCCCCAAATATCTAAACCTAATTTCCCCCATGCTTCTCTCTGATGCTTAGGCCTTTCCGTTCCTAGAACAGACCCAAGCTCACTCCTACCTGAGGCCTTTGTGTCACCTGTTTCTTCCACCTATCATAGTAGCCCCCATATTTCTGTACAGGTGACTCCTACTTGTCATTCAGGTCTCAGCTACATGAAGAGGCTTTTCCTGGGCCACTCATTCTGAGGTAGATATCTAGTCACACTCAAATGTATACCTGCTTTTAATTCTGTGTAGCATTTATTGATTAAGATTTTTTCATTATCTATCCCTCCCCCCAAAAAAACTAAATGTCCAGGAGTGGTCCCAATATTTTTGGATTATCTTAGGCTATTATATTGTTTCTCATATGGACTGGAAAAATCTGTCCTGTCAGGTGCCTCCATCTGACTTTACTCTGGTCTGCATAAACTTCCAGACGAGCACAACTGGGTTGTGTGCCATGATGGCTCATAAAATATTCACTGAAAAGTCTTCACCGAGAAATATGAAAATATACAGTGAATAATACTGATGTCCTTTAACTGCCTCAACATCCCATCCCTCTCAACTGGTATCCATGTTCCATTTCCCTCAGGTCCAGTTGTTTACTGTTGAGAAATATTCCATGATTCCTAAGAATATGTGAAGTCCTTCCCACACCCTTCTGGAGATACAGTCAATTCAGGTAGCCAAAGGGCATGGATCCCACAGCCTTTCAGCAGGCTCCAAAGCTCACAGTGCAAGAGAAATGAGAGAGACCTCTCCAGGCTTCCTTGCCCGAGCATTCCTGAGCAGAGCAGGTGGCCAGGGCCAGGGCAGATGTGGAAACACCACAAGATGAGGCAGCAGTGTGGTGAAAAACTCCAAGGCCCCTCCTGAGAGCTCACAGCTCAAGCATTACCCAGGAATGGCCTGTTTGACTTTGCGCAGGGGCTAAAAATAGTCTTGACAGTTTTATAGCTCAGCTCAGTCTGGTTCAAAGCTAAGCTTGACCTGGCCCTGCTCACCTTTTCACCCTCCTATCTCCATTCTGTGAACTAACTGCAAGTTCTCACCCAGCCACTTCTCTTTACCACAGGAGCTTTGCACATGCTGTTCCCCCTCTCCCTGTCCCCTCACCAGGCAAACTCTAGCTCGTCCTCGAGCTGTTTAGACATTACCTCATTCTTTTATAATATCAAGTATTTATGGTGTACCTACTATTATTTACTGGGTTGCCAGGAGCTTTTCTAAGTTTGGGGGAAACAGTGAAGAGAATAAAATCCTACAGTGTATGGAGGATGAAGGAATAAATATATGATGTATGTGGCATAAAAGTTATAAAGAGGAGAGCAGAAAGGTTAGGATGCTATTTTTGTATTGGATGAACAGGTGAAGAAGTGATGTTTGAACTGTGATCTGAATGACACTAGGGTGTCAGGCATTCAGATGTCTGGGGAAAGGCATTCCCACAGAGCGGATGATGTGAGCAGAGGCCCTGGGTATGGTCTTGGCATGCAGGGAGAAAGTAAGTCAGTGTAGCTAAACCTCCCCTTGAGGAATTTGGGTTTATTCTGTAACGGAAACTACTGTAGGCTTGAGAGCTGGAGAGTGACATAACCTGGTTCGCCTTCTCTAGGCATTCCCCTGGCTCCCTAACTACAGAGCACCCTACCTCCCGCCATCCCCCTTTTCAGTATCGAAGTGCTTCTGTGTTTACTCCCTGTGTGCCTTCAAGAGCAAGGGCCGGGTCTCATTCACCGCCCACCCTTTGAATGCCTTGCATACAGTCCTTACGCAATAAACATGTATGAAAAGGACAAACACGATTCTCACATACCTGTTGGTCTGTGACAGGACTGCAGGCCTAGTGTTGGTTTCCAAGAAGTGTTAGGAAGCATGTTTGCACCCTGGTACAGGTACCGTATAACAGGCATCAGCCTTTCTGTTTTAAAGCAGATCGACCCATCTGAGCAAAAGACTCTGGCCAATCTGCCGTGGATTGTGGAGCCGGGACAAGAAGCCAAGAGAGGAATTAATACCAAGTATGAAACCACAATTTTCTGATACTCACCACCCTCCTGTCCTTGCGGTGCCTTGCACGCTGAGCAGCCCGGAGCAGGCTTCCCTTCGCGCCTCAGTTTCCACCCAGCCCAGGAGGAAGACTGCTCTGTTTGTGTGGCCTTGTCACGGGCGAAAGGCCGCTGGCCATTCCTGGGGACGTTCTTTCTGCACCAGTGACAGAAAGTGTACAACCAAGACTTTCCAGCCGTAACCCCCGAGAGGCATGAGTTGAGATTTTTCGCTGACTCTCCCGACTCCCCTCCCTGCCACCACCCAAGGTATTTCTAATGACTCTGCCCCCAACACTGCTTTGCTGAATTTGGGGATAATACCTTTAAAAAAAAAGCACAGGGGATCTCTAATACTGCCTAAAAGTATAAAAATCTTGGATTTTTTCACAGTCAGCAGTTTTAAAGGTAGAATCAGAACGGAACTACCCCCCCCCCATAAAACACCTGTAAAATCATATCACTGAGCATCATTTCATGCATAAGGACAAAAACCACCCCCATGATTGCCAGGAAATCCTGTTTCCCAATTTCTATATTTGTGGATTTTATATGTAATCAACCATGTCAGATAAAGAAAACATTTACATCTATGGATTGATTCAAAATTTAAGAATGATTCAAAACAGGAATTTATTATGCACAGAAAAATGTGTCTTGTATTAAATATTTTTATTAAAAGAATGTTTCATTAATGCACTGATAAGAAAACTAGGTTAGTTGTGAGGGATGTTTCTGGTTTCATTTCAAATAACTAAATTTTTACTGCTACCACCAAGGACTGGCTTGGGCATGGCAAAGTGCTGATGACACTCCCCAGAGCAGGAGATTAGGGCAAGCAGACTGGCATCCAACCGAAAGTGCTGACGCAGCCATGAGCTGCAAAGATTGTTTTTTTTAACCTTCACAGTGTTTTAAAGAAAACGTTAAAAAAAAAAATCTAGGGCTCCTGCTGTCAAGATTTCTGTCATGGAAACCTTGTTTGAGAAAGGTGTTAATAAAATTCTATTGCAAAAATTTTTTTCTAGAAAAAAAATACAAAAAAAAAAAAAAAGAGAGATTCCAAAGTAATAAAACTCTTTTCTTGAAACAAATAAATGTTTGCTTACTATTTGATTAAATAAAATTTACTTACATTTCTTTAAGGTATTTTAATTTTTTAATGTCTCTGTGGAGTATTTGTATGATACCATAATGTATATTTATGTAGAATCAAATTATATAAACAGTACCAATATCATTATAGAAAAAATAACATTTTAATGTATATTGTTCTAACTGATCATATTGTGAATCATTTTGAAGTTCATTATAGCGATATTGATAAATTGTGGGATTGTCTTAATGTTTTTTTTATTAACCAATATTATTTCAAACCTGAGGATTATCAGTTATTCATCAGTTGGTGAGTTTTAAAGAAAGATAATTTTATTTCAAACTGACAAATGTATATGGATTTAGTTCAGTGTTGAAGAATTTTAATACAATATTAAATTACTTGACCTGAACAGTTCCTTGTATATATTTTGCCTATTCACTGTTGATATGTATGTAGTAAATGGAGAGTAAAATAACACTGAAATATGGTACCAAAAGGTAATTGTATAGGAGCAAAGTAAATAGTAGCTTTGCTAAAACAGAAACATATGTGTAAATATGCTTGGGCTTCCAGTTATAAATTTTGTAATTTTTGTCATTATTTATATCCTATAAAAAAAAGCACACAAAATAAAATGGAAATTGTACAGCCACCGGTGCTTGGCATCGTTCTATGAGCACCTTCCCACTTCCACTTAGGGAAAAAAGCAAAGGCCCAGCCTCCTCAACAGTTACAGCTAAAGGGCTTTTTTAATTGGCAAAATTGAGAAAATTTACACATTTCTAAGTTCAACCAGTCTGAGAAAGAGACATTGGTCTTTAAAGCTTAAATTTCAGCCAAAAAATCCCCAGTGTCTTTAAATATTACAGTAGGCTACAAGGAGAAATTGCCAAAACAAATTGCTAAAAGGGCAAGGACCACCCGAATGGATCATTCGTGTGGGACAATACAGATAGCATGTTTGGAAAAACATCTACACATTTGTCTCAGGTTGGGCTGCTAAACAAAATATGACTGTGTGGCTTAAACAAATGTATTTCTCACAATTCTGGGGGCTGGAAAGTCCAAGATCAAGATACTGGCAGATAAGTTTCTCTCTGAGGGCTCTTCTCTTGGTTTGTAGGCACCTACCATCTTGCTGTGTGGTCATATGACATCTTTGTGTGTGTGTGTGTGTGTGTGTGTGTGCGCGCGCGCGCGTGCACACGCATGCACGCATCCACAAATACACATGCAGAGAGAGTGGAGGAGCAGCAAGCTCTCTGGTGTCTCTTCTTATAAGGGCACTAATCCCATTCTGAGGGCCCCATCTAACCTAATGATCTCCCAAATACCATCACATTGGAGGATTAGGCTTCAACATATGAATTTTGGTAAGGGTTAAAACATTACATAACAACATCAATCCTTCCATTTTTCTAAAACACATGTGCCAGCTGCAAGTCAAATGATATAGGGCCATGTTAGAGATACTGGAAAGATCAGTGTTTTACATTCCATATCCCGTGACTTTCAGGCGCTGTGCCCTGCGCTACTGGATCTAAGTCTGTTACTCTTTGTTTTGTTTTGTTTTGCTTTTTAAGATTTATTTATTTATGTATTTGACAGACAGAGAGAGAGATTACAAGTAGGCAGAGAGGCAGGCAGAGAGAGAGGAGGAAGCAGGCTCCCCGCCGAGCAGGGAGCCCAATGCGGGGCTCGATCCCAGGACCCTGAGATCATGACCTGAGCCGAAGGCAGAAGCTTTAACCCACTGAGCCACCCAGGTGCCCAAGTCTGTTACTCTTTGAAACACACACCAAAACATACAGGGTGCTACCAGCCAGACGTGCACAGACACATAGCTTTGAAAACACTAAAACCAACCTGGAAGGGGATGACATTCATAGAGGCAGAAAGGGCAGGTTTCCTGAAGAAAGGTTTGGGCTGGGATTTTAGATGGTAATGCTTCAACCAGGCTAATTTGGCCCTTTTTTATCTTTGGTAACAACCAAGAGGTCAGCAGTCCTCTTCTCTCTGTGGATCAAATGCTTATTTGTTATCAGTTATGGTCCCAGCATGAAGCAGATGGCACATTCGAACTGGATTAAGAGTTTAATAGATAGAATACTTACATAGGTGTTGGCAGCATGTAGGGAAACAAACGGGTGGAGCAGTGTCCCTGGGCTGGTAATGGCCTGAGGGAGAATGGGAAAGGAGAAGGCTGTGTGGAGGGGGCTGCCAGACAGGCTGAGGGACATGGCCAGCTGTAGTGGCCCTCAGAGAGGGAGTCAGGGATTAAAACACCCTGATCTCACGCTCCACCCTGCATTACCTGAACCCACTGGAAGCCAGAGGACAGGAGCCCATTGATACCGTCTACATAGGGCAGGGAAGAGGGCGGAGAGATCTGAGGAGCAAACAGAAGAGAGCCAGCCCACATAATGAAGAAGGGATATGCAGCTGATTTCTTGAAGGGGCAGTCTGACACATTAGTAACTGCAGTATCCTAATTGCAGTATCCACGGGGGTTGGGGATCCTTGAATGCTAATATTATTCCAAAAAGAACTTATTCAATTACTCGATTTTTTTTCTTACATTATATTCTATGATAAATTTGGGTGAATGAACCCTATAAAAATTATGCCTAATTAATTCATTAATAAGTCATGGCAGTAGTTTTTCTCAAGACATACCAGATTTTCTGTTAGAAGAGTTAGGAATCTTATTGTGGTATATAATGTTTGGATATGATGGGCCGGAAAGCAGGCTTAGATAATGAACACGTGGCCAAATTCTCAAAAATAAAAATTCACACTTGGACCCCAAGTAGCATTTCTTAAGCTACTTCTGAAAAGAAAGGAAAATGTGATGAGTGGGCTGGCCTCCAAAAGTCATTCTTCTCCCACAGAACTGGAATATAATGACCATGTTCAGAAATCTATATAGAATAAGGCCCTTTTTTAAGACATTTTTTTCAATTCTCTTTTTATATAAGGTATTCACTGGGTATGTTTCCTATGAAAATCAAGCAATCTGACAGTAATAAAAACATTTTCTTAAACTATAATTGGGGAACCAGCCAACATAGGCCAGCAGAGTCTACCTGCACCAAGGCTACATCAACCTGCCCCCTCCCCTACTCCATTCCTGTCCCCACCCTACACCTAGCCCACCCCACGCCCATTTCCTGCTGTCTGTGCAAATGTACAAATGAACCTAGGCATCTGGCTGCCCCAGCAACAGAGTCCTGTGTCCCACAGAAACCAGCTCCAAAGCAGGCAGAGAATTTCCTTAGGCTCGTTGCCCAGTCGCCATCCTGCATACTGTGAAATTCCATTAGTATCCATGAGCCAGGTCTCATTTTTGTGGGGGAATTAACCCTAAGAATTTGGTGCAGACCTAGGATACCAATTCCACTTAACTGTTTCCTCTCTTCATCCCAGGCCAATCTACTGACAACTTCCTCTGTGTTCATCGTGGCTCCATTCTACCTAGAATTGTTAATGCAAAGATGATCATTTCTGACCCAACACTCTGCACATTGTGTATAACTCATAAGGAATTGTAGCTACAATTTATCATTGAAATAGTTTTTGTTTTACTCTCCAAAACCCCAGAGACCTAGGTTTGTAAAAGCTGCGCAGGCATTTAACTTTCTAAGAGTGGTTAATGACCAAGGATGTAAAGACTTAGATCAGACGGCAACAGAGACTACACTGAAGAGCTCTGTTAAGGCCACCACAACAGCTAAGGTTTTCTCAGGGGTTCAGACAACTGAAGAGCATGCATGTCACAGAACAGACTTCACGAGCACAGCAGAGCTGATGTGCATCTTCCAAGTCTTGCCATTTAGGAAACATCCAAGTGACATCTCAGAGGACAGTACGAGCAAGCTGAGGTGGAGTTGTTCTTACTCCTGACATGGTAATAAAAGCTGTTCAAAGAACTCCATATTCAATCATTTAATCGTCCTCTGGCTGTCTCAGTGCGTCCTCAATCAAGCATCCCAACAGCTGCTCCCTGAGGAGCCTGCAGCAGCCCCCCTTACTGCCTCCCCTCAGTAAGACATGTGAGAAGGGAAGTCGAGATGCCTCCAAGTGAGAAGCAACATCAGCTGTTTTCTGACATTTGAGAGGCTGATTTCTCTCTACTTATCAAAAGTGCATGCTTAGTTTTCCAAGAGAAAAAAAACAAAAACAAAAACCCCAATGTGCTAAGTGTTGAGTCAAGGAAGACTGGGAAGAAAGGCACAGGAAATTCAGGAATACCATTTGAGCAGGCCATTTCTGGGGTGTTTGGGTAGAGAGGTGGAACGTTGCAAACTCATACGGCTTCAAGAGCCACACAGATGCCATGAGTGAGGGGGGCTGTGATGATCTACAGAGCAACTGCCTCATTTCAGGGGGCAGCTGCTACTTATTTTCAGCTGATTGTTGCCAGGCAGAAATGAAGACCCTGGGTCAACAGATTTTCTAAGCAATCAGTATTTATGCAAAATCACCAGATTTTTCAAATGCTGGCAACAAATTCAGCATTTTAAAAAATAAGTGTGGGCCAAATAAAACTCATCTGTGGGCTGGGCGTGATCCATGCATCACTTCTTTGTGACTTTCTGAGTGAGATTCCACCAAGCTTCAACAGCCTCACAGCCAGCTAGATGTCCAGTTACTTATCAGAGGAGGAACAGTGTGTTTGTGGCTAGAGTGAGGGGGTGGAGGAGGCACAGATGCAGAGTCACTGACATTTGTTGAACTGCTCTTATACACCAAGTTGGGTTATTCAGTATCAGGAACTGAATTTAGGGACTAGTAGCAAAGACCAGAAATAACAGTCTCTTAAACGGGGAAGGACTGAATTTTTTCTCATGTAATATGAACTTCAGAAATAGTACAGGACTGGAATGGGAGGTCCACAAGCTTCTTCTATATTCCTCTTCTGTCATTCTTAGCATATAGCATCTGTAAGGTCACCTCATGATCACAGAATGGCTGCTGGAGCATTATCCAGTGCATCCACATTCCAGACAATAAAAAGAATAATGACCTAAGGTCTCCCACCTCCCAACTGAGTAAAGGCGATCTTTTAGGAGCTCTCCTGGAAGCTCCAAGCCACAACTCTTTGGCCACCCCTACACAGGCAGCTGGAAAATGTAGCTATTGATTTTAGCTGAGCACACCGCAGCCCCCAACAATTCAGGAATTGTTAGTGAGGAAAGGCGAGAGAGTAGACATTAGGATGACCACCAAAAGCGTCTGCCATGATGGGAATAATCATGGCACTAGGTAAAAAGTGAAAGCAAGTACACACAGGTGAGACACCTGGCTAGAAAAAGCCATGACCAGTGGAGGAATTGATAATAACCCTAAAAAGAGTTGCTCTATAAATTAGCCATCAAATCGATCCAGGAAAGATCCCCACATCTTTGTTTATATAGTAGACCTATCAAACATCTGTGTGGCCCAGCAAGAGTCCTGAGGCTGTCACGGCAGAGCAGGTATAGGAGCACATTGCAGAAGCACTCATCAAAGTGTCGCTGGCAGCTGGACAGAGCAGAGAGTACTGGTTCTCAACCTCCACTGCACTCTGGAATCACCTGGGGAACTTTAAAATAATGCGGATGCCTGGGTCCCGTCTCCAGGGATTCTGAATTAACTGGCTTGGGATGAGGTCTGGGTTTAGGGAAGTTTTTAAGTTTCCCAGATAATTTTGGTGCAACAAAGTGTAAGAAGCTTCACCCCTGGATGGATGAGGCCCTCCTGATCCCCTGAGAAGTTGGGCAGCACACCAGAGGCTCCTTGGGAAGCAGGTCCTTGAGAAGATTAAAACATTTGCTGAAGGTCACACAGCTAGGACGTTAGTGCAGCCAGGATTTGAACTTGGATATACCTGACAGTCAAAACCAGAGTTCTACCATACTCCCAAGCACCAGCCCAAGAAGCAAGCCCAAGGTCTTTTCTCCATTCTCATTTCCAATCCTCCACTACGCATGGGTGCATACACATCCCAAAGAGAAGAAAGTTTCAGACAGCCCAAAAGAAAGCAGGTGACAGCTTTCTTGATGAACAAAGTCTGTCTCCCGGGAGCTAATAGCCAAGAAGACAGATCGAGCACGAGGTAGAAAAGGATGCCTGGAGAAAGCAAAAGTCATAGGTTCCCACTTTGTAAAGCATGGAAACATGGGCAACAAAGGAATGGAAGTTTATAACTGAAACAAGAGATAATAATGCTATTGAGACCTGTATCGGATGCTTGACATATCTTTCAAGCCTCACAAAAAACTCCGCAATCAAGTATGGTGGTCCCTATTTGACAAATAAGGAAACTGAGGCTATGAAAGGCTCACATTTTCAAATGGAAGGAAAAGGAGAAAAGGAAATCAGGTGGCAGAGGGCTGCCACTAATCTCAAATGAACCCCCTAAGAGTTTCAAAGTAGAAATAAGCATCTCCAGGGGGGTAGGCCATAAGGCTGCCACCTTCCCTGCTCAATGCCTGAATCACCTGAGAATTGAGACCAGGCTGGGTAGTAGCCAAGTGCCAGCAAACCCAAAACATCCCCCAACCTCTGCCATCCATTTGGCTCCTACCAGAATGGACCCTGCTTCTTTTTTCAAAGAGCAATCCCTACAGACACGGAGATGGGCTAACCAGAATACTAAAAGTAGAAGCTCCTCAAGAGCAGGGACCACCTCTGACAGCTGAGGACTTAGGATCAGTCAGTGACACATGATGTGAATGAGTGAAATGAATAATGAATTAAAGTGCATAACTGAAATGATGCTCCTGGATCCTCTCACCCAGGGGCTTTAATGAGGCAACCAACTGCATGGACCAACCTCGGCTCCACCGCTTTGCTGTGGGGCGATGACGACTTAATCTCTCTGCACCTGTTTCCACATCTAGACAACAGAGATAATACCTTGCAGCCTTGTTGTGAGGATTCAATTAAAGAATGTGTGGAATGTGGCCAGCATAGGGCCTGGCACAGAATAGTAAAAAATAATAAAAATAGTAAATAAATAGTAAAAAATAATAGCTCTAGGGCGCCTGGGTGGCTCAGTGGGTTAATGCCTCTGCTTTCGGCTCAGGTCATGATCTCAGGGTCCTGGGATCGAGGCCTGCATCGGGCTCCCTGCTCGGCAGGGAGCCTTCCTCCCCCTCTCTCTCTCTGCCTGCCTCTCTGCCTCCTTGTGATCTCTCTCCCTCTGTGAAGTAAATGAATGAAAATCTTTAAAAAAAAAAAAAAAAGCTCTTCCTTCCTTCCTCCTAAAAAGGATTTGTTAGGTATCAGAAAGTTATTTGACAGAGTGGGGCAAATAAACACAAGGTGAAGGGTTCAGAATCACTGCTAATTGAAGATGAATCAGAGATGAGAAACAAAGATCTCCAAAATCTTCCCTAGGGGCTGAAACCTAAGCCTTGACCCCTCGACTAGTACTCATCTGCCATAAACCTGGGAGGATTCCACTTCCAACTGAAACTGACATTCAACTTGTAGCCCAGTGGGTCTAGGGGTCTCTATAAAGAAAATCAGATTTGGACTGGCCTTGGCTTTGTTGCAGATTAACCGCCTGGGGTGTAGTTCTTCCTCTTTAAGCTAGGACTGCAGAGTCTGTAAATCCACTCAAGTACTATGAAGACAGAATAAGGGCTGGGCAGCCCCCTTAGTGGGGAGGCAATGAAGATTTGAATGGATGGTGAAAATGTGTGCTCCCGATCCCAAGAGTCACCTTGCGCTAAGCAGGAGGCTTTGTTCAGCTACTGGGTGTTTTCCAGTTTGATCAGTTGCTCAGAACCACCCTTCCCCCCAAACTTGGGCCTGGCATGCTCTCTGTAGTTACTTACTCTAGCCCTGGGTGATGGGAAATTACAGAGACAGATTTTCTGTTCGCTTCTCTGTGATACACAGTATTCCCAGTTCTGAACACCTAACCTCATAAATGAATTTACAATAAACACCAGCAGCTCATTTTCCTGAATCATAATTTAAATGAAAATTTCCCAAGTTTTGGTCTTCTTACATCATCTGACTTAGAAGTAATACGCTGTTGATGCCAAATGACTTCAAAGACCTGGTCTCTGGCGAATCCCACATACTTCTACCCCTTCCCTGTGAATATACACAACTACACTATAATTCCATGGTTAAACTCATAGTCTGATACCAGCTGATATTCTAATTTAGGGATTTAATAACTGTATAGTATCTCCATACTTTTAAGGGGAGGGGTTATAAGCAAGGAAATCTATTCAAGTGACAATCTTCAGAGACCAAGAATCATTCGAAAATCATTTCCTCCTCCTCTAAAGGTTGGTAAGTAAATTATAATAATATAATGTTGAATAATAGATTGCCATACTTGCCAACTTAAACACTTCAGGGACATGTTTACTCATTTCATATAATTTAGAAGCAAATCTTTTTTATTCAAGTGAAGTTTTACTTTCCTCTAATGATGCTTCACAATAAAATGCCAAACTAAAGCAGAAAGATAAAGAAAATGCTAGTGACCCGCTACTTCTTAATTAGCCTCTTGATATCCTAATGCAGAGGGAGAACACAGAACATGCTGCGGGCATTCAACCATACATACAGGAATTTCAATCATTCAACAAATATTTATTGAGACTCCCAACTGGAGCCAGGCTTATGTTAGACTGTGGTGTGACAGACATAGACCTGGCTTCATGACGCTTACGATCTAACGAGGGACTCCAGTAAGTAAACAATACAGGGTGCTAAAAGTCATGGCAGAGAAGAAGGCACTATGAAAGGGCTGGGCAGACCTTCAGCAGAAGGGTTATCTCAGAGAATATACAAAGGATAAGAAGGAATCAGGGGGGAAAAATTAGGCAGGAGATGGGCAGTATAGAAGAGAGAACAGTGAATACAAAGACACAGAAGCAAGAGACCACACAGCAGGTCCCGGGTTTTAAAGAGAAGTGACAAGATTAAGATGATCACTTTGGAAAGATTAAGCAGAGGGACATGACTGGTGGCAGAGACAGCAGCCAGGGAACTGTTGCCAGGCCAAAGATGACACAACCTGAATGACACTAAGGAATGTTCACTGAGCACTTTCTTGGCCCAAGCACTGAGGTAAGTACTTCATGAGCATTATCTTACTAAATCTTTACAACAACCATGAGAAGAAGAACGGATACCCATTTTACAGATACAAGTGCTGATATTTTCTTGTTATGATCTATTACTCCAATCTCTCCCAACAACTAAAATGTATTTATGTATTGCCCTGGCTGCTACTTAAAATACTGCTTGACACACAGCAGGTATGCAAGCCATATGGGAAAGACAGGCAGGTGGCTAAACAAACAAACCAGTAAAGAAATTTTGCTCAGAATCACATTGAGAGACCAACACCCACTGCATTCACTATAACTTACCACACCAAGCTGCAATTCATATTCTTTGTGGTTCTTCTCAGTCTCCTGTGCTGCTCCCTCATCTCACCCACCTCAGACTGCCCTGGACTCTGGCTTAGTACTCCAAACCTATCAACACCTGTTTCACTGCTGATCTCATCTGATCCTATGGTTTTAAATACATTTGATTCACTAATGATTCTTAGATTTGTATCTCCATCACAGATTTTTCCCATGAACTCCAGACCCTTTTACCCAACCACCTACTCAACACCCCCACTTGGATATCTAATGGCCATCTCAAACTTACTATGTCCAAAACCCCGCTTCATCTCAGTTAATGGCAACTCTAAACTTCCAATAGCTCACACCAAAGAAGCCAAAACCGTGGTATCATTCTTAACTCTCTCTCACAACCTTTATCCAATCCACTGGCAAATCCTATTAACTCTTAAAATTAAAATATATACAGAATCCAACTGTCACACCTCCCTACTGTTGCCATCCTAGTCTGGCTGCCTTCATTTTGTCCAAATTATTGCAAAAGCTTCTCGCTGATACCCCTGCTTCCACCCTTGCATGTCCCCCTTTTCAAGTGAATCTCAATTTCCCACTGCCAAAGGAACCAATTAAAACTTAAGTCCCATCACCCCCTGCCCAAACTCCTCCAGTAGCCCCTACCACAGAGTAAAAGTCCTTACGAGTCACCATGTGAGGAGGGCCCGCACGGTGATGCACCTCTTGTTACACTCCCCCCCACGCACTCTTCTCCAGCCACACCTCAGCTTCCTTGGCAGCTCTGTAACAGAGCAACCCATCCACTGTCCTGTCTTTGCACTCACTGCACTCTGGCTTGGGAATCTCTCCAGACACCTGGATGACTCACTCCCTCACTCTTCATGTCTGGACTCAAGTGTCACCTTCTCAGTGAGCAACTCCATCTAAGACTGTAATGCTTCTCCCCTCCCGACTTGAACATACCAACTAATACGCTATAGATTCTACTCATTTACTTTTTTTCTGCCTCTTCTTGGCCCTAACCTGCAGTAGGAAAAAGACCGTTTGCTCACTTTTATATCCCAATTCCTACAAAAATGCCAGGCAACATGGTAGGTCTCAATAAATATTTACTAAATGAAAGAATAAATAAATGAATTCTCTTCTTTACTGGCTCTTCACCATGCCAGTCACACCAGGTAGCAATCATCAGAGATAAACTGAGGAGATAAAATTTTAATAAAATTAAATTACACATAGTTGGTAAAGCATTAATAGAAAGGATGACGGCTTTAGTTTGAAGAATCTTTCACATTTGTTTTCTAATCAACAAAAGACAAGCAAGGAGTCTGAAAATGTTTTTCAAAAATATTTTAGGAATTTTATTTTTTATAAAATTTTTTTACTTCATGTATTAAAATGTATACCAAAGCAAAAAAAAAAAAAAAAGAAAAAAGAAAAAAAATCATGTGACCGGCATCATAAATACAAAAGTTTTCAAAACGTACAAGACACATACAATTTTAAAAAAAACTTTACATATACAAAATGCAATGTAATTTCCATTACAAAAAATAAAGCAAGGGAAAATGCTTGAAAAATGCTCATCTGCAAGTACAAAACAAAACCCTCCCCTTGACTGACCACTTGAGCTGCCTGGAAAACCACAGCTCCAATATGCTAGGCTTCTCTTCTTCCTTCAAGTTACCTTGTTTTTTACCTTGCCTTTTTGTCATATTACATTTTCTTCCCATTTTCCTTTTTATTTTAAAGACAAGGGGCCAGTCAAGGTTTTTTAAAAGCCAATGTTTGTTCTATACTTTAATAGTCAACTGGCTTTCAATTCCAAAAGTTAAAACTTTATACTCTGAGTTATAAATGAGTTCCTAAACACTGTATGCAAATCAAATTATGATTTGGATACACTAAGCACAATATATCATTTACAGAAATTTTTTCATAAAATTAAGATTTTCACATCACATTTGCTTAAATCACAGTAAGCCTATAAACTAGTTCCTCAACCCATCATAAAAAAACAAAAGCAAAACCTCCTTAAAAATTCTATTTATGGTTTCCTTAAATGCTAAACAGTAATATTTAATCTAAAATACATCTGGAGTGGTCTAGGCCCCCCTACCTACACCACATCTAATACTCACCAACAACAGAAACTGACTCACTACTTACCTACTATTAACACTAATACTCCTTTGATTTAGTTTCTATCACAGTAGCAAAATTTTTGAATTTTGGTTATTTTCTTATATGAACCAAATCTATTATTAATTTATTGCCATTTCCCTTAACAATATGCTGTCAGGGGAAATGGAGATGTAAACTGCAATTAAAGTTCCTAATCAGGAGGTTAAAAAAAAAGCTAGTTACTGATGTTGATATACTTGTTCCCTGTCAAGAGCTATCTTTCCAGATTAACCTTGGAGGGAGGAAGGAAGGAAGAGTGGAAGGAAGGAAGGGAGGGAGGCATAGGAAGTAAAGAAGGTGGAGAAAAGGAGAAGGAAAATAGAAGGGTTGGTGGGTTAAAACTGATATCTTCCAGAGTCACAATGACTCTTCTGTTATTGCATAGAAAACCATTGAGTATTCTCTTGAAATTCACTGAGAACAGCACTGACAGTGCCATTCATCTGAAAAAACAGAGTTAGAAGAAAATGGATTTTTACTATATTTCTTAGAAAAATTCTGTTAAAACTTAACTTCTGGGCGCCTGGGTGGCTCTCAGTGGGTTAAAGCCCCTGCCTTTGGCTCAGGTCATGATCTCAGGGTCCTGAGATCGAGGCCCGCATCAGGCTCTCTGCTCGGCAGGGAGCCTGCTTCCTCCTCTCTCTCTGCCTGCCTCTCTGCCTACTTGTGATCTCTCTCTCTCGCTCTCTCTGTGTCAAATAAATAAATAAAATCTTTAAAAAAAAAACCAACTTAACTTCTATTAAAACTGGCACCTTTCCAATTATTCTAATTTATAAAAATTCAACTGTGGAACCATTGCTTAAAAAATAAAGAAGAAGAAAGTGAGGATTATGAAAGGTCAAGTTCAGTCAAGTAACAAGTCTGGTACATAAAAAACCAGAGCAACCAGGACAGCACCCAACTCAGACTGACAACTGGAGTCCAGCTGCAGCACATATCTGCCATCAGCTGGTGAGGAAAAGGTAGACCAATAAAATCTACTCTCCTCAACACGTATAATTTTTGCTTCACAAGAACTTCTGCTTCAAAGAATTTTTGAAATCCAACACTCACTTATCGAGTGAATTAAAGGAAACACTGCAAACTGTGCAGGCAGACGTAATATTTTTAAAGCAAATTTAAGGGATGCAAATAAGCGCCAAGATTATAATTGGGAGAACTATCCCCCTTGGGGTAAATGTGGTTCAGAAGGCAGGTCTGCTACCCTGAGGCACAGCCTGCATAATAATAGCATTAAAATACATATTTCCTCTGAATTATTCTCATTAATTATGCCAACCAATTTGAATGCATCAAGAGAGAATTTTACCAAAGTATAACAAGGTATGTATTTACATTTTCATTTGCATCTTAAGGACAAACTGTTAACAATAATGATGATGATTATGAAAAACAAGATTAAAGGTATGTTCATTTGGGAAAAAGCTACATTAATATTATTCATCCAACCACAAACACTTTTGTAACGAATGCAATAACGGCAAAACAATTCACAGCTTTACAAGAAGTCGAAATACAGAGTTTCTCTAGAATTTTTTCCAATTCAAAATTAAAAAGAGTTCAACTTACATTAATCCTTACTACTTTACTCTAACATCTGTAAAATATATAAAATGCCAAGATTATCAACAGTCACATATGTTTTGAAGTCAGGGGACACGTGTATTTTCTTAAGATAGGTTCCATTTGTGTAGAAGGTCTGTGAGGATTCCCCAGTGACAACATTCCACCACTGTTCAGAGAAAAATAAAATTCTCATTAGATTGGGAATTACTCTTTGTGATAACTGTAGTGCCAGCCTATCACCTCCCCACTCTCAAAACTTCAGCAAAAGCAGGAGGAAAAAGTCTAAGGTTCAATGCTGAATATAGGATAATTAACCTGGTCAGCCTTTCCTGATTAATCCTGGTGACTGTCTCATAGGTACCAAACACCTACCCCCACCACAAGGCATGCTGGGAAAATGTGCAGCCTATTGAAAGCTACAGACGCAAGGCTGCACAAAGTCCACTATGGCCATGACTGCACTGAACTCTGCTGCCTGCATGTCTTTCTCATTGAACAGAAGAATGCCCCTCTTTTCTTTAAAAATGTCCCTGTTCAGACAGACTGGTATTCTGATAGACACTGACACTAATTTCAATACAGGCTACCAGACTGAATGTTCTCTCTACGGAATCTTCTTTTTTTACCAGGAATGATTCAAGAACCGATGACCAAGTTTCTCTATAAAGTAGTCTATACATTTATTTGCTAAATAAATATCGAACATCTCAAATGCAGCAGGTGCTCTGGCCAAATCCTTCCTTTATCCTCCCAATAACTGAATTCCCTAAGATTAAAACAGTGGTCATAGTCATTTACCAGATGGAGATCATAAAGCTTACCCATGTATCTCACAGCTATAATAAAGGCAAAAGAGACAATGTACATGAACAGTTTTTGAAAAAGGACATCGAGATCCAGAGTATTATTAACAAAATAATGGTGTCACTCACTTTTGTATCTGGGGCAGTGCCTACCATTCCGGCAGTTGACTGGGTCAGCTATTTGTGTTCACTTAGTAATAGTAACTGATAAAAGAATAGCCCATGTACTTCAGTAAACTTTACTGAGGCAACTTGTACTAACTCGAAATTTTTCAGAACTGACAATTTTGCTACAAGACTACAGAGGACACATTCCACCTACTTAGGAGAAGACTCTTTAGTTCTTAGTCACTGGGAGCAAATCATAGAGATAGTAAGTCCCTTAGAGATCACCTAGTCCAACTGCCTCATTTTACAAATAAGGAAACCAGGGTTCTGAGAAAAAAAAGGCCTCGTCACCCAAGATGATACTGCTAGCAAGTGGCAGAGCTGGAACAGTTTCTGGTACCTAATCTAGTGCTCCTAGTGTAGCTTTCCCTCCATTTAAACAAACCACTCAGAAACATTACAAGAGCCACTAACTTGAATATGGGTAAAAAACAATGACATTAAAAAAATGACAGGGGCGCCTGGGTGGCTCAGGGGGTTAAGCTTCTGCCTTTGGCTCAGGTCATGATCTCAGGGTTCTGGGATCGACCCCCATATTGGGCTCTCTGCTCAGCGGAGAGCCTGCTTCCCCTTCTCTCTCTGCCTGCTTCTCTGCCTACTTGTCATCTCTCTCTCTCTCTCTCTCTCTGTGTCAAATAAATAAGTAAATAAATCTTTTTAAAAAATAGCTAATACTGGGAATTTTTAGGGCAATGAAACTATTCCGTATGATACTACAATGGTAGACACATGTCATCATACATTTGTCAAAATTCACAGAATGGAAGTGCCTGGGCAGATCAAGTCCATTGAGCATCCAACTTTTTTTTTTTTTTTTTTTTAGATTTTATTTATTTGACAGAGAGAAAGACACCAAGAGAGGGAACACAAGCAGGGGGAGTGGGACAGGGAGAAGCAGGCTTCCCGCTGAGCAGGGAGCCCAACATGGGCTTGATCCCAGGACCCTGGGATCATGACCTGAGCCAAAGGCAGATGCTTAATGACTAAGGCACAAAGGTGTCCCAAGCGTCCAACTCTTGATTTCAGTTCAGGTCATGATCTCAGGGTCATGGGATTGAGCTCCATTGTTGGGGGGGGGGGCGGGGGGGGGGGANTTGTTGGGGGGGGGGGGCGGGGGGGGGGTCCACACTCAGCAGGGAGTCTGCTTGAGATTCTCTCTCTCCCTCTCCCTCTGCCTCTCTTACCCCACTCATGCATGCGTGCTCTTTCTCTCTTTCAAATAAATAAGTAAATCTTAAGAAGAAAAATTCACAGAAGGAACAACACCAAGAGTGAACCCTAATGTAAACTACGAGTTTAAGGTGCTAATGATGTGTCAATTGAAGTTCATCAATTGTAACAAATGTAACACTCTACTGATACTCTGGTGATTGTGGGTAAGGCTGTGCTTGTGTAGGGGCAGGAGATATATGGGAACTCTATACTTTCTGCTCAATTTTGCTGTGAACCTAAAATTGCTCTAAGAAATAAAGTGAATTAAAATAGCTAACATTTACTTAGAGTACACTATGCAACACTATGTATGGGTGCTGTATTAACTCCTTTAACACTATGTATATTAACATGTATTAACTCCTTTAACCCTCCCAACTCTGAGATGGATATTATTATTATACCCATTTTTATAGATGAGAAAATCAAGGCATACAGAGATTAAACAATCTGTGAATCACAAAGCTAATGAGGGGCAGAGCCAGACTTTGACCTTAGGCAATCTGCCCAAGACTCACTCTCCTGACCATTACACTCTACTGTCTCTAAGTAATGACACACCTGCATTTATTACCATGTATTCCATATCTCAAATCAGGCTTTCTTCTCATATGTATGGTTCAATGTGAGATTGTCATAACAGTATGTACTCCATGGCATAACACAAGTAAACAGCTAAATTACATTACTTTTTTACTTTATAGATAGAAATAACTTGGAAATTTAAGAGCTTTTTAGCCACTGGATATCTACTTTATCTTACTGACATTCAATTTATACAGCTTGGATTCCTTAGTAAAAAGACTCAAAAGGCCCATTTCTTTGGACACTACAGCAGCTGTTCCCTTTTACTTTTAATTTGCTCTGTGCTTTTGATAGTCTCATTAACATGCTGGGTGAATGCAGGCTGGGCTATATCACAATCAGTTTAACCCAGGCTAGTAATCAAACCAGAGGGAAGAAAGCCTAACTGTCACTTAAACATACAGACTGAATGTATAGTCTATAGTTCTTACAACCCTTAAGACACAAACCCCTACAATACAGACACCTATTCTGCTGGTTATTTAAAGGTTCTCCAAGAACTCTGGAAACCCAGTCACTGATTGCTAGCACATCTTATAAGCCAGATTCATAATTATGTGATAGCATTCTATGGGGCCCAGGGCATCAAATGACATGGTCTCTAGAAGCTCAGTGTCAAATCTGGTCAGTTAAGTTTTTTAGCCGTTAATGGAGCTCAAGAAGCTTGCATCATCCTCAAAGCAGTCTAAAAGTCAGTTTGTCTTTATACTAAAGGAAAACAAATGGTGATAGTTTCACGATCCCCCCGCCCATAACTAAATAAAGGTGTACCCCAAAAGGTATAGTTCAATGCAAAATTTTATAAAGAGCATTCTATTTTCAATGTAAACTCTTTTAAAAGGGTTCCTAACAAACATCCCCTCATAGAGCTAAAAATTGTCCTCTTTTTTATAAGCTAGATTTTTATGCTGAGTAGAACTGCGATTATATGGGTCTAATATAACCAAAAACTTCATTCAATATTTTTTAATATCTACACTGTGTTAGATAATTAATCAGAATCATTTCCTACACTTGAATGTTTTCAGGGAGAAATAAAAGTACTGTAAGATCTAATTTATTAGGAATCTATTGTAGGTGGTCAGTACAATATATAGTATCTTCAATCCCTTCTACAAGTGAACCACCGTTCAAAACACTCATTCCAAGCATTCCCCTAAGAAGCCTCTGCTAATTCCATTTAGCAGACATGTCCCAGAACCCTCCTATACTTTAGAGACAATTTACTGTCTGCTTCCCCCAGATTATAAGCCACTGAAAGGCAAAAACCAAGTCTTAAACACTGTGCCATACAGCAGTATCTTAGCACACAGTGGGCACTTAACACATTCTGATTGAGTGGATGGATAAATAGATGCAAGCACCAAAAAATGACCCTGAGGAATCACAACACATTCAATCCTTGGCCTCTGTATTCTCTAATAATAAGTTTACACAAACTGCCTTACAATGTAACTTTAGGAAACACAACCTCCATGAACATCAGTTTCCTAATCTATAAACCAAGGATAATTAAATTTAAGCTTCACAAAGCTGGCTAATAAGATTATGTAAGGAAAGCATTTTGTAGGCTATAAAATAAAGCAATATGTTGCTGCTATTATCACTACCACGACAACTACCACTACTGATGGTGGTACTAATACTTAAGAAAGGAAATTTCACAAATGAATTTTTTTTCACAAATAAATCTTTTTAAAGACTTTCAACCAAGAGTTAATAACTAGTGACGTGGAAAATAAAATTAAACACCAAACTTTCTAGTCATTCTAATCATCTAAGTATCGGGCAGTATGAGAGCTCTGGAGAGAACATTCCTAATACTGTCATCAAAACTTCCAAGAGAGCTGAGGAAAGCAGCCTTAAAGATCTTAGTCTTGGGGCGCCTGGGTGGCTCAATGGGTTAAGCCTCTGCCTTCCACTCATGATCTCAGGATCCTGGGATCAAGCCTCGAATTGGGCACTCTGCTCAGCGGGGAGCCTGCTTCCCCCTCTCCCTCTGCCTGCCTCTCTGCCTACTTGTGATCTCTCTCTCTCTCATACAAATAAATAAAATCTTAAAAAAAAAAAAAAGATCTCAGTCTTATCCTCATTTGGCGGTGATAACAGTAACTGCCCTTCCACTCTGCTGGGTTGTAGGAGGCCCAATCGAGACACAGGAAGTGAAAATAGCTTGGAAAGTAGGATATTGGCTGCTCTTTTCTTGCACAGTCTTTGAGGAACTCTTACCTTAAGATATCCTCCAGCAGAGACAAGCATTTTGCTATCTGGAGAAAAGCAAAGGTCAGTCACCCAGCCTCCGTGGGTAGCAGCTCCTTCTTCTACTGAAATCGGAGCGCACAAATGAAGCAGCTCACCATTTGAGACATTCCATATCTATACAAACAGGATATACAATTCATTAACAGGGTCACCCAGAAGTATTATATATATCTATCCATCTCTTCTGGAACATATTTGGAAATCTTTCTTAAAAATATAATTCAGTGATATCTTAGGAATTTTTTTATTCCAAAATTTTTTAAAAATTTAGAAATTTGTCCAAATTTTTTAAAAAACACTGATTATAATAAAAATGCATTACTTAAAATATTTATCATTAACCGTACTCCAAAAACATAAAACAAGAGAACTTAAAACTAGTCAGAATACTGTGACTTTTTTCATGTAATAAAAAGAAAATAATGGAAGAAGCAAGGAATAAACAAAAAAAAGGCCTAACAAAGTACCTTAAAAACAACAACAAAAAAAACCCATAGAATTCTAGACCACTATCTAACACTAAGAATTCTGACAGAGGTCATTCAAACACCTAAACTCATTCAAACATATTTTTTTTTTTAAAGATTTTATTTATTTATTTCACAGAGGGAGAGAGATCACAAGGAGGCAGAGAGGCAGGCAGAGAGAGAGGGGGAAGCAGGCTCCCTGCTGAGCAGAGAGCCCGATGCGGGCCTTGATCCCAGGACACTGAGATCATGACCTGAGCCGAAAGCAGAGGCTTTAACCCACTGAGCCACCCAGGCGCCCCATTCAAACATATTTTAAACATAAATCCCTACAGGGTTTTATATATACAGTATATACCAAATTAATTACTGATGCTAATGCTTTATTTCCAGTGATAATTAATATACGAGCAGTACTCTAACTTTTCAAATAAATACCCATTAGAATAGGAAAAAGAAATACAGAGGCATCGACAGCAAGGGAAACCAACCAAAACCATCATTTATAAATGTAATCCAAGAGAATCAAATGGAGAAATTCATTAGAAAGAATTCAGTAAGCTAGCTAGATATAAGCTAAATATGCATGTACACATACATATATAAACAGCTTTCCTACATTTTGAAAAATCAAGTAGAAAAACAAAATTTTTCTTTAATGTATTAAAAAAATTTTTTAATAACATGCATTTAAAGAAAGAATTTATTTCCTCAGGGGTTTTAGAAAAATGAAATACTCCATCATAACCAGTAAAGGAGCACTCTCATCCAAGATGAGAACTCAGAGCAAAACGAATGTTCCCAAAGCAGCCCTGCCACTTCAGTTGACATGCATTTATTAGAACAGAGAAGGTTGGTAACTCAGTCCTCAAGCAAGAGAATCTTAATTGTCCTGGAAAGCTTATTCGATAATGCCTCCATTCCTGCAAACTGCATACTCTTTCATGAATTTTAAATCTTCCTTTGTAAAAAAACAAAAAGCAAGATGCTCATCAAATACACTGGTTACTAACGCAGCCATCCCAATCCCCAAATTTTTCACATCAACTGCTGAATCCTAACATAACTAAAGACAGGCAGTCCCATGAGGACTGCAATAGGCCACACTGTAAATGTGGACTATCTAATGGATATGGTTTCATTAAGAGATCTTTTCAGTGCTGAAAACTGCAGAATTTGCTGTTTATTCACTTATAACCTAGTTAACAATTTATAAAATTATTTTCCTCAAATTCTTCCATTATAAACAACCTTTGGTTCAGATCCAAGAATTCTGATGAATCATTCTAAAAGCAGACAACCAAATGCAAATACCTTGGGCATTTGCCTCCTCACATGCAGAAACTCTAACGCATACACTTCACTCTAACTCAAATGAATTCTCTTCTGCAGAGGAGTGCAGCTGTGAACAAAATGTGCACAGGAAACAAAGGAAACAATGCCTCATCCAACCAGAACCCCTGAGCCTGTGCCTCCCAGTCACGTTAACAAAGGTCCCCAATGTGGTACAGAGCATTAGCCAAAGCTACAGAAAGAGCAGTGTTTTCATGTCAGCAAACATCCTACCCTGATTTCTCCATTGTCATCTCCAGTCGCCAATAGGGTACTGTCCAAAGAAAAGACAGAGCAGCGCACGCAGCCTTTGTGGCCCCTCAATTCATGAAGAGGGGAAAGAAGGTCAAAACTCCAAATCTGGAAGGTAATTAGAATTGTTTAGGAATAGTAAGTACACTAAAAATAAGTATCTCCAAATCCTGTCCTGAGGGCTAGTTAGCCATAAATTCAATCATGGAAATTCTAACATTCCACAATTCATAAATTTTCGAGGCCCAAGTTCCAACTTGCAACACTGCTTTTTTCTGACTTTCACTTTAATTACTCAAGTTAACTTCAGCTCAAAGACCAAAATCACAGCTTCAACTTCTTTAGAAAGAACAGAAAATCAGTTAAGAGAAGTCTACAGAGTGAAGCCAACGTGAGTGTGAGTCCTGGCTCCCTTATACTGACTAGTTCCTTGTGGCCTAGGACAATCCACATAAGCTTCTCTAGATTCAGTTTCTGCACCTGTACAATGGGACAAGAGTACCTGAGGTGTGAAGATTAAATGAGATAATAGTGAAATTCCTAGCACAGGGCCTAACATACGGCAAGTATTCTTTAAAGGTTAGTCACTATACTATCCTCCTCTCTCAGGAGCCAAAATGGTTTTTTCCTTTCCAATATTCTCCCTTGTGGTTCTGTCCTCACCATTTAACAAGAATTTACTGAAATTACCATGTTCCAGACACTGTGAACTAAGAACTGGTGGTACAAAGATGAAGTGGATACAGTCCTTGTCCTTGAAAACTTTATAGTTTTATCAGGAATACAGACTTATGAATTATTAAGTGAACAGTTATACAAAGTAAATGCTCTGAGAAACTTGAGTAACATGTAATGGAACACTGAAGGTAGAGCAGCTCACCTTGCCTGAGGGCCAGGAAAGGGTTCACTGAAGAGCTGACATCAAATATAGGTCTGGAATAATGAGTTAGTCATAATGCTTCGGAGGTTAAAAAAAGGAGACGTTTGTATTAAGCCAAACCACATGCCCAGGAGATGGACGTAAAAGTACTCTGGCACAGAGGAAACAATGCAGCAGAAAGAGATGGTCATGGACAAAGGAGTCTGGCTTATAAACCACCAGGGTCACAGAGGTGTTTCAACTGGAGACTCAGACAGCAGTAGGAAAGATAAAACTAGAGGAGGCACAGACCAGAAGTAGGTCCACCAATGAAGAAGGAGAGCCTAATCTTCTGGGTGGGAACAAGGAAGAGAACAAAGAGCCAAGAAACACTGAGCAGTAATCAACAGAGCATGAAAGACAGGATAGAGTCCCACACAATTCCACGGTTTGTAGTTGGGAAAGATGGGCAGATAATGAGGTCATTAACAAAGAAAAAAAGAGGAGAATGGAGTAGCCAATGTCCCCAACCAGGAACCATCATTTCACTGGAATGTGATTTTCAGAAGTATCAACTTATATCAATTGCATAAACATTTACTGTGGATGTGCAGTTAAATGTAAATCCCTCTCAGTGCTTTTTATCACCTATAATATATAGTAGAAACTACATTTTATTAGTAATAGACAAAAAATCATCAGTAAGGGAGAAATCAAAAGCCCTCATGTTATTCATTTATCTATTTGACACAACCTAAATGCCAATGCCATCTTCCAAAAAATCACAAAATAGGAGACAGACATGTAGACAGAAACTTAATATTTTATACATCATTTGAACTTATAATACATAACCAATACCAAACTTTTATACATGCACATTTCAACTATTTGACCTACCTTTGCAGTCTTGTCAGCAGATGTAGATGAAAACTTGGTAGCATCAGGAGAAATATCACAAGAAAGTACTGTATCCTGGTGACAGACAATGTCTTTTTCTATTCTTCCAGTAATAATACTCCATACCTTCAAAAAAAAATTCAGAAGTTGACACTTTTAAGAATATTTTGTATTACTGAGCATAATCATCTAGAATACATATCTATAAAACAAGAGCTTTAGCACACTGGTTGTTCTGACCTCTTTAAGTGCCCTTCAGTACAGATTCTCTTAAATACATAGATGTAGGTGACTGCCGTAAACAGAAAACAGGCATGAGAAAACAGAAATCTAAAAATTTGAGGACTTACCATCCATCTGCTTGCAGCTTTCAAAATATAATCACTACAATATTAGAATACTTTTCTTAAAAAAAGACCTCTGCTTCAAATTACCTTCACTGTTCCATCAAATGACCAGGAAAGCAGTTTTGAATTTTTCAAGAGCTTAAAGTCTTTCACTGTTTCCTGATGGGCTTGTAGAAAGACATATTCTTCTGATTGCCAATTCCATACCTGAATATCAAAGAAAGAAGTCTGTAATAACCCTCTCCTCATGATATCCCATTGAAGGAATGCGGTATTATGTGCTCAACTGCCTAAAGTCTTTTGTCCTCATGGCATTTCGGTAAGACAAAGAAGAGTACCAAGAAAGAATATGATATTTCCATTTTACAGATAGAGAAAAGCTGCAATTAATTACCTTGACCAGGAGTAAAATATCTTTCCTCCTAAATAAAATTCATTTTCTTCAGTTGCTCGGAGAGCAGTTAATGATATCAGAAAATAGAGAAAAGCCACAATATGCTAGTGAGCTTACCCTCTGATTAAATTTTTCAGAGAAAATTACCCCTGTTACACATTCAATTTCCTAAGCGCCACAAGCTAAGCCAAGACTGAAGATTCTAGCTCCACTGAAGCTATTGAATCCTACTGGCCCTCCTGCCAGGGAAGGTCAGCTGACCAGAGCAGCTTCAAACCAAGTCATGGAATTTCTAAGTTCCAGAGATCTTAGGCTCAGCTATCCCCTAATGCAATCCTCAAATTGACAAAAGAAGTTATATAGTACATTATTTTTCACATGGAGCTCCAGGAAGAATTCCTCAGGCACAGGGGAGGAGAAGAAATTAAAATGATGAGAGAATGCATTCAGAGTAGGCTTGAAGTATGGGCTGGAAGCATACCTCCACACTTCACGACCTGAGAAGGGCAGTTCGAATAAAGGGAATGAATGCTTGAGTTAAAGCACAGCAACAGGAAAACATGGAAAGATTATGGGGACTGGTTCATAGTTCAATCTGGCTGAAATACAAGCTATGTAAAAAAAAAATCAGAGAAAAAGGGTTAGGAAGATATTTAAAAAAACAAGCCCAGTGGGCCTGATGAAGCTGGATTTCTGAGATGTGGGCAATCAGGCAGACTAAAACAGAATATTCTTCCATTTTTTAACATCAGGAATAAAAAGATAAAGAAAAATCAGCAACCACCACAGGTATGCACATTAGTGATATTCTGGATCAAGTTTTTGACTGGTGAAGGCTCAACAGTAGGAATGTTTTTAGGCTTTCAGGCTTAGGAAAAACTGTAAAAGAAATGACACTTCTCGGGACACCTGGGTGGCTCATTTGGTTAAGCAGCTGCCTTCGGCTCAAATCATGATCCCAGGGTCCTGAAATCGAGTCCCACATCGAGCTCCTTGCTCGGTGGGGAACCTGCTTCTCCCTCTACCTCTGCCTGCCACTCTGCCTGCTTGTGTTCTCTGACAAATAAATAAATAAAATCTTTAAAAAAAAAGAAAGAAACGACACTTGTCTTATCCCCCTTCTTTACTCCTTTATTCTCCACACTTAGCAGCCACCCTCCCCACTGAACCCTGGCTCTCAGATCGCTCTCTCTGTCTCCAAGTGCTCATTCACAGAAGTGGGGTAGGAACAGGATATATCTGTATGATGAGGCAAAGGGACCCTAGAAGAGGAGCTGGAAGTGAGAGGAGTTCTAAAGAAAATGAATTTGGAATGTCAGCATTTTAAGAACTCAAGAGATATGTTGGGGGAAGGGGAAGAAACAGATTTTCTGCCTCCCCAAATCATATCAGAAAGGAAAGGCACTCAGTGTGACTAAACATAAAGTACCCTAGACCACTTCCACTAGGAACTTTCTGGCTCTCTCCTACTTTCTGGGCTTTACTGGACTAGAGAATCAGTGGCTACTATTATTAACAGCTCTTCCTGAGTGACCAGCACTGCCATTCCTCGCTGTGTCTGATTCAGTATTCAATCCGTAGGCTCTTACTGCTGCCCCCCACATTAAGAAGTCAAAGAGTGTTGCTGAGCAGACGTAACACAAAATTTGACAATTACTAAGGGAAGATTAAGAATAGCCTTAGCAGTTTTTGTTGCAGAAGCTTTCTGATAAGCCAGTGATGACAGGGACACTTTTTTTGTTGGACTCAAACACACTGTACTAATGGAATCACCTTACATAACAGCTAAACTTTCGCCAGCATTAGTCAAATGTATTAAGATTGAGTTTGCGGATGTCTCTATCGTTAGCTATAATTTTTGCAATGTATATACACTACAGAATTTTTTCAGCAGTATAAATAGTAAAATTTAAATTTTAAAAATCCTGAACAATCTTCTTATACCTGCAAGAGTCAATATACTCTCATACATTGGCTCAGGTGAACATGGCTACTACTTGGGCTTTATTTATCTCAAGAGAAAGGATCAAAAACTACCAAAAGTAAACCTCAATTTTCATTACTCTAGGTGCTATGAACAGGTGAGTTGATTTTGCAAATCTTGCCAATAACTTTAGTTCAATTCAACAAAGATTTACCGAACTCCTACTAAATTCCAGCCAGGCACACTGGGGATACGAAGATGAATAAAATAAACCTCCAAAATGGTAACTATGTGACATGTATGTAGATTTGTTAATTAACTAAATCACCATAATTATTTCACAATGTGTACCTATTATAACAGATCATCATGTACATCTAAAACATACATATTTTTGTCACACCTCCACAAAGCTGCAGCGGTGGGGGGGACAGAGTTCCAATTAATTATTCACTAAAAAATGAAAACAAAAACCCAACCAGTCAATTCTTAGAATACCCACCAAGAGTTTTATTAGATGAATGTCTACTCATTAGAACATTATTTATTTTTAAAGATTTATTTATTTGACAGAGAGGTAGAGAACACAAGTACACAGAGCGGCAGGCAGAGGGAGAGGCAGGCTCTCGAGGAGCAGGGAGCCTGATACGGGACTTGATCCAGGACCCTGGGATCATGACCTGAGCTAAAGGCAGCGGCTTAACGACTGAGCCACCCAGGTGCCTGATCATTAAAACATTTTAAATGTAAGAAGTATTCCAGGTAGAACAGAAAAAAAGGATGAAACGCCACTTAACTCATATTTCTAACTAACTCCAATCCTAAAAATAGTCCTAGAAATTATTTCTCCCCCTGGCTGAGAATATCTGATGTACAAGCAGGTCATTAAACCTACGAATTTAGCTTCTGACAGAAAAACTATAGAGTATACAATGTCTCAGCAGAATTCCATCAGATGTAGTTTACTTTTACCCATTTCAAAGCCGTCTGGAAAAGAAGAAAGGTGAATATCACGCTGAGTTTCACAGCTAATACACCAGTATCATGGGAGCCTGCAGTAAGTTTCTGCGCTGAAACCAAATTTCATTCCAATCATACAGAACTCACAAAGATCTAACATAAAAATTTTTCAAAATGGTTTTAACTTTTATTTAAGTAATCTCTCCCCCCATGGGGAGAGAATTGTGGGGCTCCAATTCACGACCCCAAGATCAAGAGTTGCATGCTCCTCTGAGTCAGCCAGGTGCCCTGTCTAAACTGTTTTCAATACTATAAATATTGCTACTCTAAGGTATACACACACACACATTAAATAAAAGAACACAGAGTAACTTCTTGAACATATGCATTTATATATCCTTCACTTCTAAAATCCTACTACGATGACAAAGCCAAGAGAATGGGAATGAAGACAACAACAAAATCTTGAGGCCTGGGACACCTGGGTGGCTCAGGTTATGATCCTGATGCTCAGGCATAGTTTTTTTAAATCTCCCTGAAGCCTCCATTAAAAACAAAGAAATTAAAATAGCAAAACCAAAAATGCACAGTGAACAATACCATGTTAACTGACGAAGTATCCCCACAAAGCCCAAGATACAACTAAGTAGGGACAAACAGAACTGGAAGACTTGCAACCCAGCATCTCAGACAGAACTAAAAACAAGAGAATTCCAAAACACCCAAGTGACATTCACTGGGAAGTGCAGTGGACAACGGGAAAGCAGCAACAGACACTGAAACTGAATGCAAAGCAACAATACTACAGTCTGGAAGGGCTACACCAGTCTGGGACTTATGAACTCTCAAAATTAACCAGAACAATGCTATAATAATGAGGAAAAACTGCTGAGAATAGGATCCAAACTGAGTAGAACAGGATAATGGCAGTAAAGGAAAGAGAAGGTCTAAATAAAAATGAAAGAAGACAAGGCAAAGCAATATCATAAGAACAGGACCATATTTTTAATGCTTTATGAAAACAAAAGGAGGAGGAGCTGGAGGGCTACAAAGCTAGAAGTATTAGCCTTCCCCACTCCTTCGAGGAGTTCAGGAAAACTAATTTTGTGTAAAAAAGGAAGAACCATTATTGAATACAAAGTTACCATGAGAAAAGAGTTAAGTGTAGAAAATGTTCCTCCAAACAATGAGAGCAAACCAGAAGGAAGACTCTGAATTAAAGGGCACCAGCACAACTGAGGACAGAATTATGGTTTTGAGAATAGCGGGATCAAATGAAGGTTTACACACTAAATAAGAAGACACTACACCTACTCCTAGTTCTCTTCCCCACTTAGCTCCAAGAACCTGACCTTCAGGAAGAAAGACCAGAAGATTCCTCTCTAGGAATCTGACAAGACCAGGCCAAAAGACCTAAAGATACTAACAATGAAGACTCCCCATCCAGACTGTTTTTCAGAAAAGGTCTCAGTCAACACACAGAGCTTTCAATAAGCCTTTTAGTGTCCACTTCTAGTAGCTAATGATCACCACACAGCTGAGGAAGACCTTTAAAACAAGAGGCCAAAACAACCACAACAGGAAAAAAAACACCTTGGGAAGAAAGAGCAACTACGCATGAAAATTAAATTTTGAGGAAAAAATTATATATAATTTATATATTATTTATATATCCATCCATCCTCAGAGAAGATATTACATCCATGAAACAAGAACACAATGTTCTTCAAAAGGAATAAGAATGGACTCTTCAGCATTAAAAATAGTAGAGATGAGGGGTGCCGGGTGTCTCGGTTGGTTAAGCACCCAGCTCTTGATTTTGGCTCAGGTCATATCTCAGGATTGTGGGATCAAGCCCCGTGTTGTGCACTGAGTGTGGAGCCTGCTTAAAATTCTCTCTCTCCCTCTCCTTCTGCCCCAGCTCATACACTCTCTCAATAAATACATACATACAGGGCACCTGGGTGGCTCAGTAGGTTAAAGCCTCTGCTTTCGGCTCAGGTCATGATCTCAGGGTCCTGGGATTGAGGCCCACATCGGGCTCCCTACTCAGCAAAGAGCCTGCTTCCTCCTCTCTCTCTGCCTGCCTCTCTGCCTACTTGTAATCTCTCTGTCAAATAAATAAATAAAATCTTTAAAAAAAAACATACATACATATATACACAAATAGTGGAAATGAAAAACTCAATGAAAGGGCTGGAAGAGAAAGCTGAAGAAAACCGCCAGAAAATAGACCACAGTTTAAAATGATGAAATGTAGAAGAAGAAAAGTCCAGGAGATTCAATATCTGAATAATGGTTTCTACAGAAAAAGAAAGCATATTGGGATGGAGAGGGATCAAAGGAAAAATTCAAGTTTATTTGAACCGAACTGTTAAATTTCCAACCTGAGAAGGGATCACAAAATGTCCAAAACAATGGAAAAAATGAACACACACCAAGGCACATCTTCATGAAATTTCAAAATTCTAGGAACAAAGAGAAGATCTTCCAGAGAAAAAAATTAGGAATCAGAATGGCTTCAGACTTCTCAATATGAGGCTTGGAACTCTGGGAGAAAATAGAACAATGTCTTTAAAGTTTTAGGGTAAAGTAATTGCAAACCACATCCAGTCAAGGGTAGAACTGTCCTAAATTGCATTAAGGCAGAAAATACATTGGTAGTACACTCAGTCTACTTACTTATAATGACACTAATGACCTAAACACAATTTTATTATAATTGTATTAGGATAATGGGATTGATAAAAGGGTGTGTGTATATGGCAAAAGTAACACAGGTGGAAAAGAGAAAAAGCTAAATTTTTATCTTAATGTGTATCTTAATTAGTAAATTCTCAAACATAGAAATTGGTAACATTATAAGCATGGGATACGGAGGCATGAAGGTAAATACCAAAAGAAATATCTAGAAGCTAAAAGAGGTACTTCTGGAGAATGAGTAATGGGGGGATATCTGTTTTCCATAATGAGCTTTGTAATACTACCTAAGTTTTAAAAGTATGTGCATTAGAACTCTGATAAAAACAAAGTTAATTTTTAAAAGAACATATAGTAGGCTTAATGCCTCTATATCCACAATCCTTCATTATGACACACTATTCTTTTTTCACAGGATTTCATCCCTAGAATAAACACCTATCCTTAAAAGAATAAAATTATTTCAATCAGAGGGGCGTGTCTCAGTCAGTTAAGCGTCCAACTCTTGATTTTGGCTCAGGTCATGATCCCAAGATCATGAGATCAAGCCCTGAGATGGGCTCTTTGCTCAGTGTGGAGCCTGCTTGGGATTCTCTCTCTCCCTCTACTTCTGTCCCTCCCATGTTAGCATACATGCACTCTTGATCTTTAAAAAAAAAAAAAGTTTTCAATCAGATTTTACTACTATCAAGAAAAGTAAAGAGCAATCATAAATCTGGCAAAAAAGTATATTTACTGATACAAACCCAAATACCAAGGCAGGCAGGGGAACTCAAATGATTCCTTGATCATCAAAATAAACAACCTTCTATAAAGGGTTCACAAGACAAATTGTCTGACTCACCCACAGAAAAATATGAAACATGAATGGGTTTCATCTAAACCTATGTGTATATTCTCAATATATGCCCAAAGTATGGGATCTTAAAGAAATGTTCAAAATGCACACCAGATTTCAGCCACAACCCAAATGTTCCTTGCTGGAGTCAGCATCACATATGTTGGAAGTTAATCCTTCCCCTCACCTGAATTGAAGAATCGTCAGAGCTTGAAATAAGAGTCTTCCCATCATCTGTGAACTGGATGTGCCGCACAGTTTTCTTGTGCCCAATCCTCGATTGGAAGCTTCTGTTGTTTAGGAGCTCTAAAATCTTCAAAATAGAAAAGCACAGAAAATTAGCACCATAAATTCAGCAACACCCAGGCATTACACTCCAAGACATTCAATTAAAATTAGACTACAGAAGGGTATAAAATTTCCATCTCAAAGTGTTTTCATTTTAAAGACACACAAATGGTACATACACACATACAAGTGTATGCACACACACACGCACGTGAACACACTCACACACACCCTAAAATAAAGCACTCGTTGGAATGACCAGATAGCAGTAGGGACCAGTGATCCTTCTGAGAACTCAACTACCCAATTCATCAAACAAGTGGCAGCCTGGAATCAGCCTCCAAAAACAAAATGACATTTAAGACAGATGAGAAGAAAGAAAAAAATTCTGGATGAGACACAAGGCAAGCGCTTTATAAAACACAGACAAGGAAAGAGAGGTAACAAGGGAAACAGGCAACAGAAAAGAGGATATGAGTAGGCTGAGCGAAGTACACTGAGAAGACTTACAAGGGCTAAAGACTAATATGCCAAATGCAGAGAAAAGGGAAGTGATAACAGAACTCAAAAACTAATGACAATGTCAAAAGGCTTCCAAGCGAACTCACCAAAACAAAAAAAGTTCTTTTGCCCAAATTAAATGCACTCACAGAAGGCTAAGGAAAATACAAATGATGCTAAAATAGGACATTGTAGAAATTCAAACCTAACCTGCTTGTCTGATAAAAGGCCCTTTAGAAAGCAAAGGGAAACTGTGTGAGTGAGAACCTTCCCCAACGAGCAGGACAGACAATCTTACAACTGCTACATGGCAAAGGCAGGCTAGCATCCTAGTTGAGCACAGTGGCTGAGAGACCCAGGGTCTGAACTATAGCTCTGCACTTACTGATTTAATGATAGTTGTGAAAACTAGGAGCTTGGACATTTGTAAAAACAGGAATAACAACACCTAACATCCAGGGTTTTACATTAATTCCATGACAGAAACTGATAAAGACCTAAAAAAAAAATGGTAGCTGTTATTATTTGATACGATGTACAACCAAATGAAAATGCCATTTTACAGGTTAAACAGAGTCAAATATTGGTAATCTGATTCATGTATATAGTATTTATATTATTTGATGACTTTGAAGAGGACAGGGATATGGATGAGGCCATGTGTGTTTTGTAAATTATTTCCTTAAACTATCTGTGTGGCTCGTTTCAAGACATTTAGTAAAAACGAAAAGAATGTAGGCCTGTTTTGGCAACAGGGTTAAAAGAAAAGGGGGAACCAAAGATCCTTTAAGAATGAATAATAATATACACCAGCAGTTTGAGAGATGACACTGAGAGGGAAGACTAAGGTTCACTTGTAAAGGTACAACCATCCCTTGCTTACTTAAGTACATCCACAATATACTTTTTTTCAAAATAGCCAATCTTCACAATAATTTTTCACAATTAAAAAAATAAAAAACCTTAACCCTGTATTTCCTGATGAAAATAAATCCAAAGTAAAGTAAGTGTGGCTAGTGCCACAATTAATAAATTAAGAAATAATTCCAAAAAAGTTTGAGAAACAGTGAGAGAAGGAACCGATGTTCTTTGAAAAACTATTATACAGCTAAAGACAATGTGCTTTGTGATGAAGTCATTTTTATTATACTTTTTTCTGCATTTGTTAAAATTTATTTGGGGGCGCCTGGGTGGCTCAGTGGGTTAAAGCCTCTGCCTTCGGCTCAGGTCATGATCCCAGGGTCCTGGGATCGAGGCCCGCATCGGGCTCTCTGCTCGGCAGGGAGCCTGCTTCCTCCTCTCTCCTCTCTCTCTGCTTGCCTCTCTGCCTACTTGTGATCTTTCTCTCTGTATCAAATAAAAAAAAAAAAAAAAATATCTTTAAAAGAAAAAAAATTTATTTGGTCCTCTTTAATAAGGATTTCAGGTGGTAAAGAGGTATACTTCTAATACAAAAAGTAGAACAGAAAGGGTTGATGAAACAGGCAAGCATAAAGCAACCCTGCACGGACATTTCCAATGAACCTTATGAGTACCAAAATGGAAACTTACACCAAAAGCTAAGAAGAGAAAAAAATGCTCTTTGCAAAGATAGATAAATCTCTGAGAGTGTCTGATATACTTGGAGAATACTAAAACAACTAGGTAGAGAATAAGAACACAAAAAGACAAAAAGTATGAGAAACGGTAGTAAAGGCAATCTGAAAAATATACCACCAACAGGATTGTAAGATTATTTTTAGTCTAACAGAAGAATGACTAATATACCACAGAAAGATTTCTTTAGTATAAGCTATAATGCCAGACACATAGTTAATTTTAAATAAATAACCCTCCTGCACAGGACTCTGAAGACTAGAACAGAATACCTCAATGGCTCCATCTTCACCTCCAAATGCAATGTACTGAAGATGTGGACTTAGGCAACAGCAACTAACTTGAGCTTCAGTCAAATAATCAATCTGACCTGTTTTTCCATTAATGAGCTAATGAAAAATAAGGCACAATCAGTTATTAGGCTGTAAGAGCAGTTTCTGTTCTTTAGAACAGACTTCAGTTGAAAAAATAAAATGAAACAGAAAATAACCAACAAGAGCTCCCAGGGGAACAACAAAGCCCTATCCTAGTCTCAGCAGCTGCATTTAGCACTTCACGTCTTCATTTCATTTCACTTTTGTGGTTCAAATACATTTTCATAAAATAAAATGAGCTTTAAAAGGTTTAAAAAGCAGCTGCTGTGTGCACCACCTGAGACACATCTGTCTGATTTATAATCCCGCAGCTAGCTCTGCACCCAGTTTTCCATTTCTTCACATTAAAAAAAAGTCCATTTTAATAGGGCCATCATTTGTTAAAGTATCCTTTTCAGATTTTTCAAGGGGGCTAGTGAAATGGGGCTGAGGATACATAAAAACCCATATTCAAATAAAAATGGGTTTTATATCCTCTATATCGCTCACAAAACAGGATAAATTAAGATTCTCACCTTTCTGAGTGGGGGAGAAGGAAACTTTGGAAAAGAACCGTAAGCATAATTTGGGTGACTAGACTTATAATGCCTAAACAAAGATTACCTAATTTCATAATACATACCAATGCTATTATTTTTTTAAGTCTCTTTAATAAAGTTGTCTCATCACTTAATTAAAACATGTGACCCAGGAAACTACATCTCAAGCTTAAATCAATTGTCAGCTACCTCTCTCTGTTACAATCTAAAAGTCTTAAATCATTCTCCAACATGAAATAAGCAGTCATATTTGTTTCAGGTACAAAGATCACAGGGTATCAATCGAGGTACCCTTTATTTTACAATATTTTACCCAGCAGATTCTGATCTATTAGACATTCAAAATGAAGACTGAACTGCTAAAATCTGAATTTATCTTCTTTCTCTCAAAGATCAATTTCCATATTTTCCTAAGTAATGACTAAAAAATGTTTTGTTCACTTAAATAGAACTACTGTCAGTTTATCCCCTAAACTCTCACAAACACTGACATAGAATAAAATGATACTTTTATGGGGCGCCTGGGTGGCTCAGTCGTTAAGCGTCTGCCTTTGGCTCAGGTCATGATCCCAGGGTCCTGGGATCAAGCCCCACATCAGGCTCTCTGCTTGGTGGGAAGCCTGCTTCTCCCTCACCCACTCCCCCTGCTTGTGTTCCCTCTCTTGCTGTGTCTCTCTCTTTCTCTGTCAAATAAATAAATAAAATCTTTAAAAAAAATGATACTTTTATAGTCATAAGACTTCTTTCTAAAGTCTCACAGTTATGACGACTATTAAAGAAAAGTTGCACAAATTTAATAAAGGTAATACAAGCATAAGGACACTGAACTTGACAAGAAAACTGCATTGAAAAATATCCTAAGTCAGCTTAAAATCAGTAACGAGGCATGAACATTCAATTCCACACCCCGATTCATCCCTGAAATATAGAGGATTAGGAGCGCCCCATCAACATATTAAGGATGATAGTAAGACTTGTAAAATATAGAACAAGGAGTGTCTCACACCTTGACTGACTCTGACCCCTGACAGTAGACAGGGAGAAATGACCACAGGCCAGAGATAGTTTACTTCCACATATGTGTCTCCAGAATTTGGATTCCACCTTCACCCTATAACCAGCTTAACCAGCTCCGTCGCCTGAAGATAAAAAGGACCTTATAGGTGAAGGAAGTGAGGCTCAGAGAAGTGTATGATTTACTCAAATATCACATAAAACTAGCTGACAGTAAAGCTTAAGCTGCACCTGTACCTCCTGAGTGAACAGTCACTGTTCTTTCCACTACAACAAGCTGAGCTTTACAGCTTTAGAGGCTGTTAAGCTTTGTCCTGCCCTCAGTCAGTCTGTCTCAAGTTCTCCCCCTGGACTCCATGCAAATCAAGGAATGTGATCATAGATACCAACTGGAGAGGAATGAAGTGAGACGAGGTATTACTTCTTTTTAATTCTAAATACAAGCATATTTGGACCTCAGCTCAAAACCCACATATTTATTCAACTGATACCTACTGAGCATCTATTAGATACTACTAATTATGCATGATCCCAAGTTTAAAACCAAACAGGAAAAATGTGAATTTTGAGTTCAATCAAAACAATTTCTCCAACCGTTTTCTAAAAAGTACTCACCTGCAGTCGTTTTATGTTGTCAGCTGCAAGAACCATCACCTCATTTTCTTGAAACACAACATCTATTTCTTGCTTTAACACTATAGCAGAGTTCTTACATACTTTTTTTGTCTCCCAGAGCTAATTAAGAGATTAAAAAAACTAAAATAAGATAACCATATCCTGAAATATGTAAAGAGAAGGCTTATAATCTTAAAGCAAGATATAAAACATGCTTCATACTCAAAATACCTATGATGCTAGAAAACTTCCAATGATTAGATTATAATTCAACAACAAATATTTGTTAATTATATGCATTAACAACTTATAGTTAGTATAGAGGAGTAATGGGTGCTAGAGCCAAAATGCCCAAGTATGAAGTCTAGTTCCACCTGAGGTTATGACTTTGGGCAGGTTACCTAACCCAGTGTTACTCAAAGTAAAAACTCCTACTAGTCTTCAAACTGTCTTGATACCAAGATAAGGAGCCTATACCAGAATGTAAATCAACTATATCACTAACACACTGTTAGCCGTATACTTAGTAATATGATTAATCTTTTTTTAACAAGACTTTCTTGATGAAAGAAGCAGTGAGTTGAATTACATTCTGGTTCGTTTATTGAGACTGGCACTTTAAGCAGGACTGACTTAACCTTCTTGCGACTGTCTCCTCAGCTGCAAAAAGGACTGCTGTGAGAATTAGCAAATGTAAGTATAGTACTTCGCATAATGTCTAGCACACACTAAATACTAAAAAAACTGTAGCTACATTGTGTATAAAACACTATATTAGATGCCACAGGGATAAACCAAGGATAAACAGGGGAGCCACTATCTGTTTCTGAGTAAAAATGACATGACTGTATTGTACACTAAGAAAATATCTCAGAAGCAGCATGTAGAAAACCAAAAAAGAAAGACTGTGGCAAAGACTAATACATTAAGAAAGGCAACATGTTGGGGTGCCTGGCTGGCTCAGTCAGTGTGCGACTCTGGATCTCAGGGTTGTGAGTTTGAGCCCCATGCTGGCCACAGAGATTACTTAGAAATAATAAAATCTTAAAAAAAAAAAAAAAGAGAGAGAGAGAGAGAGAGAGAGGCAACATTTAATGAGCACCTAAAACTGAAATGAAAAAGTAGAAATAGGGGTGCCTGGTGGCTCAGTTGGTTAAGCATCTGACTCTTGATTTCAGCTCAGGTCACGACTGTCAGGGTGGTGAGATTGAGCCCTGCAATAGGTTGCAATGGGCTCCCATCTCTCTCTTCCTCATTAAAAAAAAAAAAAGTAAAAATAAATGACAGAAAATGGAAAGGCCAAATCCATTAGAACTGGCAAGTAATTAGGTATGGAAATTTAAAGTGGAGAAAAGAGTCAAAAATTAAGTCAATATATTACCTAGTAATATATTTAAATTAACCAAAATACAGTTTAATCATCAGACTTCTCTAGTACCTGGCTCATGGTAATAAGCAATGAACATGTATGGGATGAATGAGACTGTTATGGTCCATATAACAGCACTTTTCAAGGATAAATATTAATCTAGTAGTTTCCTGTTTTAATTCCCCCAACATTGCTCATCAATTTCTTAGTTTCTCAGATGTAGACATCAATAAATGTCTAAAATAAAAGTCTCAATATTTCTCACCCTGATTGTCTGGTCATCAGAAGATGTCAAAAATGATGATCCATCAGGAGAAAACATCACACAATGAACCCAACTTAAATGTCCTCTGCAATCAGCCACTTTTAAACACGAGTCCATATTCCACAACTACAGAATAAACACAGCATATAGGAAATCACATTCATAAGCATTTTGAACATATCAAGAATATTGAAAATAGCAAAAGTAAACCAGTAATTTCACTTCTATGAATATAGGCCAAAAAAAAAACTAGCAAAAATACAGGATGACTTGTACAATAGATTATTCATTACACCTTATTTTTAAGAGCAAAAAAACTGGAAAAAAACCAATTGACCATCAATAGGGAACTGACTGAATGAACTACATAATGGATTATGTAACTGTCTAGTTACATAATGACTAGTCACTGGGATATACTGTTTACAGAAAATAAGCAAAGAGCATATATATTTCTACAAAAGAGTATATATAGGGGCATCTGGGTGGCTCAGCCGGTTAAGCATCTACCTTGGTCTCAAGTCATGATCCCAAGGTCCTGGGACTGAGTCCTGCATCAGGCTCCCCGCCCAACAGAGAGCCTGCTTCTCCCTCTGCCTACTACTCACCCTCCTTGTGCTGTCCCTCTCTCTCTCTGAAAAATAAATAAAATCTTTTTAAAAAATAATAAAAATAAATTTTTAAAAAAGATTTGATTTGGAATCATACAAACATTTTATCTATTTTTTTAATCAAAAAAATAGACCATTTTCCACTGTCATCTAATCCTCATTTCAACTAATGGAAAAATCCTACAATAAATGAACATGCTAATTTTACATAAACATGCTTCTACTATTCATGCTTATTACGAATTGTCAATGTCTGCCACCCTGGCTATATTTTGTCCTGAGTTTTGCTGTAAATTACTCAAATATATTCCAGCCTAATGAAGTACCATATGTGCCTGAGTTCCTCTCATTACACTCTGAATGACAGACCTACTTTATGATTTCAGAACAAGCATGAACAAAACAAGTACTTCATCACATGCCCAGTGGTTTTCAATCAGCGAGTTCTATGGTTATAAATTAATTGTATGAAATTTTCTTTGCCTTATCACTAGAGTCCAAGCTCCTGTGGACATATAAAGCTAAAGGCCAGAAATGAAAGTGGTTCCATAACTAAAAAATCTCCCTTGAAAATCCTTCTCTTTTTCCTTCTTGTTCTTCCCCATCATTTCTCAGAGCCCCCAAAACCAGGTTCCTATTTTAAGAAAAAAGACAATGTTTCTTGGAGCTTTCTAAAAGCAGAGGGTAGGGATTTTAGAAGTGACAGAAAAGGCTGAAAGAAGAGTTGCTCCTCCATTCTTCCTTAAAATCCTGACAAAAACCCAGAAAGAAGAAATTTCCAACCATATCTACCTTGAGGATCTACAAGTAAGGTACAAGATATCCTACCACATCTGAATCTTTCAATTCAAGGACTCCACTGAAGAAAACACTGCCCACAGCACACTATTTCTTCCCACCATTTCAAACAAGCCTGGAGCTTATTCACACTCACTGCCCATGCTTTCAACGGGTAGATTCTTGGCAGGGAAGTTCAGTGTTAGTTGCACTATACTTGCTTCTGTACTTGGAATTAAGTACAGATTACTTCAGAGAGTAAGTGAACTACTCACCTCTACACAGCACTGGGACAAAGCCACCACTGCCAAATGATTTTGTGGGGAGAAGTCACAATACTGGATGGTGCTGTGATGGCCTGTATGGATTTCTGCCAATAAGCCACTGGTATGAATGTCAAAAAGCTGTCAACATAAAATAGGTATCTATGAAAGTAAAATACTTTTAAAAATAAGCTATACTCATAATGAATCTAAATTTTTAAGTCCTGAAAAAATATAATTACTGAATACTGACACACCTATTAACAGTCATAAATAAGATATAAATCAACATACACATACTTTTAAAATACTGCTCATCTTGAAACATGTTTCCTATAAAGAAAAAATTATCACAGATGATCTCTCATGCTGGCCTAGGGAGAAATAAAACCTTTGTGAATAAATGAATGGACTAGCCAAATTAACATACAGAGCAGCTCTCCTGAATGCTTGTTTATTCAAAAGAGGAAAATGGATATTCATAAATGAGGATGATCAAAATAATATAGAGCAGAAGCTTGCTAAAATGAAATTAGCTCAACTATTTCTATTTCTCTTCAGAGCTATCAAATTACTCCATTATGATCATTTTCCCATTTTTGAACCAAAAAAAGCTATTTTTGAATAATGCAAGCTTCATTTCAACTTTTGAAAGATTTTTAAATGTTGAATATATTCTTCTGAAGTTTTTGCCAAATGATAAAAACATTTATACCAATATATAGTATTGTGTTTAAGACCAAGGCATAGTCCGGGGTGGGCGGGGGGTGGGGGGGAGCTTCCAGTGGGAACCATGAATATGTTCTGTGAATCCACAGCCCTTCAAACATGCACAGATGGTAAGCAGCACAGCATCAGGAGCCAAGAACTAAAGATGGGAAACCGTACTTAAAATGCTTCCCAGGACAGGTCACTCTTAAAAATTAACGGTGGAGGGGCACTCAGTCGTTAAGCATCTGCCTTCAGCTCAGATCGTGATCCCAGGGTCCTGGGATGGAGCACCGCATCGGGTTCCCTGCTAAGCAGGGAGCCTGCTTCTCCCTCTCCCATCCCCCTACTTGTATTCCCTCTCTCACTGTGTCTTTCTCTGCCAAATAAATAAACTCTTTAAAAAAAAAATTAATGGTGGAGAGTGACAGAGGAAACTTAGCAAGTATGGAATAGGCAGCTGTCTTAATTATAGGGTGGTAAAAAGTAAAGACCTAACAATCAGAGCAGGCTAACAGAAAAGAGTTCAAAAGAAGTAAAAGGAGGAGAATGGAGAGACCAAAGAGTAAAAAATTGGGATCTATGTGTAGTTAAAGGTGATTTTAGGGTAGCTATTTTAGCAGGTAAAAATAAAGACCTAGTCTAGATTTTTCAAAGAGGCACTTCATGTAATATAAAACTGTTTTCCTCTCACTGGCAAAGATCTTTTAAAATGTCTAAATTCAAATGTAAATCAAGCCACAATGAGATGCCACTTCACACCTAATTAAGATGGTTGTAATTTTTTTGAAAAATGGAAAATAACAAGTTTTGGCAAGGAGAAAGTGGAACTCCTGTACACTACTAGTGGGAATATAAAATGGTACAGATGGTTTGGTGGCTCCTCAAAAGAGCTAAATTTAGAACTACCATATGATCCAACAATTCTACCGCTTGGTATATACACAGAAGATTTGAAAGTAGGGGCTCAAACAGATTCCTATACACCATGATCACTGTATCATTATTCACAACAGCCAAAAGGTAAAAACACCCAAGTGTCCATCAACAGCTGAATGCATAAACAAAACGTGGTATATCCATATAAAGGAATATTATTCAGCCATAAAAAGGAATGAAGTTCTGTACATGCTAAAACATAGATGAACCTTGAAAATATGTTAAATGAAATGAGCCAGATACAAAAGGACCAATATTGTATAATTCCCCTTACATGAAATATCTAGAATAGACAAATTCATAGATTAAAGGTTATGGGGGTGGGGGGGAGTGTGGCTCAGTGTCTGGGTGGCTCAGTTGGTTAAGCAGAGTCTGCCTTTGGCTCAGGTCATGATCTCAGGGTCCTGGGACCAAGCCCCACATCTGCCTCCCTGCTCAGAGGAGACCGCTTCTCCGTCTCCCTCTGCCCCTGCCCAACCTGGCTCGTGCTCTCTCTCTCTCTCAAGTAAATAAATATCTTTTTTTTTTTTTAAGATTTTTTTCTTATTTATTTATTTGACAGAGAGATTACAAGCAGGCAGAGAGGCAGGCAGAGAGAGAGGAGGAAGCAGGCTCCCTGCTGAGCAGAGAGCCCGAAGTGGGCCTCGATCCCAGGACCCTGAGATCATGACCTGAGCCAAAGGCAGAGGCTTTAACCCACTGAGCCACCCAGGCGCCCAAATATCTTTTTTTAATAAACAAAGATATTAAAAATAAAAGGTTACCAGGGGCTAGAGGCAGAGAGGAATGGGTAGTTATTAGTTTCTGATTACAGAGTTTGGGGTGATGAAAAAGTTTTGGCAATACTTGTGAAAGCTGCACAGCATTATGAGTATCATTAATATCACTGAATTACACATTTCAAAACAGTTAAAATGACAGGACACCTGGGTGGCTTAGTCGGTTAAGTGTCTGCCTTCAGCTCAGGTCATGATCCCAGGTCCTGAGATCGAGTCCCAAAATGAACTCCCCACTCAGTGGGGACCCTGCTTCTCCCTCTGCCTGCTCTGTATGCTGCTCCCCCGCTTGTGCTAACAAATAAATAAAATCTTTAAAAAAAAAAGTTCTTTAAAAAAAGTTAAAATGGCAAATTTTACATAGATATGTTTTACAACAAAAAATTTTAATCTTCATATCTTATAAATGCAATGATTCCTTTTCTGTTCCTACAAATTTTAACAAACTTAAGACGAGATATTTTTTAATTTTATGCTTTATAAAGGTATAAACTCATAAGCACCCAAGACTGAAGGGTCACAACGACTAGATCAATAACAATATAAATGGCTCCTCAGGGAGTTTTCTATAACTATATGGTATAATTCAATCTTTAAAATCGTACTATCGGGTGGCCCAGTTGGTTAAGTAGACCACTTGATCTCAGTTTGGGTCGTGATCTCAGAGTCGCAAGTTCAAGCCATGCATTGGGCACCATGCTCCGTGCTAGGCATGGAGCCTACTTAAAAAAAAAAATTACACATACACACACACACACACAAATATCTCAGGAGATTTGAGGAGCTCTCAAAGCCAGAGGAGTTTGAGTCTGACATCTCCCAGGCTCGCCTTGAGCTGGAGATGAACTCAGACCTCAAAGTCCAGCTATGGGAGCTGAATATAACAACCAAGGACATTGAAGTGGGGGCACCTGGGTGGCTCAGGTCATGATCCCGGTGTCCTGGGATCGAGCCCTGCATTGGGCTCCCTGCTCTGCAGGAAAGCCTGCTTCTCCCTCTCCCACTCCCCCGCTGGTGTTCCCTCTCTCCCTGTATCTCTCTCTGTCAAATAAATAAATAAAATCTTTAAAAAAAGAAAGAAAGAAATTGAAGTGGGTGGTGGTCAGAGAGCTATTATCATCTTTGTTCCCATTTCTTAACTGAAATTTTTCCAGGAAATCCAAGCCTTGCTAGTTCATGAATTGGAGAAAAAGCTGAGTGGGAAACTCATTGTCTCTATTGCTCAGAGAACTCTACCTAAGCCAACTCGAAAAAGCCATACAAAAAATAAGTAAAAGTGCTCCAGGAGTCACACAATCCTGGAGGACTTGGTTTTCCCAAGCAAAATTGTGGGGAGGAGAATCTGTGTGAAACTGGATGGCAGCTAGCTCATAAAAGTTCATTTGGATAAAGCACAGCAGAACAACGTAGAGCATAGGATGAAACTTCTCTGGTGTCCCTAAGAAGCTCACGGGCAAGGATGCTAACTTTGAGTTCCCAGAGTTTCAGTGGTAAACAAAAATTATTAAAACATTCACAGTAAAAAAACAAAAAATAAAATTGTACTATTTTGGGTCTGGAGACTAGGAAGAGGTTAGTAAAAGGATATGAACTTTCGGTTAAACGATGAATGAGGTCTGAGGATCTAACATATAACATGGTGACTATAGTTTATAATAGTGTATTGTATAAGTGAAATTAAGAAAGTAGAAATTAAATGTTCTCACCAAAAAAAAAAAAAAAAAAGGCAAGCATGCGAGGTGACAGATGTGTTATTTAATTCCATGTGGGGGGAATCCTTTCATAAACAAAACAAATATTAATTCATCATGCTGTATACTTTAAACATCCTACAATTTTATTTGTCAACTGTACCTCAATAAAGCTGAAAATAAAACTGTAATATCTCTTATTCAAGTCTTTTAAAATTACTATTTGAATGGAATGTTACTGAGTCATAAATCAGAATACCTACCTTTCCATATCCATGGTATAAAATGGGACAAATTATTTGCTGCGTGGAACCTCAGCTGCCTCATTATCAGCAGAGGGCTACTGCAATCTGCTGTGTCCCTTGGATAGTTATAGTAAAAGAAATAATACATGAGAGCACTCTGAATACTACAAATGTAAGCTATTATTAGATTTGAAAAAAAAAAAGGAAAGCATTTTCTTGTCATTCACTATTTTTACATGTTGTCCTCATTTATATTACAGAATTCTTACAATATTCTTCAGTTGTTGACAAACATTTCTATCACAGTCACCAAATCCTAATCAATTTCAGGGGTAAGAAAACACGTTGAAAATCACCTAAACCAGTGTATTCAAAATTTAAAAAAAAAAGTGATGCAGAAAATATTCCATGTTTTGAATAAATTTGAGAAACACTGGACTAACCAACATAAATTATTTCTGTATTACAGAACTTCTGGAAGCCTCAAGTATGTTGGTATACACTGAGAACTCTGATGGGGGAAAACAACACATAGTATTTCCCAAAGCTGTGTGACCATGGAGACCTTTCCTCACAAAGCCTATTGACCATCCCCTGGAACACAGTTCTGAGAATTATGAAGTTAGGGAGCCTGCCCCAAATCATACAGCTAGACTTTGATTATATCAATAAACAGTATACAAGGAAGGCAAAAATCAGTTGACATTTTCATTTTCTTTAAATCAGGCTAATTTGGCTTATTAAAATACTGATACTTACAAAGATTTTATTTTTTGCTGCCACCATTATCCTAGCACCATCAGCAGACCATGAACAACATTTCACTATCACTTCCATATCCTCTTGAGGCTCCTCTGAATTTAGGAAGAACTGCTTCACGTTAATGCTTTTCCTCTCGTTTGCTGATTTCACATCCCAAAGCTTCGATTGCAAAAATTTTTTTAAAAAGTTTGTTTTAATCTCAAATCACATCTCTATAATTTCACCTGGATTAAATGCAAATATTCACTTTTTCTAATTGTTTTCACTTATGCATGACTTTAAAAATTAAGTACTCCAGCTTTATTCAGCACCTTCCTAAAAAGAAACAAACAAAACTAGAACCACTGCCTGAAATGCAAAATGCAGAATATAAAACTAAATAAAATGTAAAACTAAATAAAATAAATAAAACTAAATAAAAACTCCTTGCATGGTGTGGAGGAGGCTAAAGATTAGGTGTTGACAAGAAGGATGAGACTAGAGGGCGAGAGGAGGCTCACAACTTGCCACTGCTGCCCTCTGCTGAGCCAGGCATGAAGCTCCCATGTACTGCATGCACAGCCTGGACACCGCACAGGGCCCAGTCTAGACCAAGTTATAAACACAGTGGAGCATCCAGGGACCTAAGGAAGTCCCCGAAAATAGAAAACAAAGAATATGCTGAAAGGAAGCAAAACACCTTGTGTGTCTGGTGGGGCCAGACAGAGCTCTAAAACAACTGGATCCTGAGGAATGGGATACAAAAGACTCTAAACCTCACTCACTAGCAGAGCTACCTGAACAGTACAAAAGAAAAAGGCCTTCAAGAAGGCCCATCTTCACTCCCCTAGGCCTTGAGCAGCATCCCAGCTTCATAGAGTGATAATGACTACCGTGCCCAGACCAACGGTTGGCCAAGAAAAGGACCGGAAAAAAAAGTTGCTTCTTAGGCTTTAACTCAGCTTCCAAAGCACAGCTCCAAGGTAAAACCAGGTTTGTCTGACCAGGCACATTTTTAAATTTCCCTCAAGTTTAGAGATGCATTATATACACTAAGGAATACAGCCAATACCAAAACCTTTCCCCTTGCAACAAAACTGGATGAAGCAAGAGACATCAGATACTTAAACAGCCTTTCTTTATACTTAGAGGAGAAAAAAAAAAACCCTTTAAATGTCAGAAGCTTCAGTCACATCAACTAGGATATATAAGAAATCAAACTGTTTCCTCTTAATATAAAAAAGAAACCACTGCTTAAAGAAAGAAAAAAAAAACACTAACACAACCCAATTTCATTAAATCTGTCTAAACTACAGTGTGCATCTGGACCTGACTTCAGCTCCTATCCAATGATGAAAGTCCACATATCAAAGGACCAAGTAAATACCAGCATTTTATTTTGAGTAAGTCAGTACACTATATCAAGGCCCTTGTGTGTTTAAATGGCAATTTTTAAATAAAACTCACATTTTGAAATGGTTTGTCAACAGGGCCTGAAAAACACATGCTGATCAACATGATACCCTGCAAAATGCTTAGAAGATTACGGAGCCACTTGGGGCAGGAAATAATTCTACAGTTCTTCATCCTCTCAGAAGGCAAAAGCTTTAGAAGACTTTGACCTTGAAATGCTGTTATCCAACATCATTTTGCAGGACCTCTACTTACAACCTGTCACTGTAACAGCACGAACCAGTGAACGATACTGGCTTAATACCACTGTGGGAAAGCTGCCACAAACACGGCAGTTCTCACCAAGAGTGCAGTAATGTCTCTCCCCTGCTGCTAGTTCCCTGTGCTCTACAACCATTTCCGTAGCTTATCTATTTCCCTTACCTCTCTCTCCAACTGGATTCTGAACAACTTCAGGCCAGGAATTGTTTGGTGTTTTGTTTTGTTTTAGTATTTAAAACCCAAATGCTAGCATCTGGCACAAAGTAAATATTCAATAAATAATCAAAAAATACATTTTAAGTGAAAAGACAGATTCTTCTCATGTTTCAAGCATAGGTGAGTAGAAACAATAGTGTAACTGAAGAAAACAGGGTTCAGGTCCAAGATACAGATAGAACACATACACTCATCTTCATGCTCTCCCAAAATCCATGTAAAAGCAATAGTAAAGAGAATTTTTCTCCATAGGCATAGTTCACAAGGCAAAGGAGGAAGAGATAACAACAACAAAACTGTAAAGTCTAAAAAAAAAGCAGAAAGACAAGCAATAAGGGGACTCCTAAAAACCACATCCTGATTCCACCACAGGGAAAGCCAAGCAGCAGCCCAATTCATACCACAAAACTCCTAAAAGGCTAAGGAAGTGTTGCACCAAGTACCCTCTGTTAAAGGTGGAGAATCACTACAAATCCCTTGAAATTCCCTTCCCAACTATGCAATCCAGGTTGCTGTATCCCTACTCTAGCTGAAGAGTAGAGGGTTTTTCTACACCCAGCACAGCTGAGAGCAGCAGGGTCACCATTCTGAAAAATAGAGAAATTAAGAGAAAGTCTATATCCCAAATGTTGAGATCTCTACCTAAACATCTTCTTGCCAACCAGACTTACACCCTACAGGTAGGAAACTGAAGATTTTTCTCTGAATATCCAACAAGATAAAGACAAAAGACCTAAGGAATCTGACATTAGGAGTTCACCATCAAAAATGGCAGGCAGATAACCCTACAGAGAAACTCACAATAAGCAAGCTCACAATCTCCTATCAGCTTTTTGGTGCTGCCACTCTTAAATATGAGCAGGATACATATCTAATACATATACAGATCTTCCTCAACTTACCCATCATAAGTTGAAAATGCATTTAATAACATAAAACATCACAGCTTAGCCTTGCCTACCTTAAACGTGCTCAGAACACTTACATTAGCCCATAGCTGGGCAAGCTCATCTAACAAAGCCTATTTTATAATACAGTGTTGAATATCTCATGTGATTTATTAAATACTGTACAAAAGCGAGAAACAGAATGGTACGTATATCGGTTGTTCACCCTCCTGATTGCATGGTTGACTGGGAGCTACAGCTCTCCGCCACGGCCCAGCATCACAAGTGAGAATCACACTGTGTATCAATAACCAGGGGAAAGATTAAAATTCAAAATTTGAAGTACAGTTTCTACTGAATGTGTATCACTTTTGCACCATCATGAAGTTGAAAAAGCCTAAGTGAAATCATCTGTAGGTATAGCCAATCATCTGTAGGTATAGCCAAGATCAGATAGGTAAGCTACATCTCTAAAATGTAGACAGAAACCAAAACCAACAGAGAAAACAGCAACTATACATGAATACAAATTTTTTAAAACAAACTATTAACACTCAAAAAAAAATTAAAGATACTGCATCCATGAAACAAAAATAGGAAAAAATGAAAGAGGAAACTGATCATAAGAATGGGTACTTAAAAAGATGACAAGAGAAATTAAAAATCCAACAGAAGGATTAGAAAGTAAAGCTAGAAAATTAAGCTAAAGAAATCTTCCAGAGGGGCGCCTGGGTGGCTCAGAGGGTTAAAGCCTCTGTCTTCAGCTTAGGTCATGATCTCAGGGTCCTGGGATCAAGCCCCGCAACGGGCTCCCTGCTCAGTTGGGAGCCTGCTTCCTCTTTCTGCCTGCCTCTCTGCCTACTTGTAATCTCTCTCTGTGTGTCAAATAAATAAATAAAAATCTTTAAAAAAAAGAAAGAAAGAAAGAAATCTTCCAGAAAGGAGGACAAAAAGAGAGGGAGAGAGAAAACAAAGGTAGAGAAGGAAAGAAAAGGTAGAGAAATAAAGGAAGCTCTCCAGCTGAACACTGGAAGTAGTTTCACCAATCAGAATAGAGCAAGACAGAACCCTCCAAGAGAGTTATTTCCAAGAAAAGAAAATTTATCAAACATCCAATAAGTGTGAATAACTTAAGAAGCAATTTAGACCAGGGATAGTGTGAAGATGAATTGATAAGCACATTAAAAAAATAAGCATGTGTTAAAAAACAAAATTACAGTTAAATGTACAACACATTTAATCTCAAGGAAAACAAGCAGCTGTATGAGAAAGGAAAAAACTCATACTACATGATTCAACTGTGACCAGTTACAACAATGTAAATCCTGGACACTGATCTAATCAAAATCATAAAACATATAGGAACCACAAAAGGGGGTCAAGTTTGTGAAGAAAATATAGTTCAGTGTGGAGCATGGTAAGTTTGAGGCACAGTGTATTATCTTAGTGACAACAACTAGCAGGTGGTTAGAGATGCAGGACCCAAGCACACAAGAGAAATGAGGGCTGGAAGTAACACAGCTGAAAGTCACTCACAGAAGAGATGAGAGTTCAAGCCATGGGACTGATGAACTGGGATGGAAGAAAGGTAATGAAGCTGGTATTCAAGGTTAGGTGCTTGAGGAACAGCTATTTTTTAGTGGGCAGGTAAAAAAGGTAAAGAAGGGGTTAGAGAGAGAAAAGGAAATAGTAGAAAACACTGATGTCAGAAGAGGAGAGTTTCAAAAAGGAAATATAGGTGGTTGAAGGGGGAAGAAGTGCTGAATACCTGTAATACAACAAAAAGGATAAGTCTTGGCTAAAGAAAAATACCAGATTTCACACTAATCCAAAGAGCATCAACCTTTACAACAAAAAGAATGGAGACTGAAAACAAAACTATGTTTGCTTCAAGGGACTACAAGAAAGATGGGACCAGGCTTAACAAGTCTGAAATATTGACTGAATAGTCAGGAAATGGAGGCAAGTACAGGTGGCTTATGAAGTCTAATAATAAATGGAAAAACAGAATGACTATTTCAGAGGAAAACATAATCCATGGATAATCAAAGGTTTTTCACTTTTTGGTTTTAGAAAGGCCCAAGAACATGTGCAGGCTGAAGGAAAGGATCCCAAAGAGAAGAAAATCTAAAGATACAAAGAGAAAGAAAAAATAGTGAAGCAAAGCCTTCAGGGGAAGAAGAAAAAAAGGAGCAGCAGGCCTAAGAGAGAACTTTCTGGGAACTGATGTGAGAAAAAAGAAAGGGAGTTGGGATTTTTATAGCAACTTTTGAGGAGACTTATGGAGGAAAACACTTTTTTGTTTGTTTATTTATTTGAGAGACACAGAGAGAAATTGAGAGAACAAATGGGAGAAGGGGCAGAGGGAGAAGTAGACTCCCTGTGGAACAGGGAGTCTGACACAGGACTCAATCCCATCACCCTGGGATCATGACCTGATCCATGACGCCTAACCCACTAAGCCACTGAAGCCACTTCAGCGCCCGGAAGGAGAACTCTTAATGGGTGGTGTCAACCCTCTGAATAGATATGAGGTAAGGTAATCTCCAGAAAATGAAAGGGATGCAGTGACAATATTGGGGACTTAAGAATAAGAGCATAAGTCTGGAACTGGAACTATGATGAATACAGCAACAAATCAATTAGGAATGAACAGAGCATAACTTGGCAGCAAAGAAGGCCAGTTGAGCTGCACATCTTAAATTTATAAAACAGATAAACAGACTGGTTTCACAAATGTCTTGAACATTAAGCAACTTAATAATAATGGAATAATGCTAAGGAAAATGGAATCTTCCCAAAACTTGGATTTAGCAACAGTGATAAGATGGAAAAACCTGACTTGAGATATAAAACGTCTTCTTCTGAAGTCATTCACTTAATAGAAAACAAGAAATAACAGGCTTATATAACTGAAAGATTCTCTCAGAAAAGGTTTGTCTTAACCCGTCCAAGGGTATTCTGAAAAGTATCCGCTGATATGGATTGTCCTAAAGGAAGGGACAGGTATTTAGTATTTTCAGATAACATGTTGTAGAAATCAAAATCTATTTACCTAAATATTCTACCTAAGAATGCTCTCAACATCTACTAACAGCTAGAAAATTCTTTAAAGTAGAATTCTATCCAGAAAGGGTTCCTCGATGCCCTGAAGTAATTGATACAAAAACGAGTGATCTTCAGTCAGCAAAGAGAGATCAAAGATTCAACCAGAGGATCAGCATCAAGAGATTTCACCTTCCTGTAACTGAGGAGTTACCGATCAACATTAACAAATCTCCCACTCTAGTGATTCTAACAAACAAAATAGTGCCCGGAAGGGTTCAGCAGTTCTCTGGAAAAAATACATGTCAAGAAAATTTATTGAGTGCATGTTTTGAGTACAATTCTGTAGTATGAACTTAAGAGAGTACAAGAAGCTTTGAGGTCTCTGCAGATCATAAATTTATATTCGATCTCATCAAAGAAAATACGTGAAAATGACTGAACTGAATAGCACAACACATTTACAAGTGGAAACAAGAAGATAAACTGAACAGTTTCTATCAATATATATAGATATAGATAGAAGGATGGATGTACTCAGAACCAGACAGATGGATATGATAAGAGAACACTTTCTGTTTGTCACTAAGACTTGTAAGTTTTACTAAGGAGAACACTTTCTGAAGAAGGCTTTGCATAAAGGTTTGAGGGTCATTAAAAAATATGGGCAAGCAAATTGGAGGCCAAAAAAAACCTCAAGACTAATGAAATATATATAGGAACAGTAGCTGACATTAGCTACCAAATTATCTTGCCCAGAACAATTAGTGTTAAGGGAGCTAGAAGAAACAAACTGGACAGGAACAGAGGTAGTAGAATGATGGAAGGTAAAGAGGCTTACAGCAGCACCTGATGAGCTTGGGTTTATCACAATTTATAATGTGGCACTTTTGTGTCCCAGCTGAAAGTGGCAAGATGAAAATAGAGGTAGAGTTATTCTGGTAGTTCTGTACCAGGATTAGGAGAGATGGAGAATACATCTTAGAAAGCTGCCATCAAACATAAGGAGATGACAGCATGAACCACAGTAAATACTACAGAATGGGAGGGGAAAAAGTAGACTGAAAGACTAGGTCAAAGATAGATTAGAATTAAGACCAAAGAAAGAAAGGAGAACCAATAAAGAGGAGACTAGAATGATGGTAGAGACAGGAATAATAAAGAAAGTAAGATTAGGATCTTAGAGAATTTAGTTTTTTTAGAACTATAAATTTCAGGGGGCTGAATATACTTTTTTGCCTGGTTCTGACTTTTTCCTGCATAGGACTTCTCGAGAACAGGAAAATACAAAATAAACGGCAGAATAAAGAATATAAATAAGGCCTTTACAGATCTCAAAATTTTATGAAGCCATAAATACATGCTTAAAAATTAAGAATTCAAAATATAGTTACTTTAAAACATAAGTCAGTAAACCATTCATAATCAATCATTATAACAAGCAATTATGGTTATATTAAATGTGCTCTTGGAAGTTGAAAGAAAAAGCTCTTCCTGTAGAAATGAGAAAAAGAGAAACTATTTCTATAACCAAATCATAAAACCACAAAATTACAACCAATTTTAATAACAAACAAAACCGTACCTTTAATGTTCCATCAGCTGAACAACTAGCCAAAAGCTTATCATCTGGTGAAAATCTGCAGTGATTGACTGAATTTGTGTGGCCAAACATGGTATTTCGACATTCCTTTTGATTCAAATCCCAGAGCTATTTGAGAAAGATAAAAAGATAACTAAAAAACTGTACTAAATATGGTAAAGTTAGAAATCTCATAACACTCTTCTTTCCCTCCCATTTAAGCTTTTTCAATTAGAGAAAAATGTTCAATTCATAGTAATGCAAAGGTGTCAAACACAAAGGTGAACTTGTGATTACCAAGTAATGGGGCAGCCCTTAGATCAGCACCTAAATCTACTAAGGGACCAAAAGCTTACCTAAGTTTTTAGTCTGAGCACTAAGTAACTAGATAATTATTGCTTATTTTTACAAAGTAGGTGGAATCATTATTATTTTATTCAGTTCTCTAGTAAGTAAAATAAAATGCTCCCAAATTTTTTTTAGACTCTAGGTTACCCAAATGGTCATTTCTTAGATTTCCCAATGCAAATCTTGAGTCTATTTACTAGGCTAAAATCTATTAACGCTCTAAAAAATGACTTGAAAAATACAAAGTTAGCAAAGATAGATATAAATACATTTGACAGGAAATATGAGCCTTGAAGAGCAAGTTAACATCTCTAGGAAGCAAGCAGCCAAATCCCAAATCCACAGGACAAATGACTCAATTTCTCTATGAAATCAAAAGAGGCAGAGGGGAAGGAGAACTTCTACAAAATAAAAGATTTAAGAGACATAACAACCAAATGTCACCTGAAATTTGTATTCTGATTCCAACAAATCATGGTAAAGATAGGGCTTTGGGGGGGGGGAACCTGGGGGCTCAGTCGGTTAAGCATCTGCTTTCAGCTCAGGTCATGATGCCAGGGTCCTGAGATTGAGCCCCACATCAGGTTCGCTGCTCAGTGCGGGGACTGCTTCTCCCTCACCCTCTGCCCTGCCCCCCTGCTTGTGCTCTCTTGCTTTCTCTCTCTCAAATTAATAAAATAAAAAAATCTTTAAAAAGGAAAAAAAAGGGGGCGCCTGGGTGGCTCACTGGGCTAAAACCTCTGTCTCCGGCTCAGGTCATGATATCAGGGTCCTGGGATCAAGGCCTGCATCAGGCTGCCTGCTCGGCAGGGAGCCTGCTTCCTCCTCTCTCTGCCTGCCTCTCTGCCTACTTGTAATCTCTGTCAAATAAATAAATAAAATCTTTAAAAAAAAAAAAAGAGGGAAAAAAGATTTATTTATTTATTTTTTTTAAAGAACAATGGGGAAGGGGTGCCTGGCTGGGTCAGAGGAGTGTGCAACTCTTAATACTGGGATCACGAGTTCAAGTTCCACGTTGTATATAGAGACTACTAAAACTAAATAAACTTAAAAAAAAGAACAATGGGGGGAAAATGAACACGGGCCAGATAGATCACAAAACTATTATTTATTATGTTAGGTGTGATAATGGCAGGGTACTTAAGGTTAAGACCTCAGATATGCATGCTGACGTATTTTGGGGGCAATGACATGATATCCGCGATTTGTTATAACATGCTCCAGCCAAAAAAAAAAAAAAAAAGGAGGGGGGGAATAAGATAAGATTGGCAAAATATTAGTAATAGTTAAGAGCTAGACAACAAATACCACAAGGGTTTATGATTATACTCTCTCCTTTTGGGTATGTTTGAAAAGTGAATAAAATATATATAGTCTTCTTTGGGGATTTATGCTAACTATATTAAACACGGAAGAAGAAATCATCCATCCCCAAAATTAATATTGACAAAAATCCAAAATTAATATTGACAAAAATGACCAGTGAGATAAGTCCTATTCTTCATATCCATCACCCTCCTAGACTTCTTTATCCTAGTCCTAGGTAAATCCAATTGTTCAGATAAGGCAAGTCACATGGGGGCAGCTTCAGATTTACTTATTTTCATTGTCTTCTCTCAGTTCAAGAGTCACAAGAAGTGAATTTTAATTCTCCACATGGTAATACAGGTGTGGTATGGCAGATCTTAAAAGTAAAACTTGTACTTAATTGTTGACTAGGGCGCCTGGGTGGCTCAGTGGGTTAAAGCCTCTGCTTTCGGCTCAGGTCATG
>LNAC01000026.1:6863317-6907628 GCA_002007465.1 Ailurus styani | reverse complement strand
TTAACCCACTGAGCCACCCAGGCGCCCATAAATAAATAAAATCTTAAAAAAAAAAAAAAAAATTGTTGACTAACCAATAGAACCCATAGATCTCTCTGTTCTCACATCCTAGAACTTTTTGTCTATAATTAAAATGAGGAAATATAAACTTCTTCACCCTATAAAATGTTAAAAAGAAACATCAAAAATTAATCATAAATAATACAGAAGTCATAGTTTTTTAGAGGTGGATTTATTCAATAAGGTAAACCATATCTAAGTAAAAATGAGCTATGATTGTAAGACTACATTAGTCTGTTATTTTAATCCAAACCAGTGTTTTCAAATCGTGCTATGCAGGCCCCTAGGGATTCTAGAAACATGTCTGAAAGGGACCACTGGGGGGGAAATAAGAGAGGGAACAAGAGAGAGCAGAAAAGCAAGCTCAGGGCCGCCTGGGTGGATTAGTAAGTTAAGTGTCTAACATCCATTCAGGTCACAATCTCAGGGTCCTGGGATAGAACTCTGCATCAGGCTCCTCATTCAGCGGCTGAGCCTGCTTCTCCCTCTCCCTCTGTCCACCCCCACCCTGCTCAGATGCACACACCCACACACTCTCTCTTTCCAATAAATAAATAGTCTTTAAAAAACAAAAAATACAAGACCACACCCCACTTCAACCAGGGCAATGGGCTTTATCTCTTATACACTGAGCTTCTATATAAGTTTTCTTTTGAAGGAAAAAAAAAAAAGATAAAGTTTCAGCTTCCTGAACTGAATGAAGGGGAAAGGGGGGACAATTTTCAATATTTTCTAGAATTTTTTAAAATAATATATTTAAATAGACACAGAGTCTATGAGGTTTTCCAAACTGAAATGGTTTGCCCAACCCCCCAAAAATATAATGTCCCTTTGCAAAGATGGTGTGACATTAAAAAAGGGCAGAAAACAAATCAAAAACAATCCAAAGGAAGTTAGTGAATCTTTCTGGAACCCCAGAAAATTTAATCTAGTTATCTTCAATATGCCACTTAATAGAAAAAAAAGAATCTTTTATAATTTGTAACTATAAAGCATTATCAAACATCTATGAAATGAGTATCTGTTTTTGGTTTTAGTTTAGTTTTTTTTTTTTTCAGCACCTTTTTTCCTTCCTCCTAATCACCTCTCTTCTGAATCAAGCCCCACTTATAATTCAAGCAGGGCTGACCTCACCCTTCATTTGTCCCATTTCTACGTGGTTAAACTTGTAATCTTTGACCAATTTCGAGGATTCCATTGTCTGGCCCACTAGGGTTATTTAACAATGAGAATATAAGCCAAACCAGGTCAAATAGTCTTCTTTAAAATTAAATCTATGGGACCTGGGAAAGAGTAAGTTTCTCTTCTGTGACTATACGGTATAAGATCCATGTAAGCTGGTAATTGAGAATAGCCATATTTCCTGCCACACAGAAAGAACATACCTAAACCAACAAAGAGAGAAACAGAGTCTAAAGATGGAGAGGGGATTAGACTCCAAGAATGTAATTTAAGCACCTGGAATCAGTTATGCCTAAAGCCATGCTTCCTCTAGACTTTGCAGTTACATGAACCAATAATTTCTTTTTGGCTTAAGCTAGTATGAAGTTCCTATCGCTGCAACCAAAAGAGCCCTGATTAATAAAAGAGAAAATTGAAAAAGATGTTCTGATGCACCTAACAAATTTGTCTATGTAATTCTCATTATCCATACTTACTTTGAGGAAGCAGTCACTTGATGCAGTGGCTAAGAGAAGGTAATGATTGTTGTTGGTAAAATGGCAGCAGTTGACTTGCTCTGAGTGCTCATCATAGATATGTACTAGTTCCCCCGTCACAGAATTCCAAATCTAAAAAGAGAAAATAAAATTTACAACTACCCCTTACTTTCAAAGGGAGAAGAGAAGAGCAAACAAATGTGAGCTGTTTTGTGGCAGATTCCCCAGTCAGACATGAGGCTAATAAATACCCCCTTCTCTAAAATATGTCCGTGTTTTTCGAGGATGTTTAAAAAATTACTTGCAAGTCTATACATGTGCCTTTCTATAGCATAATTAGAATCCCGTAAAAAACTACATTCTTCAAGGGCAGGACTGCACATGTTCACACGAACAACAATAGGCAGAGAAGTACTATATAAGGGATGGAATAATGGACTTTAGATCAGAAGGATTAAGTCGAAGACCTTACTCTACCATTTATAATTTGTGTGTCCATCATCAAGTCCTTAATTTATCTGCTTCACAGTTCCCTCCTCTGTAAAAGGAGGATACTTATACCCATCCTACGCAATTCAAGGTACCAAATGAGACAAAGGACATGCTAAGTTTGCTGCTGACTTCAAGGTATCAATAAAAAGTAAAGGTAGATGGATCAGTGAAAAAAATTAAGGCTTTAGATTCTGAGGGAAACCTAGCTTTGAACTCAGTTAATGTGAGCTTGGGCAAATGATTTCATCTCTGAACCTATTTGCTCATCTGCAAAACGGGATCAATACTTACTGTGCAAGTTTTAGTTAGAAATTGATAATGTAATATAATGCAGTGTGTAGTATAAAACCTCACACAACGTTAATTTCCCAAGCAGAAATAATCATCATTCTAGTTACTATGTAAGACAACAAAGCAGCGTGTTCTGAAAGAAAGAAACTACCTTGTCTTCACTGGACTCTCAACTTTTAGAGGTACTAATGTCCTTCCCATAGAATTTTCTTTCTTTTTATTTTTTTTTTTATTTTTAAGTGAGCTCTATGCCCAGTATGGGGCTCAAACTCATGACCCCAAGATGAAGGGTCAAATGCTCTACCACCTGAGCCAGCCAGGTGCCCCACTTTTTTTTTTATCTTATCAAAGTACTCACCAGAGGTCCAAAGAGTTTATTTTTAAGTTCTTTAATAGACATTTGTGCCTCTTGTTTTATATTTTGAGTACTCAGAAAACAAACTCAGTATTATCTCCTTTTATTCCACATAGCTCTGACTTTGGAACTGTGCAAGACTGGCCAACTCCAAGTATGACTTAGTAGTGGCTATGCAGTTAATTAACTGGTTGGTTGTAAAACCACCTAGAGAGTCCAATCTATCAGGAAGTAGATTTTTCAGGGCGCCTGCATGGCTCAGTTGGTTAGGTGGCTGCCTTCAGCTCATTTCATGATCCCAGAGTCCTGGGATCAAGCCCCGCATCAGGCTCCCTGCTCAGCGGAAAACCTGCTTCTCTCACTCTGCCTGTGGCTCTTCCTACTTGTGTTCTCTGTCAAATAAATAAAGTCTTAAAAAAAAAAAAGATTTTTCCAAGGTCTTAATTTGTCTGGACACTCCCAAGTGGGTGCAGACCCCAGGAAAGCTTCCAAGCCAATTTTCTTGCTCCCAGGTCCACTAATCCCCACCCCATCTCGCCAGTTTCAACAGTCCGCCTTTCCTTCCACCCTCCCTCCCTCCCACTCCCTCTTTCTTTCTTCCTTTCTTTCTCCCTTTCTTCCCCTCTCCCTCTCCTCTTTATTTATCTATCTACCTATCTATTTATTTGCAGTACTCCCACCAAGTCAGGATCCACCTCTTTTTAAAAAGCCTAAAGCAAGGGGCACTTGGGTGGTTCAGTTGGTTGGGCATCTGACTCTTGATTTCGGCTCAGGTTATGATCTCAGGGTCATGAGATTAAGGCCCAAGTCAGGCTCTGCGCTAGGTGTGGAGGGTGCTTGGGATTCTCTCTCTCCCTTCCCCCTCTCTTCCTCGCTCTTACACATACAGGCTCTCTAAAAAAACAAAAACAAAAACAAAAAAACCTTAAGTTAGGTGCTTGGGGTGCGTGAGTGGCTTAGTTGGTTAGGCATCTGACTCGATTTCAGCTCAGGATCGTGGGATGAACCCGGCATCAGGCTCAACACAGTGTGAAGCCTATTTAAGATTCTCTCTCTCCCTCTGCTCCTCCCCACTCAACCCTCCCCACTCCACACTCCCTCTCAAAAAAAAAAAAAAAAAAAAATCTGGGTTGCACTTCACAAAGTATGTATTTTACAACAGGAATCCAATTTCAGACAGTAATTCTGTGCAGCAACACTTCTAATCACAAGGCCCTCAAAGATTCCAACTGATATATACCCATAGACCTATCAATAATCAACAGGAGGCAAATTAATTAATTTGTAATTGTTTCTCCCAGCTGTATGGTAAATATCTCTAGCTGAGAAACCTACGCATTTTTGCTGGTGCTTAAAAATAGACACTATTAATTTAAGTGGATAAAAACTGGTTTGCCTCAAGTCAGTAGATCAACAGGCAAGAGTCCTTTACCCCTATTTGCCCTAGTCCCTCTACTATGGAAAAAGAAAACGAATTCTATGGTAATCACAACTTAAGAGAAAAATATTTCCCTACCTTGACTTTTTTATCCACTGAGCAGGTTGCTATAAATCTGTCATCTGTAGAGAATGCACAGCAAAGCACTTCATCCTCATGAGCCTTGATTTCTAGCAGTTTCTCTCCTGTTTCAGCTTTGAACACCTGCACAGGCAACAATAAAATCCTTTTACCATAAACTAAAGGCCACCATTTGATAAAAATCTTCCTTTAAAAGATCTTAATCCATATTATTTTGCAATAGTAATGAACCTTGCCAAAACCACTCCAAAAAGCAGAGTATCTGTCAGAATTTATATGCCTTAACATAGAGAACTATCCCTTATTGAATGTTTGTAATATCAATAAAAAGAGCCAGCAGAGTATAGCTTCAGTTCTTGAGATGAGTTTGGCAAACATTTTTTTTCCTTTTTTTAAGTTGGCAAATTCTTAATCAAACAGAAAACATTTCATTCAATATGTTTTCTTTCTGGGTCTCAAAAGCCAAAATTAATAAAATTAGTAATAAAGCACACATACAAAAATAAGGTTTATAGTCATAATCTTACAAAGACTAAACCTAATCTAAATATCAAAGTTTTAACTAACTGATCCTGTTTCCTTCAAAATTTAAAGAAAAGCACTCATTCATGTATTCCGAATATAAACGAGAACTTAAATTCCTTTAAGCACCTTAGGAAATAATATAGTCTGATTCCTATTTAGAGTCAGGAATCTGTGATAAAGTAGGTATTTTACTTAATCATTGTTTTTTTAATTAGAGCCCTGTTCACTGTGCTTGAGAGTCCTTACGTCTTTTAACAATTTGCATTTCCTCATTACTCTTAGAGGGCGCATGGATGACAGTAACTGATTGCTAGGGTAAAAGATACCTTTATGTCACTTGGCAACTTTAAAATTATGAAAACACACAACCATATATTTTAAATTTCCAGAGAAAGCTTTCGTAAAATGTTCAAGAGATTAGGATTTCTCTTTCTAATGTGCAATTTTCTTCAATTTTAGGATTTAAATATATTTTAATATGCACAGTATTGGGTACATGCCTCTTTCAATTTTTCTCAAGAAATATGTTTTACCTGTAAGGTTTTATCAACTCCACAAGAAGCTATTCTTTGACCATCCTCAGAAAAGCAAGCATGGTAAACAGCATCTGTATGGGGGCGGACAACTAAGCGGGAAAGATTCTTGATGTTTTTTTTGTTTCTACATACAAGGAAAAAATGAACAGAAACCCAATAAGTAAGAGTAGAAGTAATTTTTTTTCAGTAATAAAGTAAACTGTATTTTAACATTGTTGTGTGGCCAAAAATACAAAATTCTTAAAATTAAGTTACCAACATGTAAATGACAGCACAGATCTCCTGAAGGAAAAAAGTATTATAAAAATGGCTTTTTAAGAGAAATGCTACCCTATATAAAGCAACCTGCCAGGTGGTGCAAATGTCACTGAGTTGGGAGAAATCTAACTAAACAAATACATGTTGCTTTCTATTTTCCCTTGATATATTAATGATAACACATGCAGAAAAAACATTATGTAAGGATACCTTCAAAAAAATCTCCATTGTTTTTAAAGAGAAAGAAGCCAGGGCACCTGGGTGGCTCAGTCAGTTAAGCAACCTGACTCCTGAATTTAGCTCAGGTCATGATATCAGGGTTGTAAGACTGAGCCCAGGACAGGGCTCCCACTGGCCATAGAGCCTGCTTGAGATTCTCTCTTTCCTTCTACCCCTCCTCTCTCTCTCTAAAAAAATTAAAAATTTTTAAAAATAAATAAAAGGTTGGGCGCCTGGGTGGCTCAGTGGGTTAAAGCCTCTGCCTTCGGCTCAGGTCATGATCTCAGGGTCCTGGGATCGAGGCCCGCATCGGGCTCTCTGCTCGGCAGGGAGCCTGCTTCCTCCTCTCTCTCCGTGCCTGCCTCTCTGCTTACTTGTAATCTCTCTCTCTCTCTCTCTGCCAAATAAATAAATAAAATCTTTAAAAAATATAAATAAATAAATAAATAAATAAATAAATAAATAAATAAATAAATAAAAGGAAAGAAGCCATTGCAAAATGAAGCTCATTTCCTAACTAAAGTATGATACTACACCCACCATTAATGACGATGTACTTTTTTTTTAAGATTTTATTTATTTGAGGGGTAGAGTGAGCAAGCACATGAGCAGAGGGAAGAGGCAGATGGAGGCAGAAGCAGGCTCCCCACTGGAGGCCGATGCAACATGGGGCTCCATCCCAGGACCATGGGATCATGACCCGAGCTGAAGGCAGACACTTAACCGACTGAACCACCCAGGTACCCCATGATGATGTACTTTAAATTTGCTCTTCTCTAACCACAATTATTCATAGAGGAAAAAAAGATAAGGCAATATCATTTTCTTTGATCTTAATCTACTAAATACTAACTATTCCACTAGTGCAGTTAATATGTTATTTCTCATGCGTTAAAGGGGTAAAGTTATTAGAACAGTGTCAGAATTTCATATACATACACCCCAGTCACTTTGAGGAAAATTAATACATTAAATGGCATTGTGCTTATTTTAGGAGTCAGATAAAGAGCAAACCTACTTCTACTACTTATTACGTGTGTAAACTTAGGCAAATTATTGGACCTATTAAGTTTCCATTTCCTCAAATGCACAACAGGAGTAATGATACCTGCTCTAAACAGTGACTGGCACATAAGGATGCCACTGCTATTATTCTTTAAAAAAATTAACCACACATTTACTCTTGAAACCAATATTACACTATATGTTCACTAACTAGAATTTTTAAAAAACTTTAAAAAAATTAACCACACACAACATGGACCAAATGAAAAAGGGGAACACAAAAGGTAAATCAGACTTAGATCCTGCCTAGAAAGTATTATAATTTACTAGAAGCAATGAAACAAACAACTCTAAGAACTAAAGTGGTGAGAACCTAGAAGAAAACCAGATATATTACTAGCAAAGATTAGGCTAAAAAAAACTCTCTTTCCGCTTGTTTTAACTACTCAATTCCCCAAAGGTCAGAAAGCGACTGTCGCAATGATGGGGATAAAGTAGATGGCCAAAAAGTATTAAAGAAATAACAAATGAATGCATGAACAAGTAATTTCTTTGAAAGCTAAAATTCAGTTAAATTTAAGCTTATACCTATCTAAACCTTTCTACAGAAAAAAAATCTTTTTAGTACTAAGGTAAAGCACTCTGAATATGACCTGGTCAAACCCAGTTAAAGGATTCAGCTATGAATGACTAACCATTCTGTGAGAGAATGTCACAGGTTGAAACACAGTTGATAGAGTGGAAAGAAAACATAAAAAACCCAGCAAGTAAAAAAACAAATTCAGTAAGTCATAAGAGAACAAGAACTAAACCTATGCCCATTTGATTATCAGACCCTGTATTAATTCTATTTCAGCCACTAACCAAAACATCAATTCAGTTAATCTTCCACAAATTTCTTTTGCATACCAACTATATGGACCAGGCAAAATGTTAAATGTTATTCTTAATAATTAATATTTAGGAGGACTTTCTATGAACTAGGTACTGTTCTAAGTACCCTATGTGTTTGTATATGTTTGTATACACATAACACTCATTTAGTCTTCTCAATGTTATGAAAGAGCACTATTAGGCGAGAGAAGATGAATAACTGTCCCTGGTTATACAACCAATAAAGCAGAGCTGGGTTTCAAGCCCAGGTAGCCTACAGCCAAAGTCTGTTAATTTTAACCTCCAAACTATTCTAAACTACAGAATGTATGGACTAGTAACAGAGAAAAATAGGCTATCACCATAAAGTGAAACAAATGCTATGATATGAAGTGAGCAAGTATTCTAGAATACAGACAGGTTTACCCTAGCTTCAATGAATTAGGAAAATCACCTACAGCAACTTATTTGGAGAGAGGGCCCTGGACTAATAAATACTGCAGATATCAACCTAGAATTCAATTCAGATTTAAATTATATATGTGAAAAGACAACCATTTTTGTTTATCATTTCTAGCTATAAGAGAAGCATGGCATATAGAAGGAGCATGGAAAATAAAGCTAGACAGACCCAGGAATTCAATTCCATTCAACAAGCTATACGAGCTTAGTCAAGTCTCAACATCTCTGTGCCTCAATTTTCTCATTTGTAAAATAGAGCAAATAATATTTACCTTCTAAGGTTTGAAAGTAAAGTGAGTAACATGTGCATATCAGATGTTACGGGCATTAAAAAAATGAGTTAATTCTTTCCTTTTTCTAACTGATAAGATTAAGGCAAGAGCAAAACTGAACAGCCTCTTTTAGGAGTTAGAACAATCAAAATTCAATGGAAGTTTAATCAGGGCTATGTGAAAGGCAAAGGGCTAATCACATTATATCTAATGTCTCATTTCAATATTCACAAAAATAATACCTCAAAGAATTTCTATCACTATTTTCTATACGAAAAAAAGAGCAAACTGTAATTTGTTCAAAATCACAAAACGATCAGGTTTCAGAAGTGAGACTCAAATCAGTGTTTGTGGCTTCAAAACCCATGTTCTTCATTAATAAACTATGTTACAATAAGTAAACCATTTGGTATTATTATTTAGTATGACTGGTCAAAATGCCTACAGGCAAGCATCTGTTTCTATGGAATCTTTGAAAATATCTATTTCTCCTATACTCACTTCTCCAGAACTTTTCAATAAGTAAGAATGCTTATTAAAAGTTCCAGCCCTTTCCAAAATAGTTAAATCTTCCTGGAGTGAACTTATTCGCTACCTGAAAAATAATGACACAGTTAGCACCCCACTCCCCTTGGTTTCTTTCCTAACCTACTTACATCCACTCCAGATAAAGCACTCCGTGATCGACCTCCTGCTTGGCCTGCAGCTTAGCTTGCTGATAAACCTCTGAAGTTTCTGGTTCACAGAGACCAAGTTGTACAATATTAGGAAATGGCTGTCGTCCAAGAAGATGTCCATTTAAAGATAAAAATTCCTGGAAATTTTCACAGACTGCACAATCCTATGAACAAACTGAAATCTCTTAGAAATATAACCAGAACCAAGATCTGACATTTTTCTGTTTCTGTGATCTTGTCACTTTAAAGGCTTAAACGAAATATTCTCTATGTGAGCTAAAATTAAATAGCCAACCATTAGATAACAAATATATGGTGACCCTCTCCAGATTTTTAAACATAGTGTAAAATCTCATTATCCAAGTGTTACTTTCTTAATACAATCTTGTGTAAAAAACAAAAAACAAAACAATCCAGTGGATACTTTACTTTCTCAACTTTCAAACCTCAATCCTATCTACATTCCCAGTAGGCTAGGAAGCAAAATAATTGGAATCATCAAGGGTTAAAGTGAAGAAATTCTCTCTTTGTCCCTTTTATTCTGCTCATCCCCACTATAAACCTAGAATTAAATGACAAAATGAGGTGCCCTTTAAGAACTAGTTTTTCATATTAATTATACCTTTTCATCCAATATATGCCTGTATTCCACAAATTCATGAATCAGATGAGCAGGGCCTACGAGTTCTGTTTTTGCTTTAATCCAATCCAAGGAAAACATTAAAGCACAAAGTTCCTTTAAAAAAAAAAAAAAGAAGAAGAGGATACCATTAAAGACATCAAAGAATTTTAACTGGGATCATGACCTGAGCCAAAGGCAGACACTTAACTGACTGAGCCACCCAGGTGCCTCTACCATCCTTATCCTAACACTACTGAAAGAAACTTAGCAGATAACTAGAATTCAAGAACAAAAAGGAAGCTATTTTAAAAGGAACCAAAGAAACATAAAATGGACCATGCACCTTAAGTGAAAATAAATTTTAGCTGGGTTAAACACTTAAATATAAAAAAGAACACCTAAAAAAATTCTAGAAGATACAGGCAAATATTTTTGTAACTGTAGGATGAAGGAAATGTTTGTAAACATGACACCAAAGCAAAAATACAAAAAATAAAGAGCAAGAGAGATATGTACTTATAACTATATAAAAACTCAAAAACCTTCAATATAGTTGAAAACAAGTAAAATCTGACAAAAAAATATTTACAACACATGATAGATGAGGGCTTAATATTTTTTTATAGAAAATTCTAATTAAATAAGAGAAACACCTCAACAACAACAAAAAAAGGTAAAAGCAATGGATGAGACTCAATACACAGAATAAAAGGTACAAATGGCCAAAAACCTCACCAGTAATCTAAATGAAATAACAAAGATTCGGTATTCTTTAATATGAGATTTCTAGGGATGCCTGGGTGCCTCAGTCAGTTAACCATCTGCCTTCAGCTCAGGTCATGAACCCGGGGTCCTGGGATCGAGCCCGGCATCGGGCTCTCTGCTCAGCAGGGAGCCTGGGGCTTCTCCCTCTGCTAGCCACTCCCCCTGCTTGTGTGCTCTCTCCCTCTCTCTCTAACAAGTAAGTAAATAAAATCTTAAAAAAAAAAAATCAGATTTCTAAAGATTAAAGGCAGTAATAAGAATATTAGCTGGAGTCAGAAGAAATGAACACTCTCACATAATGCTGATAGTGATGTAACTCTGAGCATGCTTCTGAAGGACAGTTTGGTAATCTATATTAAAATTCTAACTGTACATACCATTTGACCCAGAAATTATACTATGTATCCTAATAATCAGACAAGTGTGCTTAAGCAATCTAACTGTCCATAAGCCAACTGATCAATATACAATAGTATGCAGCTTCAAAAAATTTTTCACTCTACATAAATTGACATAAAAAGATGACCATGAAATACAGTTAAGTGGGGGGAGAAAAGAGATATAAGACTATTTCTATTATGAACCTATTTTGGGTTTAAAGAACAAGTATGTGGGGGTGCCTGGGTGGCTAAGTCGGTTAAGCCTCTGACTTGATTTCGGCTGAGGCCATGATCTCCGATTTGTGGGATCGAGCCCTGCATCGGGCTCTGCACTGGGCATGGAGCCACCTTGGGATTCTCTCTCTCCCTCTGAACCTCCCCCTGCTCACATATGCATCCTCTCTAAAAAAAATTTTAAAAAAGGAACAAGCACGTGTACCTGAGCAGCAAAACAATCTGGAAAACTACACACAAAAGCATTAACAATAATGGTCATTTTCATTTTCTTTTTAGTTTTTTTCCTAAATTTTTCTAATGAGAAACCTTTAAAAATTAGAAATTATCTTTAAAAATCAGAAAAAATGGCTTTTAAAAAGACAAGAATAAGCTGAATTCCTGTCACACTATCATATATACCAAGTTTTAAAAAGATGCACTGACTCAACAATCCCACTTCAAAAAATTTTCAAAGGAAATAATGTAGGTGCAAAGAAAAACAACATTGTTCATTACAGCATAATAAAGGCAAAAACCTAAAAACCTAAATATGCAACAATTACAGTTTAAGTAAATTTGGCACATTTATTGGAATACCTTCATTCCAATGTGTAGATTATTAAACGTAAACTATATTTTGCTAGGCGAAATAAACTACAACAATATACCATTTTTTTAACCAAGAAATAACATACCTAAGCATAGATAAATTGGTCAAAGTACATATGGTTTTTGAAAATGTAAACATTTTGAATAGTTGGTAGTCATGATTTCAAATATCATCTATATGGTGGTGATTCCCAAATTTTATTTTTAGTCCATAATGTTCCCCCAGAAATCCAAATTCATATGTCCAATTATATACTTGTTATTTCCAGCCAGATGTCTTAATATGTATGAGACAGTATATCCAAAATGATTTCCCCCTGAAAAATACTCAGTCTGCCCATAGACATCCCAATCTCAGTTCAGAGCAACTCCATTCTTTCGGTGTGCAAGCTTGGAATCATCTTATAATGCACACCAAATTCATCACAAACCATGATGATTCTACATCATCACTTTCTTCTTCCTTCTAGCGGACCACTTACTACTCCCAAAATAGTATAAATTTCCTTGTCCACTAGTAGTATAAATTTACTTGTCTCCCCACAGAATGTAAGCTCAATGAGAGCAGGGACTTTGTGCCTATGGTATATCCTCACAGTAAAGAATAATATACCAGTACCTAACAGGCACTCAATAAATACTTGCTGAATGAATGAATATAATTTCCCATTCTCCATTTCCTCTCAAAACCTAAAAACACAAATCCATACTGCCCAAAAAGGAAAGCTACTGGAAAGAAAAGAATGAATTTTTAGATGGTTCATTTACTACACTTACTAAGGTATCTTTTTAAATCACTGTAGGTAAAAAGTGTAACAAAAACAAAAATACTTACACAGGCTATAATCCTATTTTTACTAATAAAAGAAAATTCTAAACAAAGGATGAAACAAAATAAGATAAAAATAATGATTTTTAGGGCACCTGAGTGGCTCAGTCAATTATGTGCCTGCCTTCACCTCGGGTCATGATCCCAGGGTCCTGAGACCGAGTCCCATGTCAGGCATCCTGCTCTGCGGGGAGTCTGCTTCTCCCTCTGCCCCTTCCCCAATTGTTTTTTCTCTCTCTCTCAAATAAATAAATAAATTTAAAAAATAATAATGATAATTTTTAAATGGGTCACCTTACTTTGTGCATACTGGCACTAGCCATGTGGTGGGACAGAAAATTGTACCAATACATGCAGTCCTCCTGATCTGGTGAAAGAGTATGTGGCTGGTAATGTTTCTGAAACTGAGTGACTATTTTCTTATGCAGGTCCTGAAACCCAAATGAAACATGTTAGAAGACAGAAACAATTTCATAACCTAAACATCACAGTAACTACAGATTACAAAGCTATTTAAAAATGTACAGAGAATCTACCCACAAAATACTTACTAATTACAAAAAGAAAAAATTAGTACCTTTACAGTGGAGAAACTAGCAGGTACCAATTTAGCCAAGTGATCAACATCAACATCACTGACAACAAGACATATCGACACCCTGATATGATGCACTGAGAAGGACACAATGACTTCTGTAGTATTCTCGCCAAAAATATATAACTTTAATCTAGTCATGAAAAACCATCAGACGAACCCAAACTAAGGGATATTATACAAAATAATTGGCTAGTACTCTTCAAAAGTGACCAAGAAAGATAGACAAAGCAAAGAATTTTCAGAGATTTAAGGAAACATGACAATTACATGCAATATGGGATCTTGATCTGAACCACAAAAAGGGCATTAGAGGGAAAGCTAGCAAAATCTAAATAAAATTTGTGAGTTAGTTAATAGTATTCTATCATTATTAACTTTCTGGTTTTGATAACTGTATTACGGTTATGTAAGATGTTAACAATGAGGGAAGCTAGATGAAGGTACACGCATAAAAATATACGTGCTGTCCTGCAACCTTTCCATAAACATAAAATTATTTCAAAGTAAAAAAATTTTAAAAACATACAGAGATGCAAGTACCTGAAGCTGGTTGCGATTCTTCTCTATAAGGAAATCTACTTGAAGATCATGTAAATAATAACAAAATGATTTTCCATTCCGATCACAGAATAAGAGAGATTTATTAACAAACTCCTGCAGTATGTCTTCAACATCTTCAGTTTCCATGTCCCAGAGAATACATAAGACCTAGAAATCATTTTAAGCATTTAATATACCACAAAACTACAATTACCAGGATTGCAGATAAAGTGTTAAAACACACACACACACACACACACACACACACACACACACACACACTCTTAAAGCCCAGAAAAACAGGATCTCTATTTCATATGAAGTTCATATGAACTATTCATCAAGACAGAAAAGAGAAGAAGTCAGATCCTTCCCCAGCCTCACTAGAACTAAGAATAGGAAATAATCTGAGTTCAACATCAAGCCCATAATGGAGACTAAGAGCAGTGGGATTTTTACACCCCATTACACCTCTGTGACGTGGGTCTTAACCTTCCAATATCCTCTGTTAACAACATCCTTGGTACTATATCAAAAGTTACATGCCGTAAATATCCAAGGACAAGGTTTATCAGTCCTTCTATTACCTTTGTAGGCACCTTAACATCCTTCTGAAGGATGGAAAGATCTGTGTAATAATCTTTGATGTCCTCTCTGAGCATTTCAACACTTATAGACATGGCTTCATCCAGAGCCTCATAATCATAAGATGAAGATTTCCTTATTCTCTTAAATTGTTTATTCTGAAGTTGCCTGAGGTAGTAATCCCAACGGTTGGGAAAATCACGTAAAAGTGCACCAATTAAAGACACTACAAGAGGAGAACCTAAAAACAGAACAAAACAACAAAGTCACTGTATTAATACTGTCTCATTTCAAAATTACCACTAAGAATCACTTTATTCTTAAACAATTTCTGCTGCAAGTTATCCAAAGCCTTAAAATATTTATATCTCTTAGGGCGCCTGGGTGGCTCAGTGGGTTAAAGCCTCTGCTTTCGGCTCAGGTCATGATCTCAGGGTCCTGGGATCGAGGCCCGCATCGGGCTCCCTGCTCAGCGGGGAGCCTGCTTCCCCCACCCTCTCTGCCTGCCTCTCTGCCTCCTTGTGATCTCTCTCCCTCTGTGAAATAAATAAATAAAATCTTTTAAAAAAAAAAATTTATATCTCTTAGATTCACTTTAGATACTTATTCGAAGGGAAGCCATTAGAAATAAATACTTCCTCTAAGAATATTCATCACAGCATTATTTAAAATAGTGGAAAATCTTAAATAATAACAGAAATGATTGAATAAATTGAAGTTACCACAATATTATGCCATTGGTAATTTTTTTCAAAACATACTTAATGACATGAGAATTTGCTATATGAAAAGGCAAGATTCAAATTATGTATATACCACTGTAATCTCAGTATTTTTTTCAAAGTTTTATATGTCCTAAAAGACTGAAAGAAATACTCTCATGGTGCTAATAATTATCAAATTATGGGTAATTTCTTATTTTTTAATTGTTTCACATTTTTTAAATGTTTCAAAATGGACATGAATCACCTTTATAAAGAATACAAATGACGTATTCTTTTCTAATATATTTCTTAAGTCAGTTAACTCAACTGGAGTGCTGGGTGGCTCAGTTGGTAAAGCATCCAACTCTTGGTTTCTGCTGAGGTCATGATCTCAGGGTCTCGAGACCGAGTCCTGGGCGTGGCTCCCCACTGAGTGGGGAGCTGGCTTCCGCTCTACCTCTTCCTTTGCTCCTACCCCTTTGTGTGCATATACATGCACTCTCTCTCTCAAATAAATAAATCTTTTTTAAAAAAGGCAATTAGCTCAAAACAAAGTATCTATTTGATTGCTAAAAGAAACAAGTCTACTTAAGTATTAACAACAGAGGAAGAAGTAATGTTAAGAGCTGACAGATGTGACTATATAATAAATTTTTAATTTCTGTATATCAAATAAATACTATAAATGAAATTAAAAAGCAGACAAAAAAACTAGGGAAAGTATTTGCAAAAATATGACAAAGACCTAATAGCTTCAATAGTTAGAATGTCTAAAAATCAATTAGAAATACTTCTATCTGGGCGCCTGGGTGGCTCAGTGGGTTAAAGCCTCTGCTTTCGGCTCAGGTCATGATCTCAGAGTCCTGGGATCAAGGCCCGCATCGGGCTCCCTGCTCAGCGGGGAGCCTGCTTCCCCCTCTCTCTCTCTGCCTGCCTCTCTGCCTTCTTGTGATCTCTCTCCCTCTGTGAAATGAATAAATAAAATCTTTAAAAAAAAATACTTCTATCATGAAGAAAAATTCAATCAAGGATAATTTCTTAAAATGCAAATATTCAATAAACCACTAAAAAGTTTAACTTCACTAATAAAAAACGCAAATTAAGAGGACAAGACCAGTTTTCACCTATCAAATTAGATATTATTTTTAAAATCCCAACCAAAAAAATGTAAAACTCTCATTCTCACTATATTTTTTATTTTTTGGGAGAAGTCATGTCTTCATCTAACCCGTCCCACTAACATATTATGGATGGGTGTTCAATAAGTATTATTTTAATGAATAAATGAATACCAAAATATTATTATCTATGTAGGGTGGGAGAGAAGAACCTAAAATACTAAATATCCTAGTAAAGTTTCTGGATATTCATGTGCTAAATTATCATATTCAGTAGCTTAATTTACAAAAGGGAAAATTAATATCTATGATTCCCTCATACACAAAATAACCATACCTTTACATTCCTTTATAATACTATGAGCTTGCTCTGGCAAATCTGCTTTCTTCATATTAACAAAAAGTGATAAAATTTCAAGTCCTTTTTCTTTTCCTAAGCCACTCTCCACAGAGACTACATATTTAGGACCTGCAACAAAATCACAAAATATAGTAAGTAATTTGATTTAAATATATTTAAATCTAATTGAATTAAAACATAAAGGAAGTGAAAAGTAAATTAATCCTCACCCATTACTGAATCTGTAACGCTCTTGTCCCTGGTTGTAAGAAGAATTTGACACTGATTGTCAAAAGCTTTTAATACCCAACCATCCCAAACATCATCCAAGATCAACAGAGACCTAATTAAAAAAAAAATGTATTTAATCACTACTGACATTACTTTAAGCCTCTTTTAAAAAAGGATAATGCCACCAGTCTTAAAATTTACAAAATAAAGATGTTTATTTCACGACTCTTCCTCTTTTTTTTTTTTTTAAAGATTTTATTTATTTTATTTCAGAGAGAGAGAGAGATCACAAGTAGGCTGAGAGGCAGGCAGAGAGAGAGGAGGAAGCAGGCTCCCTGCCAGGCAAGGAGCCCAATGCGGGCCTCAATCCCAGGACCCTGAGATCATGACCTGAGCCGAAGGCAGAGGCTTTAACCCACTGAGCCACCCAGGCGCCCCTCTTCCTCTTTTCTTTGCTATATTCCTTTCACAATATACTGAATCAAATAAGGGGAAAAAAATTAGAGACTTTCCTCTCTTCCCACCCCAAAACAATGAATGCATTTTAAAGTTAGGGAACCTATAAAAAGTGAACTGTGTGTACCATGTAAGTATTAAAAATTGATTTGCCAAGTGCCTTAGAAGTATCCAAGTAATGAGATTTTTCTAAGTCAGTCTTAAAGCACCAAATCTAAATGAGAACTGGGCTCATGTTAGCATTAGAATCAATCATATAACAATAACGATATTTGACCATTTTTTTTACCTATAAAACTATTAATTTCATATGTTCCAACCTGATATAAAGTACTAACAAGAATATTACCTTCATTTGGTACACTAGGATGGTTTTTTCCATCCATAAATCAGTTTGTTTATTCCTAATGACAAAGAACCTCTGTGCAAATTCTTGATTGGTTTCTCCAAATACTTTTTTGAACTTAGCAGAACAGATGGAGAAAAAAATACAACTAAAAGCTGATAGCATAATTATACACTAGCATTTTTATCCTAATGGCACACTACTTCTGTGCATTACAAAAAAAGATTCTGGGTACACATGCAGCCTGGAAAATTGCAAAAGTATAAACCAAAATGTTGAGAGAGAAACAAAAAGAATGATTTTATAAGCCATGGTTTGATACACCTGATAGCATTTACAATATTTTCCTAAATAGAAATCACTTTTATTTTCACAGAGAAGGGAAGCAGGACTAGGGAAAAGTTACTGCACAAGAAACAAGGTAGTATTTAGTGGTCTTGAGGCCCCTGGAGGGTTCAGTCAGTTAAGCGCCTGACTCTTGATTTCAGCTCAGGTCATGAGCTCAGGTTCATGAGATCGAGCACCGTGTAGGGCTCCATGCTGGGTATGGAGACTGCCTGAGATGCTTTCTCTCTCTCTCTCCCTCTGCTCCTTCCCTACCCCTAATGAACAAAACAAAACAGTACTCTCAATGCCACTTCCTCCAGGAAAATCAATACCAGTGGCTACCAAGGGGAGCGAGCAATATCAGAGGGGTCTGGAAGAGAAAGAAGCCAGAGAGAAAAGAGCTTGTCCTCTGTAGAATCAACTAAGAGGTTCTTTTCTCAAATTACTACCCTCACCCAGTATTTTGATATTAATCCTTACCAATTTAAGAATCACTGCCATACTCAGCCACTGCTACATATAAAAGTGTACTGCATTGTCAGCTGCACAAAGGCATTACAAAAAACTTTAGAGCCATTACCCAATTCTTACCCAATTTACTGTTGAAAACTATCAAGGAAGGCTTTATTCATCTTTGTACTTGAAGCACTTGACCCAGAACCTGGCGCAACACCCATTATTGGTTAAATGAACCAAAGAAAGAATGGCTGTTATATCAGGGAGACCAGTGTTGACTGAATCCCAGCTGATTAACTACTGATGGTTACACTGTTAATACAAGCAGCAACTAAGCTACTATCTCCCTTCTGACTAATGAAAACTGTGAAACAGTTAATAACAGTGCCTGGCACACAATATTTATTGAATGAATTAAAATAAACAAACTCTTTAAGTTTACAGAAGTAGAATACACACACACACACACCCCAAAACTAAGACAACACAACAGAAGGGTCCCGTTAAATAAATAATCCTTTCACCAGGTACCTACATGTAGTCTGTCTCTTATTGAATGTTATCCATTACAAATAACAGATTCAAGGTAAGAAACTTGCATTTTCTAGCAAAGACCCTGACTTAAGAAATACTTCTTGAGCATCTCAGTGGTATATAAGAGACAACACAGTAGGTAGGATGCAAAGAAAAGTAACAATTTCAGGCCAGTGACAGCCATTTTTCAATATAAGACAAAGAAGTGTTTTATTCCTATATCCCCACTGAACGGCAAGAAAAGATATGATGTTCTCAAAATGTCAGTAGTTAAATCTCATTCGGACTTCATGCACCAACTAAATTTGACTATCCGTACCTTGGGTGTTTGCGCAGCATCAGAATACGAAGACGGTCTTTAGCCTCTTCAATATTGAGTGGAAGCCTCTGAGAGAAACTCTCATCTTGATCCAACCGTGTGCAAAGATTCTGCAACTTCATCAAAAGTCCAGATTTGTCTTGTTTCCCAACTGAAACCCAGTGCACACCCCCTGGGAAACAACCTAGTAAAGAAAATAATAATAAACTTAAGGCCTTTGAACAAGAGTCCTCCTTTGAAAGATTTTAGTGATAAGCAGCAGATTTGTTCCAATTTTCAATCTCATCCTATCTTCAATTTCTCTCGATTCAGGATATAAATTTTGCTTGTATTGTTGAGCTTTACAACCTGAATCTAAGAAAAGTTAAAGATGTGAAGAAACTGAAGTTTGAAGTAAATCTGTTATTTATCAGTAAAATCTTAAACAAAAATTTATAATCTCAGTCCTATGTCATCAATGATCACTGTACAACATAGTTTCTCAACCTTAGTAACTCTTGACATTTTGGGCCAGATAATTCCTTATTGTAAGAACTCTCCTATGCACTACAGGATGTTTAACATCCCTGGCTTCTACCCACCAGGTGCTAGTAGCATTCCCCCACCCAGGTTATGACAACCAAAGATATCTTCAAACATCTTCAAATGTCTCTTTCAGGGCAAAATCACCTCTGACTGAGAACCAGTCCTGATACCAGTCCTGATATCCAGGAACACATAACATATTCATCATGGTTCTCATAGAAACTTAAATTAAGAAATTAGGTTCAAGTCTGGCTCTACTGCTTACTAGCTATGCAATCTTCAGCAAATCAGTTAACCTCACTTTCATTTATTATACTGGAATAAGATTGATACCTTACCTATTTCAGAGTTACTGTGAGAAATTAATGATATTCATGAATTTGCTATGTCAACTGTAAGGGATATAACAAACAGGATTATTAGTGATATGACCTAGGAGCACCTTACAAATATTAAGCTCTGAACTAGTAGGCACCATATAAGAATGGACATTAATATTACTGTTACTTTCGGGCGCCTGGGTGGCTCAGTGGGTTAAAGCCTCTGCTTTCGGCTCAGGTCATGATCTCAGCATCCTGGGATCGAGACCCGCATCGGGCTCTCTGCTCAGCAGGGAGCCTGCTTCCTCCTCTCCCTGTCTCTCTGCCTGCCTCTCTGCCTACTTGTAATCTCTCTCTCTGTGTCAAATAAATAAATAAAATCTTTAAAAATAATAATAATAATAATATTACTGTTACTTTCAACTGTTACCATCATTATCATTATTAATTAAGCCACAGTATATCATAAAATACATATTTTTACTTACATAGGTATCAAGAGCCAAAAATCTTAAGCTTTCATAGACTATACTTAATCAGTTCTCCACATAAATACAAAAAATGCTAAAGGGGTCCCTACATGTAAAATATGGTGAGCAGAAGCATTATTAGAACATACCAGTATAATTAATCATCAAGATTTATGCTATGTGACTCTAAATAGTATAAGAAAAAACAAAAAATAGATAAAAGATAAATGAGTTATAATATACCAAAGGGAAGCTTATTTCCTGGTATTCACAAATAATTAACTACAAAAATCACTATTTTAAAAGTTTAATCGTCCAAAAGATTTGTATATATGCAAAGATCTATTTATGACATATTTATTGAGCACTATTCTAAGAGTTCTACATATTAATCTTATTTAATCCACACATTAAACTATCAAGCAGACACTATTATTTTAAATAGGCTCCACGCCCAGGAGGGAGTCCAGTGAGGGGCTCAAACTCACAACCCTGAGATCAAGACCTGAGCCGAGGTCAATAGACAAACACTTAACTAAGCTACCCAGGTGTCCCATAAGCAGACACTATTATTATCCCCATTTTACAGAGGAAACTGAGGTACAGGAAGGTTGAGTAATTTGCCCAAGGTTACACAGATAATAAAGCAGAGGTGGGATTCAAACCTCCAGCACCAGTGCTCAACTTCTGAACTATTCTGCCTCCTCAAGGATATTCACTGCAGCATTGTCTGCAACAGAAAAAGCTGGAAACGACTGCAATGTCCATCTTAACCAACTCTTTCCAAGCCTGAGGCAGGCCCAACTGAGTCCTATTAAATAGGACTTGACATTTTAATTATCGAAATTAGACTGCTGGAATGCAAACTGGTACACAGTCACTGGAAAACAGTATAGAGAGTCCTCAAAAAGTTAAAAATAGATCTACCCTGGGGCGCCCAGGAGGCTCACTTGGTTAAGTGTCTGCCTTCAGTTTGGGTCATGATCCTGAGGTCCTAGGATTGAGCCCCATATCGGCTCCCTGCTCAGTGAGTAGTCTGGTTCTCCCTCTGCCTCTCCTCTGCCCCTACACCCCATTTGTGCTCACTCTCTCCCTCACTCTCTCTCAAATAAATAAATAAAATCTTTAAAAAAAGAAATAGAACTACCCTGTGATCCAGCAATGGCACTACTGGGCATTAACCCAAAGAATACAAAACAGTAATTCAAAGGGATACATGCATGCCTATGTTTATAGCAGCATTATTTACAATAGCCAAGACATGGATTAATGAATGGATAAAGAAAATGTGGTATATATACACAATGGAATATTATTCTGCCATAAAAAAGAATTAGATCTTATCATCAACAATGACATGGATGGAGTTAGAGAATATAATGCTAAGCAAAATAAATCAGAAAAAGACAAACACCATAGGATTTCACTCATATTTGGAATTTAAGAAACAAAACAAATAAGCAAAGGGAAAAAAGAAAAAGGGTGAGATGAATCAAGAAACTGACTCTTACTATAGAAAACAAACTCTTGATTATCAGAAGAGAAGGGGGGTCAGGAGATGAGTTAAATAGATAATGGGGATTAAGGAGTGCACTTGTCCTGGATGATGTGTGGAATTACTGAATTGCTATATTGTACACCTAAAACTAATATAATCCTATAAAAAAAAAAGTCACAACAAAAACAAGTAAATAAAAAGATAAGTGTGGGGGGCACCTGGGTGGCTCAGTCAGCTAAACATCTGCTTTCAGCTCAGCTCATGATCTCAGGGTCCTGGGATCAAGCCCTGCATTGGACTCTGCTCAGCAGGGAGTCTGCTTCTCCCTCTCCCTCTGCCTCTGCTCACGTGCTCTTTCTTTCACTCACTCTGTCTCTCAAATAAATAAATAAAATCTTAAAAAAGTGCACTTGTTGTAATGAGCACCAGGTGATGTACCAAATTGTTGAATAACTGTATCATATATCTGAAACTAATATAACATTGTATATTACCTAATTCAAATTAAAATAAAAACCTTAGGGAAACAAAAAAAAGAAATTGGGGGGGGCCTGGGTGGCTAAGGCAGTTTAGCGTCCAACTCTGGATTTAGGCTCATGTCATGATCTCAAGGTTCTGGAATCAAGCCCCACGTCGGGCTCTGCACTCAGCAAGGAGTCTGCTTGAGATTCTCTCTCTCTCTGCCCCTTCCCCCATCTGCATGCACACATGTGCATGTACTCTCTCTTGCTCTCTAAAATAAATAAATAAATCTTTCCCCCAAAAAATTAGATTGTTTTTAAAACTTGACATAAGCTGGGAACTCCAAACCTGTATAAGGCCAGGAAAAGAATCAGTGCCAGGGAAGTGTTAAACAGGCAATAACGGAAAAAGTTTTTTCCAATTACACCCTACAAACCTCAATGCAATCCACTAACTAAACCTAGTAAAACTGTCAAGGTTTATGATTATGAATTTAAATTAGAACTCAGTTGGGTGCTATTCTCCAGCAAAGAGGAAGCAAGTAACTGTCCAGATGAAGCAATGGGGAGTAAGCAATTAGATTCCATCTCCTAGCACAGAGAAGGAAGCAGAATTTACACAAGTAAGGAGAAACTAAAGAACCAAGAGCATGTGCAAAGAAGCACATGATAAAAACCTAGGTGATAAAAACCTAGGCCTGAGCCTAAAGAGGCAGCTGATGGGAAAAACAGTGAGGATATTATGGAATCAAGGGGTAGTTTTGTTAGGTCAGAAAACTGTAGTAGTGAACTTGAATAAAATAGGTGGAGGTGGGCAAAGAGTAGAACAGACTGTTCAACATTAAGTTTTCAAAAGTGGTGTCAATTCCAGTATTGATAAGGACAAGGGTCCAGTCTGTGATCAGGAAGCATATGGATAAAGGGAAGTAAAGAAAATGGCTACTGCAGATAAAGACATCAAGAAACTGAGAAGCCAGGGATGGGCTCCAAGATGGCAGAGAAGTAGGAGACCTAAAGTTCCTCTGGTCCCAGGAATTCAGCTAGATAGTTATCAAACCATTCTGAACACCTGCGAACTCAACAGGAGACTGAAGAACAGAACAGCAGCAACTCTATGAACAGAAAAATTGCCACTTTCTGGAACGTAGGACATGCAGAGAAGTCAATCTGGGTGATATATGGGAAGATAAACCACAGGGGAGGGAGCCTTCGTCAGCCGGCTACAGGCAAGTGATAGAGCAGTGGAGCACAAAATCAGAACTTTTAGAAGTCTGTTGTGGTGAGGGACGTTGCTCCAGTGGCTAAGCGGGTCAGGGGGAAGCCCTTGCTGGGACAGTGAGGTCTCAGGACCCGAGGGGTCACAGAAGACTGAGGGTGCCTGAGTGCGGCAGAGCTCCCAGGTATGGGAGCAGGAAAGCCGGCTGCAAAGACGGAGCCGAGGAGTGGGCTTTCAGTTCGAGATTGCCATAAACGGTGATTCCCGGCATAGTCAGACCACTGCTCTTTGAGCAGGGACCCCACAAGTGGCAAATCCGGGGGAGACTCCAAATGGGGTCGTGTGCCTGAGACAGAAACGCTCGGTCACAGGCTGGGTGAGCACAGAATGCAACCGGAGACCAGGAAGACCGGAGTGATTGACTGCTTTTCTCTGAGGGCGCACTGAGGACTGGGGACGGAGGGAGATTAGGAGGCCGCCATTTTCATTCCTCTAAAGGTATTTCCTTCAGTAGGCTAAAGCTGTATGGAAAGCTTTCGAGGAACAAAGGACACCGAGAGCAAACCCGAGCAGATTATTTAACCTGGCCTCTGGTAAGGGTGGTGCAATTCCACCTCAGGCAGACATTTCAGAATTTTTCTTCTTTCCTTTTTCAACCAACTTCTAATCAATTCCTTTTTTAAAATCTTTTTTAATTTTCATTTTATAGTCATTCTATTCCCTCGTTGTATTTAACCTTATTTTTTGTATTTATATATTTAAATATATACATATATACACACACATATAAATACACATATAAATAAATATATGTGTGTGTCTGTGTGTGTGTGTATATATATATCTGTTTTCCTTCTTTAAAATTTTGGGACGCAGATTGTTCTAACAGACCAATATACCCTAAATCTAGTGTATAACTTTGTTGTATTCATCTGCCTGATCATATTCTTTTTTTTTAATGTTTCTTCTTTCTTTTGTCAACCATCTTATCAATTCTTTAAAATCTTTAATTTTCATTTTTATACAAAAATCTAGTGTGTGTCTCTGTTCTATTCACCAGCCTGATAACAGTCTTTTTTTTTTTCCCTCCCTCCCATTTTGAGTCTCTTCTGATTTGTTTAGTGTGTATTTTTCTGGGGTCATTATTACCCTTGTAGCACTTTGTGCTTTTGTTCATCTGTTCTTCTCCAGACAAAATGACGAAACGGAAAAACTCACCTCAGATAAACAAAAAACAAGAGGCAGTACTGGTTGCTGACTGCTGGGGGCTAATCAACATGGACATTAGTAATATGTTGGAACTAGAGTTCAGAATGATGATTATAAAGATACTAGCTAGGCTTAAAAAAAAAGCTTAGAAGATACCAGAGAATCCCTTTCTGGAGAAATACAATCTAACCAACTCAAAATCAAAAAGGCTACTAATGAGGTGTAGTCACAAATGAAGGCTCTAACTGCTAGGGTAAGTGAGGCAGAATTAGTGATACAGAAGACCAAATGATGGAGAATAAAGAAGCTGAGAAAAAGAGAGATAAATAACTATTGGATCACAAGGGGAGAATTCCAGAGATAAGTTATACCATAAAGTGAAACAATATTAAAATAATTGGGATCTCAGAAAAAGAAGAAGGAGGGGGCAGAAGGTATACTGGAGCAAATTATAGCGGAGAACTTCCTTAATTTGGGGAAGGAAACAGGCGTCAAAATCTAAGAGGCACAGAGAATCTGCTCTCAAAACCAATAAAAATATTAACACCCAACATCTAATAGTAAAACTTAGAAGTCTCAGAGACAGAGAAAAGTCTGAAAGTAGCTCAAGACAAGAGGTCTATAACCTATAACAGTAGAAACATTAATTTGGCAATAGACCTAACCACAGAGACCTGGAAGGCCAGAAAGGACTGGCATGATATATTCAGTGTACTAAAGGAGAAAAATATGTAGCCAAGAATATTATAACCAGCTAGGCTGTCATTGAAAACAGGAGAGACAAACAGCTTCCAGGGCAAACAAAAACTACAAGAATTTGCGATCACCAAACCAGCCCTACAAGAAATACTGAAAGGGGTCCTCTAAGCAAAGAGAGAGCCTAAAAGTAACATAGACCAAGAAGGAACAGAGACAATATACAGTAAGTCACCTTACAGGCAATTCAGTGGCACTAAATTAGTATCTTTCAATAGTTACCCTGAATGTAAATGGGCTAAATGCCCCAATCAAAAGACACAAGGTATCAGATGGAATTAAAAAACAAGACCCGGGCACCTGGGTGGCTCAGTGGATTAAGGCCTCTGCCTTCGGCTCAGGTCATGATCTCAGGGTCCTGGGATCGAGGCCCACATCGGGCTCTCTGCTCAGGGGGGAGCCTGCTTTCCCCCTCTCTCTCTGCCTGCCTCTCTGCCTACTTGTGATCTCTCTCCCTCTGTCAAATAAATAAAATCTTTAAAAAAAAAAAGAAAGACCCAATGATATGCTGTCTGCAAGAGACTCATTTTAGAACCAAAAACACCTCCAGATTTAAAGTGAGGAGGTGGAAAAACCATTTACCATGCTAATGGACACTGAAAGAAAGCTGGGGTGACAATTTTTACAACAGACAAAGACTATAATAAGAGATGAAGGACACTATATCATATTGAAGGGTCTATCCAACAAGATCTAACAATTATAAATATTTATGCCCCTAACATGGGAGCAGCTGATTATATAAACCAATTAATAACAAAATCAAAGAAACACACTGACAATATTACAATAATAGTATGGGACTTTAACACCCCCCTCACTGAAATGGACAGATCATCTAAGCAAAAGATCAACAAGGAAATAAAGGCTTTAAATGACACACTGGACCAGATGGACGTCACAGATGTATTCAGAACATTCCATCCCAAAGCAACAGAATACACATTCTTCTCCAGTGCACATGGAACATTCTCCAGATCAGATCACATCCTGGATCACAAATCAAGTCTCAACCAGTACCAAAAGACTGGGATCATTACCTGCATATTTTCGGACCACAATGCTTTGAAACTTGAACTCAACCACATAAGTTGGAAAAAACTCAGATACATGGAGGCTAAAGAACATCCTTCTAAAGAATGAATGGGTCAACCAGGAAATTAAAGAAGAATTTTAAAAATTCATGGAAACAAATGAAAATGAAAACACACCTGTTCAAAATCTTTGGGATGCAGCAAAGGAGGTCCTAAGAGAAAAGTATATAGCAATACAAGCCTTTCTCAAGAAACAAGAAAGTTCTCAAGTACACAACCTAACCCTACACCTAAAGGAACTGGAGAAAGAACAGCAAAGAAAGCCTAAACTTGGGGTGCCTGGGTGGCTCAGTGGGTTAAAGCCTCTGCCTTCGGCTCAGGTCATGATCTCAGGGTCCTGGGATCGAGCCCCGCATTGGGCTCTTTGTTCAGCGGGGAGCCTGCTTCGTCCTCTCTCTCTGCCTGCCTCTCTGCCTACTTGTGATCTCTCTCTCTCTGTCAAATAAATAAAACCTTTAAAAAAAAAAAAAAGAGAAAGCCTAAACCCAGGAGAAGAGAAATAATAAAGATCAAAGCAGAAATCAATGAAATAGAAAGCAAAAGAACAGCAGAACAAATCAATGAAACTAGGAGCTGGTTCTCTGAAAGAATTAGTAAGATTGATGAACCCCTGGTCAGACTTACCCAAAAGAAAAGAGAAAGGACCCAAATTAATAAAATCATGAATGCAAGAGAAGAGATCACAACCAACATTGAAGAAATACAAACAATTATAAGAACATATTATGAGCAACTATATGCCAACAAATGAAAACAATCTGGAAGAAATGGATGCATTTCTAGAGACATATAAACTACCAAAACTGAACCAGGAAGAAATAGAAAACCTGAACAGACCCATAACCAGCAAGGAAATCGAAGCAGTAATCAAAAATCTCCCAACAAACAAGAGACCAGGGCCAGACAGTTTCCCAGAGGAATTTTACCATTTAAAGAATACCTATTCTTCTGACACTGTTCCAAAAAAGAGAAATGGAAGGAAAACTTCCAAACTCATTTTATGAGGCCAGATTTACCCTGATCCCAAAACCAGACAAAGACCCCATCAAAAAGGAGAATTAGAGACCAATATCCCTGATGAACATGGATGAAAAAATTCTCATCAAATCAGCGCCTGGGTGGCTCAGTCGTTAAGCATCTGCCTTCGGCTTGGGTCATGATCCCAGGCTCCTGGGATTGAGCCCTGCAGCAGGCTCCCAGCTCAGCAGGAAGGCTGCTTCTCCCTCTTCCACTCCCCACTGCTTATGTTCCCTCTCTCGCTGTGTCTATCTCTGTCAAATAAATAAATAAAATCTTTCAAAAAAAAATTCTCATCAAAATACTAGCCAATAGGATCCAACAGTACATTAAAAGGCTTATTCACCAGACCAAGTGGGATTTATTCCTGGGCTGCAAGAGTGGTCCAACATCTGCAAATCCATGTCATACACTACATTAATCAAAGAAAGGACAAAAACTATATGATACTCTCAACAGATGCAGAAAAAGCATCTGACAAAGTACAGCATCCTTTCCTGATTAAAACTCTTCACAGTGTCAGGACAGAGGGTACATACCTCAATATCATCAAAGCCATCTATGAAAAACCCACAGCGAATATAATTCTCAATAGGGAAAAACTGAGAGCTTTCCCCCTAAGGTCAGGAACATGGCAAGGATGTCCACTATCACCACAGCTATTCAACATAGTACCAGAAGTCCTAGCCTCAGCAATCAGACAACAAAAAGAAATAAAAGGCATCCGAATCAGCCAAGAAGAAGTCAAACTCTCAATCTTTGCAAATGATGATACGATACTCTACGTGGAAAACCCAAAAGACTCTACCCCAAAAATGCTAGAACTCATAAAGGAATTCAGTAAAGTGTCGAGATATAAAATCAATGCACAGAAATCATTTGCATTTCTATACGCCAACAAGACAGAAGAAAGAGAAATTAAAGGAGTTGATCCCATTTACGATTATACCCAAAACCATAAGATTTCTAGGAATAAACCTAACCAAAGGCAAAGAATCTGTACTCAGAAAACTATAGAAGAGGTGCCTAGGTGGCTCAGTTGTTAGGCATCTGCCTCCAGCTCAGGTCATGATCCTGAGGTTCTGGGGTGGAGCCCTGCATCAGGCTCCCTGCTCAGCAGGAAGCCTGCTCCTCCCTCTCCCACTCCCTCTGCTTATGCTGTTAAATAAATAAATAAATAAATAAATAAATATTTTTAAAAAAAAGAAAACTATAGAATACCCATGAAAGAAATTGAGGAAGACACAAAGAAATGGAAAAATGTTCCATGCTCATGGACTAGAAGAACAAATACTGTTAAAATGTCTATGCTACCTAGAGCGATTTACACATTTAATGCAATCCCTATGAACATACCATCAACTTTTTTCAAAGAAATGTAACAAATAATCCTAAAATTTGTATGGAACCAGAAAAGACCTGCAGTAGCCAGAGGAATGTTGAAAAAGGAAAGCAAAGCTGGTGGCATCACAATTCCGGACTTCAAGTTCTATTACAAACCTATAATCATCTAGACAGTATGGTACCAGCACAAAAACAGACACGTAGATCAATGGAACAGAATAGAGAGCCCAGAAACGGACCCTCAACTCTACGGTCAACTAATCTTTGACAAAGCAGGGAAGAATGCCTAGTGGAAAAAAAAGTCTCTTCAACAAATGGTGCTGGGAAAATTGGACCATTTCCTTACACTACACACAAAAATAGCCTCGACGGCGCCTGGGTGGCTCAGTGGGTTAAAGCCTCTGCCTTCAGCTCAGGTCATGATCTCAGGGTCCTGGGATCTAGGCTCGCATCGGGCTCTCTGCTCAGCGGGGAGCCTGCTTCCTCCTCTCTCTCTCTCTGCCTGCCTCTCCGCCTACTTGTGATCTCTCTCTCTCTGTGTCAAATAAATAAATAAAATCTTTAAAAAAAAATAGCCTCGAAATGGATGAAAGACCTCAATGTGAGACAGGAATCCATCAAAAATCCTTGAGGAGAACATAGGCAGCAACCTCTTCGACCTCAGCTGCAGCAACTTCTTCCTAGACACATCACCAAAGGCAAGGGAAACAAGGGCAAAAATGAACTATTGGGACTTCATCAAGATCAAAAGCTTTTGCACAGCAAAGGAAACAGTCAACAAAACCAAAAGACAAGTGACAGAATGGGAGAAGACATTTGCAAATGACATATCAGATAAAGGGCTAGTATCCAAAACCTATAAAGAACTTATCAGGGGCGCCTGGGTGGCTCAGTGGGTTAAAGCCTCTGCTTTTGGCTCAGGACATGATCTCAGGGTCCTGGGATCAAGCCCCCATCAGGCTCCTTGCTCAGTGGGGAGCCTGCTTCCTCCTCTCTCTCTGCCTGCCTCTCTGCCTACTTGTAATCTCTCTGTCAAATAAATTTTAAAAATCTTAAAAAAGAAAAAAAAAGAACTTATCAAATTCAACACCCAAGGAACAAATAATCCAGTCAAGAAATGGGCAGAAGACATGAAATGGCCATCAGACACATGAAAAAGTGCTCAACATCACTCAGCATCAGGGAAATGCAAATCAAAACTATAATGAGATACCACCTCATACCAGTCAGAATGGCTAAAATGAACAAGTCAGGAAATAACAAATGTTGGCAAGGATGTGGAGAAAGGGGAACCCTCCTACACTGTTGGTAGGAATGCAAGCTGGTGCAGTCACTCTGGAAAACAGTATGGAGGTTCCTCAAAAAGTTGGAAATAGAGCTATCCTATGACCCAACAATTGCACCACTGGGTATTTACCCCAAATATAGTGATCCAAAGGGGCACATACACCCCAATGTTTATAGCAGTAATGTCCACAACAGCCAAACTATGGATAGAGCCTAGATGTCCGTGGGCAGATGAATGGATAAAGAAGATGGGGTGTATATATACAATGGAATATTATGCAGCCATCAAAAAATGAAATCTTGCCATTTGCAACAATGTGGATGGAACTAAAGGGTAGTATGCTAAGCGAAGTAAGTCAATCAGAGAAAGACCATTATCATATGATTTCGCTGATACGTTGAATTTGAGAAAAAAGGCAAAGAACCATGTGGGAAGAGAGGAAAAAATGAAATGGGACAAAACCAGAGAGGAAGACAAACCACAGGAGACTCTTAATCTCAGGAAACAAACTGAGGGTTGCTGGAGTGGAGGCAGGTCGGAGGGATGGAGTGGCTGGGCTATGGACACTGGGGAAGGTATGTGCTATGGTGAGCGCTGTGAATTGTGTAAGACTGATGAATCACAGACCTGTACTCCTGAAACAAATAATACATTATATGTTAATTTACAAAAAAGAAAGTAACTGAGAGGCCAAGGTTTTAGATGACTCATCCATACAAATATGGATATCTTACTACAAGTGTCAACAGAAGAACTTAAATTTATAACTAAGAACTTCAATCATCAATGAATGAGAGCAATATCATTAACTGGGAAAGATCAGAGAAATCAATTGCAAAGGACAGACTTGAGCTGGAGAAGGGAGTATTAATGGTCTGGATGAGGCAAAAGAAAAGCAAGGACAACATCTACCTATTTCCTGGTGCTGAATTTGTGGGATGTAAAGGAAAAAAGTTGCCACACCATGGAGGACAGCTACAGAGAACGTGGTAGCCTCTAGGAATTGTCCAATTTCAGATAAGAAAAGGAGATAAACGTTCCAAGAACAGGTTGAAAGATAGAGGAGTTCCCTGATCATAGAGGAGGAAATGTAAACAGTAAGACAGAAAAGTTTGGGAATGAGAGGAGGAAAGCTAGATCAGAATTGAGAATGTACTGAGTGCAAACTGCATAAAAATCTAAAAAATAACAAATGACCAGGAAACAGAAAATTCTGCAGGAACTAAGGTAAAGATAGTGCTATGAAGCACGGTTTGATTATCACTGAAAGCTTCTGGAAGTTCCCTTGGACTTCCTTCCATGTAAGTCAACATTTATTAAACAGTAAATCCCTGAGGTTTCCCTTAGTATCATACCTGTGTTCTATGTGTGTAGAGGTTTGTAAATGCACCAGAAAAAAGCTTGGAAAAATTACTCTAAACTATTAACCATGATTACCTCTGTTGAAGGATATAGAATTTAGAAGAAAGGGAAAGAAAGGCAGGTGAAAAGAGTTTTTACTTCTTTCTAAACGAAAATACTACATTCATAAAATTTTTCAAGATTTTAAGTAATCTCTACACCCAATGTGGGGCTTGAACTTACAACCCCAAATTCAAGAGCTGCATGCTCTACAGACTGAGCCCACAAGGCACCCCTACTTTTGTGATATTTTAAAACAAATTTTAAACTACCTGTTGTTCCTAAGGTTTTTTGTTTGTTTGTTTTTTAAACGTGTCTATTCTATTTAAAATTTCTTAAAAATCAGGGCACATGAGTGGCTCAGTCGGTTAAGTATCCAACTCTTGATCTCAGCTCAGGTCTTGATCTCAGAGTCATAAGTTCAAGCCCTACTTGGAAAAAAAAAAAAAAAAGAAATATCTTGCAAATCATCCGAGAGTTAAAGACAAGGGAAAAAGAAAGCACCTGATGTACCAAGCTAGTAAATTCTTCACATTTAAATTTATGTACCTACTACCTAGACCAAAGGTCTTTCTCTCCTAGAGTCAAATACCACATGATTTCACTTAAATGTAGAATCTAAAAAACATATAAGCCAAAAAAAAAAAAAAAAAAAAGGGCAGAAACAGGCCCATAAATACAGAGAACAAACTGATAGTTGCTAGAATGGGGGTTGTGAGGGGGAAATGGGCAAAGTGGGTGATGGGAGTAGGAGGTACAGACTTCCAGTTATGGAATGAATAAGTCCAGGGGATGAAAGGTACAGCATAGAGAATATAGGGAATGGTATTATAATAGTACTGTATGGTAACAGATACTAGCTATACTTGTGGTGAGTACAGCATAACATGTAGAGTTCTCAAATCACTATGTTGTATACCTGAAACTAATGTAACATTGTGTGTCAACCATACGTCAAGTAAAAACAAAATTTAAAAAAAGAAAAAGGCATAATATGTTCAAAAGCAAAAAAAAAAAAATAAGTCTTTCTCTCCTAAATTTAAAACTAAAAAATCAGGGGCACCTGGGTGGCTCAGTCATTAAGCGTCTGCCTTCGGCTCAGGTCATGATCCCAGGGTTCAGGGATCGACCCTGCATCAGGCTCCTTGCTCGGCGGGAAGCCTGCTTCTCCCTCTCCCACTCCCCCTGCTTGTGTTCCCTTTCTCACTGTCTCTGTCAAATAAATAAAATCTTAAAAATATTTAAGATTTTAAGATTTTTAATAAGATAAAAAATTTGAAAAATTGGGGCATTAGAAACATATGCAAGGAGCACCAGTGGCTTAGTCAGTAGAGCATGTGACTCTTGATCTAAAGGTCGTGAGTTCAAGCCCCACTTTGATGGCAGAGTTTATTTTAAAAAAAGAAAAGGGAGGGCGCCTGGATGGCTCAGTGGGTTAAAGCCTCTGCCTTCAGCTCAGGTCATGATCTCAGGGTCCTGGGATCAAGGCCTGCACCGGGCTTCCTGCTCAGCGGGGAGCCTGCTTCCTCCTCTCTCTCTGCTTGCCTCTCTGCCTACTTGTGATCTCTCTCTCTCTCTCTGTCAAATAAAAAAAATAATAAATAAATAAAATAAAAAGAAAAAGAAAAAAAGAAAAGGGAAAAAAGAAAAAAAGAGAGAAAAGAAAAGAAACCTATCCAAGAAAAAATAAAACACTGCTAGCTTTACAAAGAAAGAGACCAAATGACCAACTGATTTGCCAATCTCCCACTGTCACAATATGGTAGTTAATCGCTGAAGTATTAATTCCACATTTCAGAAAGAATGTAAACATCCTGACTCTGGGCACAAGAGGGAGCAATTTAGCCTTGAATGAGGCTTATACCTGTAATTCATTCAGAGAAACTTATTCACAGAAAAACAGCCTTTAATCAGAGAAAATTAACCCCATCCCATCTTCACATGTGACTTATCCTGGTAGTAATCAAAAATCTAATAGAATCTGGGGTGCCTGGGTGGCTCAGGTCATGATCCCAGTGCCCTAGGATCGGGCCCCACATCTAAGACAAGAAAGACAAGAAAGACAAGAAAGACAGAAAGAAAGAAAGAAAGAAAGAAAGAGAGAGAGAGAGAAAGAGAGAGAGAAAAAGAGAGAAAGAAAGAGAAAGAAAGAGAAGGAAGGAAGGAAGGAAGGAAAGAAGGAAGGAAGGAAAGAAAAGAAAAGAAAAGAAAAGAAAAAGAAAGAAAGAAAGAAAGTATCTACTCTTCACAACTAGTAGATATATTAAAGCAGACTTCAAAAACATTAATGAACTAAATATGAATGGTAAGACTAGTAATAGGACTACTTAAGCAAAATTCAAGAAGCACAAATTAGAACAAAAATTTGTTAATTTAACTATATCAGAATTAAAACTTATTAAAGACATTCAGGATAAAGTTAATACAGATAAATAAAAAGAAGATGTTCATATAGTCTAAAACCAACAAGGCTACTTAAATAAATAAATAAATAAATAAAACCAACAAGGCCTAATATCTAGACTATGAAAGAAACTCCTAAAAAGCAATGAGAAAAAGATAGAAATCTCAATGGAAAAACAAATGATGCAAATAAAATTTATTTAAAAAGGAAACCCAAAAAGCTAAAAAGTTTATGAAGAAATAGTCAAACTCGGGGCACCTGGGTGGCTCAGGTCACAATCCCAGAATCCAGGGATCAGGCTCCCTGCTCTGCAGGAAAGCCTGCTTCTCCCTCTCCCACTCCCCCTCTCCTGGTGTTTCCCTCTTTTGCTCTCTCTCTCTCTGTCAAATAAATGAATAAAATCTTTAAAAAACAAAACAAGAGGGCGCCTGGGTGGCTCAGTGGGTTAAAGCCGCTGCCTTCAGCTCAGGTCATGATCCCAGGGTCCTGGGATCGAGGCCCACATCGGGCTCTCTGCTCGGCAGGGAGCCTGCTTCCTCCTCTCTCTCTGCCTGCCTCTCTGCCTACTTGTGATCTCTCTCTCTGTGTCAAATGAATAAATAAAAAATCTTTAAAAAAAAAATAAAAATAAAAATAAAAAATAAAAAATAAAAAACAAAACAAGAAAAGAAAGAGTCAAACTCAAGTTATCAGAGAAATGCAAATTTGTCGGCCTGGCAAAAATTATAAAGCAGATGATACCTAGTGTCAATAAGAAATGAGGACATAGGAGCCACCATACACTACTGGGGGGAATATACAGACTGGAGAGCAATCAAATTTGATATTAGCATTTCCTATAATTTAGTGATTCTGCTCCTAGATACATAAACTCAAAAAATTCTCACTCCTGTGAAAGTTCAACCCAGCTTTTGCTGGGGTAACAAAGAGTCGGAGACAATCTACGTATCTATTAGCTAGGGGAATGAAAAATAAAATGTGCTGGATGCACCCATGTAGGGCAGCAATCAGTGTAACAAATAAGATGTACAGCCAGGAAGGATAAATCTTAAAAAAGGCATCAAGAGAGACAGGAAATAGAATAATTAACACTATAACATTTATGCAAATTTACAATATCTGCCTATAAATGTTTTACAAGAAAACATACAATACATATACACTTACAAAGAACATACATTAAATATATTGGAAGGGGGTGCCTGGGTGCCTCAGTTGGCTAAGCGTCTGCCTTCGGCTTGGGTCATGATCCCAGGGTTCTGGGACCAAGTCCCACATGGGGCTCCCTGCTCAGCAGAGAGCCTGCTTCTCCCTCTCCCTCTGCTGCTCCCCCTGCTTGTGCTCAAATAAGTAAATAAAATCTTCAAAAATAAATAATAAACAAAAAACTGGAGGGATCACCTATGGGGAGGTGTGATATTGTGATCAATATAATTGGTCTTCATCACTGTTCCTGGCACACAGCTATAAAATGCTTATAATTTCTTAAATAAGAGCCATAGGGGCACCTTTTATATTTAGTTTTGTTCCCAGTTCCTGAAATAGTTCTGGAGCTATAAAAGTGAAATTATTCATATAACAAGGCCCTTTCAACCACACCTGAGCTTGTTAATGAAGTTATTCTTGGAAAGCTCCGATATAAGCTAAGGATGGCGACCGTTGCCAGGGGAACCAACCATATAGATGATTGGAACTTTCAGCCTCACACCCCAGATCTCTCAGACCTCTGGGGAGGGAAGAGAGGACAGAGACTGAACTCAATCACCAATGGCCAATGATTTAATCCACTGTGTTTTTGAAATGAAGCCTCCCAAAACCGGGGTACAGAGAGCTTCTGGGTTGAAGGTGTGGAGAGAATGGTACACTAGAGAGGGCATGGAAGCTCTGCACCCCTTCCCATTTACTTTGCTTTATGCATCTCTTCCATCTGGCTGTTCCTGAGTTACATCCTTTTATAATAAACCAGTAATGTCATAAGTAAAATGTTTTCCTGAGAAAGCTGCTCTAGCAAATTAATCAAGTCCAAGGAGAGGGAACCTCCAGTGTATAGCCATTTAGTCAGATGCACATGTAACAACCTGGACTTGTTACTGGTTATCTGAAGGGGGGCGCAGGATGGCCCTTAACTTGTGGGCTCTATCACTATCTCCATGCACACAGTGTCAGAACTGAATTATACTGTAGGACACTCAACTGGTCTTAAAGTTACTGAATGTGTGGAAAACCTATACATCTTCTGACAGAAATGAAATAGTGCTGTAGTTGTGTAGAGGAGACACAACAGAAAAGTGTCTTTTTCCTTAGAAGGAGGAAAGGAAAATGAAGGTGGGAAGTTTTTAAAAGGAAACAAACACAGGAAGAAGCTAAGGCTTATACAGACCAAATACAATACTGGGTGTGAACTCAGGAATAATTAAGTCAATGCTCTATACATGAGATCTCACAGAAGTATATGAGAGATATTAAGCTCACTATGTACTGGACAATTGCTAGTATCTCTGGTATCTTCTCAAAACAAAGTGGTTAAAAATCTATTCTAAGACCACAATTTATACAATATGAATCCTGGGGAATTATTTCGTAAGTTGTTGGTCATTTTAACCCCTAAAACTGAAAACTTACCCCAATAATCTAGAGTGATTTAAACAGAGTTGAGGGGTACACTTTTCATCTTTAAATTGGTATGTTACAAATATATTTTTTAAAGGAAATTCATAATATTAAAAGGAAAATCCATTTTTTCACACTAAAAAAACTTAAACCTGTTTTTATCCTGAAACACCCTTGGTGATCAACTTTGCGGAATAAGTGAGTAAATGAGTAATTATTCAAATAAATACTTAGCCCTAAGACTCGCACGGAACTGAACACCACAAAACTTCTCTAATGACAAAGGGGAAAAAAACAAAGAATTGAGCATATTTCTGACAAAAGTATGACCAACAGCGCTGTTAAGGGCAGTGAAGTACAAACTAAAGCCCAGGTAGGTACAACAGATGTGCCCTAACCTCCATCTTTCTAAACCTTAGAGGCATATGATTTATTCCAACATTTTGTCATCTCATCATAAACTTTCTTAACTGCCTGTTATATATTGTAAAGAAAAGTTATTAACAACTAGAAGTCAGGACCAATCTTTAAATTCCCCTTGAAGTCACTAATGAATGGAGGCAACCAAAGACTGATGGAGCTCTGTAGCTATTCCCAGTGAATACCCTGGGAACCCACGAGATTCACTAAGGTCAGGAGTACACCTGCCAGATGTCCTCCTAAATGCTCTTCTGCACAGCATGCCCTTCTTTATTCCAGTAACTACCCAATACCTTCCCACCTTCCCTACTCTCCCATTCCTACCTAGTCTACCTGGCAAACTTCTATTATTCCTCCAAACTCCAGTTAAAATGTCATGTCATTCAGGAAGCCTGTCCTGTCCATCCTCTTCCCCCAGAAAGAGAATTTTTCTTCTTCCATTGCTATAACTGTACCACATACTTGTTTCTACTGTTCAATTTATCACATATAATTTGTTTACATGTCTGTCTCCCTGCCTTTTTTTTTTTTTTTTTTAATGAAGCATGCCCTTTCCAGGGAGTTTTGTTTTTTGGTTTGTTTTTTTTATTTCTCAGAGAAAGAGAGAGAGAGAACAAGCACAAGCAGGGGGAGGGGCAGAGGGAGAAGCAGGCTCCATGCTAAGCAAAGAACCCACTGTGAGACTCAATCCCAGGATCCTGGGATTATGACCTGAGCTGTGGGCAGATGCTTAACCCACTGAGTCACCCAGGTGCTCCCTGTATCCCCCACTTGACTGTGAACAAATTTCTTAGATGCACAGACTAGGCCTTCTTTTTTCGCCAAGCTCCACAGTAGTCTCTCAAACATTTACTGAATACATGAATACCTGAAGCAAGAAAAGAGTCATTAGATATTGAATGAATCTATAAACCTATCAGCAGGAGTGCCTGGCTGGCTCAATCTGTAGAGCATGGGACTCTTGATCTTGGGGTTGTCAGTTTGAGCCCCATACTGAGTGTAGAGATTTATTTATTTGTAAGTAAATATAAATAAATAAATAAATAAATAAATAAATAAATGCCTATCCTCAAAAACCCATTGGTTGCTATAGTCAACTCCCATTTTCTTCTTTTTCTTGGGGATTACACATAAACAAGTTACTAAAGATTTTTATTTTTAAAGATAAGCAACTGATAGAACTAATTGCAGAAATGGAATTAATAGTTTAACACAAGATCCCAAATACATGGGAGAATCACTCACTAGAAGAATCATTAATGGAACTGAGTTTCCAAGAATCTTTCTCTGTAGCACTCAACTAACAGAAGAGTATTAAGTCCAGTACTTCCTAAAAGGAAGGAATATAAGCTAGACAACCTTTGAAGATCCTTTTTCAACTCTACAATCCCCTCCAATTAAGATACAAGAGAACTAGCTTCAATCCAGTCATAAGAACCATCTGATAATACCTGAATTTATTAGCCTGGTTATTAGCCAAGCCTCCTTGTGACGGGTACAAAATAAATTCCAAATTTTATCATGCTGTGATAGGCAGAATGAGAATAACAGCCCCTGGAAGGTGTTCATATCCTAATCCACAGAACTTGTAATTATGTCACCTTACACGACAAAAAGGATTTTGCAGATGCAATTAAGGATTTGGGGATGAGATTATCCTGGATCAACCAAGGGATTCTAGAAGAGAGAGGTAAAAGGTGAGAGTCAGAGAAAGAGATGTGATGATAGAAGCAAAGATCAGAAAGAAAGAAAAAGATCTGAAGGCTCTATTATGTACCACCAGCTTGAAAATGGAAGAAAGAACCATGAGTCCAAAAGAATGCAGGCTACCTCTAGAGCTGGAGAATGCAAAGAAAAGGATTTTTCCCTAGAGCCTCCAAAAGAACTCAGCCCTGCTGACACCTTGACTTTAGCCCAGTAAGAACTACCTTGGCTTTCTGACTTCCAGAATTGTCCAATAATAAATTTGTGTTTACACCCCCAAATTTTTGGCAATTTGTTACAACAGCAATAGGAAACTAATATCATGTCTAAAGAATATCTCTTGAGACAGCAACGCATGGTAATCAAACTTACCATCTAAGAAAAAATGATCTCGAACAGCTTCTGCAGCTAAAACTGATTTCCCACAACCTGCCATTCCATATATGACGACCCATCCTGGTTCACCATTTAGTTTGAACAGGTTCTGCTGAATTGCATTCACCAGCTTCTTCCTGGTAACAAAAACAACTGGCCTCTGTGGCACTCCACCTTCACAGAGGACTGTCTTTACTGAAATCCAGAACAAAACAAGTATGAACGAACAGAACTCTGAAATGGTTACTTAAGTTATATCATAAAACCAAAAGAATGCGGGCGCCTGGGTGGCTCAGTGGGTTAAAGCCTCTGCTTTCGGCTCAGGTCATGATCTCAGGGTCCTGAGATCGAGGCCCATATCGGGCTCTCTGCTCGGCAGGGAGCCTGCTTCCTCCTCTCTCTCTGCCTCTCTGCCTACTTGTGATCTCTCTCTCTCTGTGTCAAATAAAGAAATAAAATCTTTAAAAAAAAAAAAAACCAAAAGAATGCAAGGTTGAGATTTACCCTCAGAACTTCCAAGAGAAGAAAATGTGGCTAGCATACAAACCTTAACATTCGTATCAGAACAAAAACATACTTTTCAAGATGACTGACAATGTAAAGCTCTATCTATATCTGACCTTACACAACCTATTCCTCCCTGACTCTCCAATCTTTTTCTCATATTGAAGACTAGAAAGGAAGGTGTAAAGGAAAGAATATGGAATTTCATTCAAGAACATAAATTTCTAAAGATTCTTATTCTTTCCTATGCATGATCTCAATATACACAGAATTGGAGAAGAGCTTAAAGGCCTAAAAACTGTCTTTTTCATCCCTAAAAATGCCCAGTAGACAGCTCACTGGGCAAGAAGAAAATGTGCGAGTTAACACAGATGCAAATAAAAACTTAAATTGGAAAACAGAACTATAATTTTTTTCACATGCATTTTCAGTGAACTAATAATAATGAGTCTCTTGAACAGACTCCATTTACAATAACACAAAACTATAGCAATGTAGCCAGTGCGACAGCAATGTAGCCACTGCGACAGCAATGTGATAGAAGATATCATGGATACAAACCATATGAAGTTATTCCACCAACTGAATCTTTGCCACCATTGGAAGAAGAGATGACAGGAATGCCACTATGGAGAAGGGCAGCAAGATCTTTATACCCTTCATGTATTAGAGCATTGTAGAACGATATGTAGGAATAATTATCTTTTTTAAGTATCATTTTAATTAACAGAGCTGCTCGCTGCTGTTGAGTGGGCTAAAAAAAACAATAAAGTAGTTTAGTATACTACAGAGAATATGTTTGTAACATAAATTAGTGGACAACAGAGCACATTCTGAAATAAATGTATGAAAATATTTTAAACTCAAATAATTATATCAAACATCTTTAAATAAAAATTGGAAAGAAAAAAAATTTTATAGCACTGACTTCCACAGAGGGCTTTACCTCATTTTTTACTTTTTCCTCCTCTGATACTGTTAAAACTCCATCATTAATCATACGATCCATGATGTAGGACGTTTTGATGTCCTTTTCCAGGGCTTCTCTATGCTGAAGCAAACAATTTCGAGCTTTTGCGTCCATCCTCCCTCGAATTTTTTGCTGAGCTGTCAACCATGAGCTATAAGCAAAACATAACATCTGTCAGGGCAATAAAGATATGAAAAGATGTGTAACCTCGCTGGTAATCAAGAAATAAAGAAAATAAGATTTTTTTGCAAAGAGTTTTAGAAACAGACAAAACCCCAGGACTTCAAAAGTGTGAGAAAATGAGTATTCACGTGCGCTACTTGAAAAGAGTACAAAATGGATGCAACTTTTCTGGAAAGCAGTATAAGATAGAAAAGCATTTAAAGTGAGTATTCTCTCTAACCCAGAAATCCCACTTCCAGAAATTTACCTCAAGAAGACATTCACATATGTATGCAAAAACATCCACAAAAAGAGTTAACATTGGGGGCGCTGGGGTGGCTCAGTGGATTAAGCCTCTGCCTTCAGCTCAGGTCATGATCTCAGGGTCCTGGAATCGAGCCCCACATCGAGCTCTCTGCTCAGCGGGGAGCCTGCTTCCTCCTCTCCCTCTGCCTGCCTCTCTGCCTACTTGTGATCTCTCTCTCTGTCAAATAAATAAATAAAAATCTTTAAAGAAAAAAAAAAGAGTTAACAGGGGTGCCTGGGTGGCTCAGCCAGTAGGGAACGTTGACTCTTGATCTCAGGGTTTAAGTTCAAACCCCACACTGGGCAGGGAGCGACTTTAAGAACAAAAAAAAAGAGTTAACAGAGAATGTTCAGGTGAGAAAAAAAGATGAAAACAAAACAAAGGGTGCCTGGGTGGCTCAGTGGGTTAAAGCCTCTGCCTTCCGCTCAGGTCATGATCTCAGGGTCCTGGGATCAAGGCCCACATTGGGCTCTCTGCTCAGCAGGGAGCCTGCTTCCTCCTCTCCCTGTCTCTCTGCCTGCCTCTCTGCCTACTTGTAATCTCTCTCTCTGTGTCAAATAAATAAAATCTTAAAAAAAAAAAAGAAAAAACAAAACAAAACAAAAATTAAAAAAAAAAACATGAAAATAACCTAAATGCCCACCTTTCTGAGTACGGATTAAAAAAATTAGAGTATGTATATAAAATAGAATATTATACAGCCACTTAAAATAAGATACCTCTCCATGTACTGACATGTAAAGATCTTCACATGAAGATCTTTAAAAAATCAGAAGTATGATTCCATATACAGCACAAAATATCTGTTAGTATCATATAAATACATAGGGAGACATGAGGAAGTCTATTCAACATAATATACTTGAGATTACTTCTAAGTAGCAAGATTTGGGGGTTTCTATATAGTTTCTATATAGTCTTAATTTTTTCAATATACATTTCATTTTCATAATTTTAAGATTTTTATTTATTTATCTGAGAGAGAGTGAGAGCATGAGAGGGAAGGGTTGGAGGGAGAAGCAAACTCCCCGCTGAGCAGGGAACCTGATGCAGGACTCCAATCCTGGCACTCTGGGACCATGACCCGAGCCAAAGGCAGTTGCCCAACCAACTGAGCCACCCAGGTGCCCACATTTTTATAATTAAAAAATTTTCTTTTTAAGATTTTTATAAATAGCAATCATACTGAAATCCTAATGTTTAGAAACTTCTTGTTGTCTTTATCCAACATAAGACTAAATAGAGCATTATTCTCACTCAAGGTGAGTGTCAGCTCTAGGTCTTCATCTATAAACACGTTTCTCACATGCTTACTCCACTAAAGTTTCAGCTGAGCTGCTAATTATGAAAAAGCAGCAGAAAATACTGGTGTCACCCCTCAGATTAAGAGGATACAGAGAGAGGCACCTGGGGGCTCGGAGTCAGTTGAGCGTCTGACTTGATTTTGGCTCAGGTCATGATCTCAGGGTTGTTAGATTGGTGGAGCCCTGCATCAGGCGCCGTGCTGAGCGTGGAGCCTGTTTAAGAGTCTCTCTCTCTCCCCCTCAGGGGCACCTGGGTGACGAAGTCGGTTAAGTAACCGCCTCACATCGTGATAGCAGGGTTGTGAGATCCAGTCTCAGGTCTGGCTCCACACTCAGAGTTTGCTTAAGTTTCTCTCTCCTTCTCTTCCTCCCCCAACACGATATCTTTTCTCTCTCTCTCTCAAATAAATAAATCTTAAAAAAAAAAAAGTTCTCCCTCTCCCTCTGCCCTCCCACCCCCAACGGTCTCTCTCTCTCTAAAATAAATTTAAAAAATAAATATTCTTTACAGCATAATACTCTAAGTTTCTACCCACTTTATTTCAAATACAATGCAAATTTTTTCATGGGTATAAAACCCAAATCCGAATATTTGTAGGTTTTTAAAACATTAACAGAACTCTACCCAATGTAGTATAGTATCTAAATGTGTTCAATAATTTATTCATTCAGTAAACATTTGAGCCCCTCCTAATTGCCAGGCTCTGAAGTCTACAGAGAAGATTAAATCATATCCCTGAAGGAATTCATAATCTAGTGGGAAAGAAAAATTTAAAGAGATAATTGGAACGTGATGCCCTAAGTGCAAAAATACAGATAAGCAAAAACAATTTAGAGTTCACAAATGAGGGATAATCATTAAGTTTCAACAATGACTATATACTTGAGGCACTTGCAAACATAGGAAAATAGAGCACTTGCCTATACTTGTCAAGGTTCACCAAATGCCCAGTACTAGCATGAAACTGAAGGACAAAAGAAAATGTTATGGGCGCGTGGGTGGCTCAGTGGGTTAAAGCCTCTGCTTTCGGCTCAGGTCATGGTCTCAGCGTCATGGTCTCAGCGTCCTGGGATCGAGGCCCGCATCGGGCTCTCTGCTCAGCAGGGAGCCTGCTTCCTCCTCTCCCTGTCTCTCTGCCTGCCTTTCTGCCTACTTGTAATCTTTCTCTCTCTGTCAAATAAATAAATAAAATCTTAAAAAAAAAAAGAAAATGTTATGATCAGAATCAAGGCTATAGTATTTTTAAACGTTACTAATGTTTTATGATCTCAATTGAAACAAAACATTCCTTAATTATTAATTTTTTAGGGTATACCGAATTGCTAAACAGATACCTCTGACAACCTGAAACTAATTTCCAACTTTCCCCAGCCCTATTAAAACCAAATGTGTAAATTTTAAATACGTTTTTTAAACTCCGCACAAATCGTAATATTATGAACAAATTCTCAGCGTCCCACCTTCTGTAACCACATAAAAACGTGAAATCCAACTCCAAAGATGTGCAATAGTAAAGAGCAATTTCATCCAGGAAACTCGTAATAGTTGGCCGCTTCCTCTTTCTGTAATTTCTCTTCCTGGTATAGGAGCAGGATGGTTATCAATTATTCCTTGCCCCAGAATGCTGAGTCCCTGAAATCGGCTACCGAACCTCCAGAGAACCCAGTTCGGGCAGAAAAGCGAGGCGCAAACTTACCCAAACCTGCGCACAATGGTCTTACTGGAAAAGGCAGCCCTGCGGGGACAGACTGGGAAGTCCGGGTGGGGGTGGGGC